>WEIV01021461.1:4167-21006 GCA_013390005.1 Calyptomena viridis
AATATAATTATATTATTATTTCCAGCTTAAAATATTATTTGGGAATTTAAGACACTCCTCCCTCCCTCATTCCCTGCAGCCTCAGATGCAAACAGGCCCCAAAAACCAGCTCTCCTGATTTTTAACACCTCCAAGAGGAGCTCCCAGATCCACTTTTGCACATGGAAACTTCACCTCAGCCACTCTGGATCCAAGGAATTTTCACTGGGACTCTGGATCTCTCCCTTGGGCAGATTTAAAATTAAACCAAGTCTCTTCAAGCCAATTTTTCTTCATTAGCAGCAATTAACTGAACGGCCTCCCTGGATTTCTGCATTATCCTCTTGTTTCCCAAGTCAAATTTAATGTTTCCAGGAATTTTACCCATATCCCAGGCCAAGCTCCAGTTGTTTTTTGTCTTTGGTGTAAATCTTGACCAACAGGGCTCCCAACAACTCAATTCCACCTTTTTCCCTCCTTCCTTTCCTGCCACAAAGGGAGGCTCAGTTTTCCTGGCAAATCCCACAGCTCTGGGAAGTGTTTTTAACCTCCTTTCCCATCTTGAGCTGTAAATTTAAGCCCAGCTCAAGCTCCACTGTTAATTTATCTTGCAAAGTCCCATGTGGAGAGAGAACCTAAATTTTCTCAGCTCCTCAGTTCTCTTGGAGCCCCTTTTTTTTTTTCTTTTCTGAGTCTCACGTCAGGAATTTGAGCCAAATATGGAATTTTCTGATCCTACATCCAGATCCAAATAAAAACTGGGCCCCAAATCATATTTTCAAGATTTTTTTCTTCAAGCAATTTGTCTTTTTTTTCCCTGAGGAGCAAATCTGTGGCACTTTGGGAGCCAGTTGTTATTAGACCTGTTTACAGGAGGAGGAAAAAATTAATACCAATATCAGAGAGATCCTATTTACAAAGCCCTGTTTCCCAGGGGAATAAAAAAAACTAAAATCCAATGACAGCAGAACATTTTCTTGCTCACAGTTCCCAAGTCTCCTCCTTCTGCCTGTTCTGCTTTTATTTGCAGGACATATTTAACTGTTTCTGTATCTTTATTTTCCTCATTCCCAGTGAATTCCAGGGACTGTAGATCCACTTTGAAACCAGAATATCTCAGACTTTATTTCTTGTCCCACCCCAACCCTTAATTCTTGTCCCATCCCAACCTTTATTTCTTATCCTAAATCTTATTTCTTGTCCCATTTTAACCTTTATTGCTTGCCCCATCTCAATCCTTATTTCCTGTCCCAAACCTTTATTTCTTGTCCCAACTCACCCTGTATTTTTTGTTCCACCCCAACACTTATTTCTTGTCCCAAAGCTTTTTTTTTTTCCCATTCCAACCCTTATCTCTTGTCCCCATCCCAACCCTTATTTCTTGTCCCATCCCAATTCTTATTTCTTGTCCCAAACTTTATTTCTGGTCTCATTCCAACCCTTATTTCTCATCCCAAACTTTATTTCTGGTCTCATTCCAACCCTTATTTCTCATCCCAAACTTTATTTCTGGTCCCATTCCAACACTTATTTCTTGTCCCAACCCTTATTTCCTGTCCCATCCCAAACCTTTATTTCCTGTCCCATTCCAACACTTATTTCCTGTCCCATCCCAACCTTTATTTCTTGTCCCATCCCAATTCTTATTTCTTGTCCCAAACTTTATTTCTTGTCCCATCCCAACCCTTATTTCTTGTCCCACCCCACCCTTTATTTTTTGCCCCATCCCACCCCTCATTTCCTGCCACATCCCACCATTATCCTGTCCACAACCTGTACATGAACCTCCAAAAAAAAAGCTGGATTTGGGCCTTTTTCCAACACACTAATTAAAGTTTTGTTGTCCTTTTCACACAACTGCTTCACCTCCTGCCTGTGGAGCTCTGCAGGATCCAAGGTTGTTTCCTAAGGCAGGTATTTCCCTGATTTCATCAACTTAAACCCCTTTAAATCAGGATTAATTCTCCCCAAATTTAAGCCATTCCCAGTGCAGTCACCAACCCCTGAGCCAGAATTCCTTTGTGCATCCAAGGGCTTTGCAGCCCTTTGAGTCATCCCAGTCTTGAGAAGGACAAGGAATTAAAACAAGGAAAACCTCAGGGCAGCAGCTCTGATGTCAAGATTTACCCTCAGACTTTGCAAGTCCAATAAGAGAAAATCCCACCTCCAGAAATTCCCAGTTTCTCCATCCCTGGCAGGAAAACAAAGGATCTTTCATTCCTACTTTGATTTTTGTGCTTTTCCTGTAAATTCTAGGCTTGGATATCTGAGGGAAATAACCTTCCAGAGAGCCCCAGGGGCTGGATAAGGATGGAAATATCCTCCCAACAGGGATGATTTCCAGTTTAAGAGCTCCCCCCACATTTTGTCATGGAATCATGGAATATTCTGAGCTGGGAGAGACTCCCAGGGCTCCTCCAGTCCCTCCCTGGCCCTGCCCAGGCCCCCCCAGCAATGCCAGCCTGTCCCTCAGAGCCTTGTCCAGAGGCTCCTGGAGCTCTGGATCATCACATGGAATCTTGCTGGGATCCTGAGGAGGGAATTTGGGACCTGGAAGATGCTCTGGATCCTTCCCACAGCCACGAGGGTGAATCCCTTGCTGAAGAATCCCAGCAAATGCCTCCCAAATCCTGTTTTCCCACACTCCTGCAGGGTTTGGGCTCCACAAACAAGCTGGAATAGCTGGAAAACTCAGCATTTCCAGGACTGAGGAGGGAGCCAGTCCAATACATCCCACATTTCATGGAATCCCTGAATGATTTGGGTTGGAAGGGAACTTAAAGCCCATCCAGTGCCACCCCTGCCATGGACAGGGACACCTTCCACTATCCCAGGTGGCTCCAAGCCCCTTCCAACCTGGCTTTGGACACTTCCAGGGATTGGGAATTCATTCCCAAATCAAATACATACTTAACCAAGCCCCTTACAGGAGTTTGAAGTCTTTATTTTGCAGCATTTCAGCTCAAATTACCCACTATTTACTTCCTATTATTGTTCAAACAATTCCCAAGACACACATGGAGCTTCATAAACAGGGAAAACTGAGAGAACTGAGCCCATAAAAACCTGGAGTCCAAACTAAACACAGCAACAAATAAAGACAGTTGTGTGGGGGCTCAGGAAATGTTTCCAACCAGGAAGGATAATTTGGTGTAGACTTAATATTTTAAAAGAAACAAAAAAAAATAAAGGCACATTTTGCAGTGGATATTTCTGGCCCTGGAATTTTCTGCTTGAAAAGCTCCTTCCTGACCTGCCTGGTTTTATTTGCATTGAAAGTTTTGCTTCATCAGAGTCTCCCAAAGGACTCCAGGATTGTCAGAAACTCCCTGCCAGTCTATTTTAAGCAGAATATCCAAGTGTTTGAGCATTCAGGCTCTTAAGAGCTGCTTCCACCCTTGCCAGAAATCAGGGAATGCTGAAAACAGGCCTTTCCCAGGTTTTTTCCCAATAACTCTTCCCTTGGAAGATCCCACTCTTGTTTCTCCATCAGCCAGGAAAGGAGATGGGAATAAGGGGGTTCAGATTAGATCTGAGGGAAAAGTTTTCCTGCCAGAGTGGTCAGGCCTTGGAATAAGTGTCCCAGGGAGGTGGTGGAATCCCAGCCTCTGGAATTGTCCCAGAGGTGTCTGGATGTGGCCCTTGGGGACATGGATCAGGGGGGATCCTGGTGGTGGCACTGGATGATCCTGATCTCTTCCCACCTTGATGATTCCAGAAAGACACAAACGAACAGGGAGAACTAAGGGATCAGAAATACAAAGTTCCATGTGATTTTCTTTGTATGAATCAATCACACTCAGAATCAGGGGATGGTTTGGGTTGGAAAGGACCTTAAAGCCCATCCAGTGTCACCCCTGCCATGGGCAGGGACACCTTCCACTGTCCCCAACCTGGCCTTGGACACTTCCAGGGACGGAGCAGCCACAGCTTCTCTGGGAAATACTTCCTGAAATCATCTTTTTGTCCATATTTTGGAGGTGCTAAAACTCCAAGTGCCCCCAGGGTTGTCCCTCTGTTTATTCCCAGGGCACATCTCTGGTTTAAGGTTTGTTTTAGGCAAAAAAAATCTTTGAAATGAAGGAAAAGTCTTCCAAGGCTCCTGGAGCTTTTCCTGTTTCTCTTCCCTCCCAGCTCAGGGCTCAGCAAAGTTCAAACCTCCCCATGTTCTGGTTAAGCTCAAGTTTAAAGTCAGGGGCTGTTTAAGCCCCACATTAACAGAGATCCCTTTCCTGAGTCAGTCCTTGGACACAGACAGGATTCCCAATCCAGGAGAGATTCCTGAGCTCAGCTGGGCCCAAATTCCAAAATCCTGAATCCAGAGAGACTCCTGAGCTCAGCTGGGCCCAAATTCCAAAATCCTGGATCCCAAGAGACTCCTGAGCTCAGCTGGGCCCAAATTCCAAAATCCTGGATCCAGGAGACTCCTGAGCTCAGCTGGGCCCAAATTCCAAAATCCTGCCTTTGCTCCTGAGCTTTGCCTTCTGTTCCCTGTGATCAGCACAGAACAGGGACAGGGATGGAAGTTTTCCTTGGATGTTCCCTGCCTTCAGTCCCTGGTTGTCAGGAATTTCCCAAATCCTTTGGGAAAACTTCAGTTTCTTTAAAAACTTCTCTGGAATTGTCCCAGAGGAGTCTGGATGTGGGACATGGATTGGAGGGAATTCTTGTGGTGCTGGATGATCCTGAAGGGCTTTTCCAGCTTTGGTGATCCTGGAATTCTGCTGAGCTGCACAGGAGAGTGAAGGGAGCCAGGACAGCTGAGATCAGCAAAGCTGGAATGACACCAAAACTCAGGATCAGCCCTGTCCTTCCCACATTTGACAGGATTAGTCTTTTGCAGCAACAGATGCAACAATTTCAATTAATTTTAATCAATAATAAAAAATACCTGAGCCTTCATACGATAATTTAACATGATCACATAATATTTTTCTATTAAAGGAGGTTAAAAATACCTTTATTTGCCACTTTTAGCAGGGAGTTTTTTCTCACAGTTTGATCCACCTCCTCTGTGCACCTCCAAAATCTCCTGATCATCAAAGCTCTGGATAAGATTTAATTCTCTGCTGACAGACCCAGCTACTCATCCACCCTTAATTACTACTCTTACTCTTATAATCCATCTCCAACAGTAATTACACATTATTCCCTCTATCACCTGGTGCTAAATCCTGATTCCAGGTTTATTAAGCCAGGATTAAATACCACCACATGTGTCCACAGGGCATTTAGGTTGGGAAAGACCTCTGAGGTTGAGTCCCACCTTCATGCACAGCAATTCATTCTGCTTTTCCTCTCCACCTCTCCCTGCCTGAGGGCCTGGAAGTTGTGTCCAGCAGCAGGAATGTCTCTGCTGGAGGGTTTAACATCCAGTGGGATTGGGATTGGGATTGGGATTGGGATTGGGATTGGGATTGGGATTGGGATTGGGAAACTCTGACCATCAGCTGTGGGGCCAAGAGACTCTGCTCCCACCGACCTGGGAGAAAACATCTCAGGAAAACATCCTTTTAAAAGAGGGCAGTGCCCACACAGGGGGTTTCCTGGGCTATTCCCACCAGGAATGGCTTTGGAATTTGGCTTTGTGTGCCCCCACTGTGGAGAAGTGTGTGGGCAGAGGCCTCTTGGTGATGTCCCAGTCTGGAAATGCTTCTCTGAGTTTTCCACTAAACCCTCAGCCAAATTTCACAGCTGTGCCATGGATTGTCCCAATGATAGTCATGGAATCATGGGATTAGAGAATTATGGAATGGCTTGGGGTGGGAGGGATCTTAAAGCCCATCCAGTGCCACCCCTGCCACGGGCAGGGACACCTTCCACTGGCCCAGGGGATCCAACCTGACCTTGGACACTTCCAGGGATGGAACAGCCCCAATTCTCTGGGCAGAACACAATTAATCCTCTTCAGAAAACACAGGGATGAAACTCCCCAGCACTCCAGTGACCACTGGAATTCCCAGGAGTCTCCCTTTGGAGACCCTTCAGGAGAAGCCTTCAGCAGATCTTGAATTTTGGGGGCAGAAGGGTGGATTTATTAACCATTAATTCCCTTCCTCAAGCCCAGCTCTGAGAGACAACCAGTGAAACAACCAAGGAACCTTCAAAACAGGACACATGGAAACCTTTCCATACCTCCAGCCCCTGGGAAAAGCAAAATATTCCCTTCAAAATCCAGCACAGCTCCAAATTCCTCCTTGTGCTGCCACAGCACCTCATTGGGAAAACATCCATGGATCTGCAGGAACTCATTCCACCTGCCTTGGAGGGACTCAGAAATCCAGTGTGAGCTTGGAAGTTGTAGAACATCAATAATTCAAAACCTGTGTGTGACTCACCCAGCCCAACTCATCCCCTGAAGGTTCTTTTGCCTTAATATTCACATTGTTATTTCTTCTTCAAAAAAAGTCATGAATAACTTACCATTCATTACTCTTTTAATTTTTTTTTTATTTTTTTTTACAATTGACTTCATCTAAAAGAATAAGTAAGCACAGCAAATGTGCATTTCCCAACCTCTTGAAATCTCAGTTCATTGTTGTTGAGCTGAAAAGCATTTTTTTTCTGAATTTTGAGTTGGCAAAAGACTCATTTTGGGGGTGGTATTTAAAGGAGTAGATTTGTTTTGTGGGCAAAATTCCCCTCTGCTCCTAAAAAAAAGGGAGGTAAAAACCAAATTAGATGAATATTTGGACATGGGGGGATTTTTGGGGTGTTTTGTGCAGGGTCAGGAGTTGGACTGGATGATCCTTGGGGATCCCAGAATATTCCATAATTCCTATTTATCTACAAAGCAACATATTGAAGTCCCACTTCAGACAACCAGAAAAATATGGATTGTGAGAGTTCTGGTACATCCTGCTTGGCAGAAGATGGAAAATCCTCCAATTCATGGGATTCTTGGATCATTTGAGATGCCTCAAACCACAGTGGTTTCTTTTACTCACCATGGGAAGAAATGATCCCTCTGTTCCAGGCCTTGTCCATGGGATGAGGTGGAATCTGTCACCAGCTGCTCTTTTCCTGCTTGGGAATCCAGTGGGAATGACACTGGCAGGATGAGGGTTGTCAGCAGTTACCATGGAAACAGGGATTTCCTTGGATTTGTCCACCTGGTTGAGGTGGAACATGTTATTTGGGATGGATGGGATGGGAAGGGAAGGTTTGGGAAGGTTTGGGAAGGGAAGGTTTGGGAAGGTTTGGGAAGGTTTGGGAAGGTTTGGGAAGGGAAGGTTTGGGAAGGTTTGGGAAGGGAAGGTTTGGGAAGGTTTGGGAAGGTTTGGGAAGGGAAGGGAAGGTTTGGGAAGGTTTGGGAAGGTTTGGGAAGGTTTGGGAAGGTTTGGGAAGGGAAGGGAAGGGAAGGGGCTGTTGTTTCACCATCACTGGCAGCCAAAGGGGACCCCAAAAAGGGTCTTGCCCTCAGCCCCCAGTTTCTCAGTCTCATCCCAAGCTGCTCCTTGCCTTGTTATCCCACGTGTCCAAGATGCCACGAGGAACCAAAGAAGGATGTTGATGTTGGGAATCAAACTGGGATCTGGGATAAAACACACCTTTCCTTCCTGAGAAGCTGGACCAGTTCCCAGTGCAGTTCTCTCCCTTGGAAAACAATTGTCCCAATGCATCCAGGATCCAGGGCTGGTGTGGGATTGAAGGGAGCAGGGGAAGGATGAAAATGATCCTGAAACTAAATCCCATTTATCTTCCTCCTAACCTGAGTCCTAACTATTCACAGGGGAATATTCATCCTCTTTCCAGGGTTTTTTTCCCTAGAATGGTCACATCTCCAACATTTTACCTTTCCATGAACAAGGCAAATCCATGGTGTCCATCAGAATACAGCACAAGTTTGATTCCCCCCAGGATATTCCTTGGAAATCCTGCACAGAGGGAAGGGATGACCTTGCTTTGTCCCTGGAATTCCAACTCCTCTTTGGCTGTGATGGATTTGTGGGGCATCACAGGAATTCTGGATGGGAGCAAAAGGCTCTGGCTTTGGAATTTTCCCTGGGAGCAGTTTCCCAGTTGGGATGCAGATGGATTCACCTAAAAGAGGTTGTTCCTTATGGAACCAGGGAATGTTTGCTGCAGGCAGAATGTTCCCTCTGCCCAGAAATTCCTGGAGGAAAACATAAAAAAATAATAAAAAATATAAATATGTATTTTAAATAAAATATAAATATGGATTCACCATATTTATAAAATAACACCTTGAATAACACAAAAATGCCTCGTTCCTTTGCTTGGAAAGTTCCAAATTCTTTCCAACTCTGCACTGATGTTCCTGAGATGTTCTCCAGGCTGTGCTGAGCCAAGAGTGAGGATCTGCAGAGGAAATTCCCAAGAAAAGAGTGTTTTTATTGCCTATTCTTCCCAGTTCACCTGGAAAAATGAGGCAGCTCTGGAATTATTTCAGGTTATTTTATCTCCTGTGAAAATACATCCCATTGCTTTTCCCAGCTTTAATGCCCTCTGTGGCTCCTCCCACTCTAATAAATCATATTTCTGATTAGCAGAGACTTCATCTGAGAGCTTTTATTCAAATTTGTGTTGTTGCACGAAGCCAGAATTATAAATAAAATTAGTTTCCAAATCACACTGTCGAGTAGTTCAGCATCTCCACATCCAGCTTAGAAGGGCAAAACTCTGGATTTGGGAATTTTAATGGGATCAAACAGCCCAGGAATCTGCTCTGTGACCGTGCAGAGCGTGTGACATTAAACAAGATGGGGAGGAAGAGGTGGAATTTGCATTTATTGCACGGAGAAATCAGGATTTAAACACATTAATAACACAAATAATGACCCAAAAGAGGCTCCTGGCAGGAAGTTCCCTCAGGACTCCTGAAATTGGAAAAGAAAATCAAAGGGAAGGGAAACACTATCAGAGTGTAAAAAACCAGGGAAGCAAACAAATTGGAATAACCTTGAGGCATCCAGACCTCCCTGATCTTTCTCAGCTGCCTGTTTGCAAAGCCATAAATAATTCCAAGAAAGCTCTGAAGCACTTCAGCAACAGATTCCAGGTATCCTTATCAGCAGGAGCAGTTTCCAATGTTTATCATGGAGACAGGATAGGAAAAACATGGTTCAGGTTTAATTTTATTGGCTAAAAATATAAAAAAACCTCCAGTCTGTTCAACTTCTTTCAGTCAACTGATTTATTCCACGTTGGAACTTTGGAGCCCTTTCCTGAGGGATTGGTCCTTTATCTTCCCACTTAGTCCAAACACTCTTATCTGGGATAATAAGACATGTGGATAAATAAAGAAGGTGATTTTTAAGTTTTTCTCACCGAGATTTTTAGGGGGGTTTGGTCTCTTCAAACTCACAATGATGAACTTGAGGTTTAATTAGTGAGAACCATCAGGGAAAAAGGCTGGTTTGGGAATACAGGGATGAACAGTGGAGCTGCTCCAGGAGCTCCATGTCCCAAGGAACCCAGAATGGGACAAATCTCCAGTATTTTCTGGGCTCTACTGATTAAATCTTTGCCTTTTCAGCCACTTTTAATCACTTTGTAATCCATAAAAATTCCTCCACTTTGCTTTCTGGAGCACCAAGAGCCCACAAAACCCTTTTCCTGCTCCCAGCCTGTGTTCCCAACACAGCATTCCCAAGTAACCCCCACCCAACTCAGCTCAGCTCCTGAAATCATGGGCTGGATTTGCCTCAGTGCCAAGTTTTTAAGTTTCTCCACAGGTATCTGTCAAATTCCAGGAGCTGCCAAGCAGGAAAAATAAGGGACAATTTATCTTGGAAAAACAGTCTCTTACACAAAGACATCCCACTGCAAAATCCCAAGCATGGAAACCCCAAAACTGCTCAGCAAAACCTCTAAAAACTTGATTTTTAAAGTAATGTGGATAAACCAACACCAATACCTTTATTGTTGGTGACAGTGGAACTTTTAGGCAAGTCTTCCCTAAAAACATCAATTTGGAGTGGCTGCTTGATCCACAACTACTTTAATGCTTCAGGATTTGTCAATCCAAGTTAAAAATGTGCAGGAGATGCAGGAGACTCACCTGGGCTCGACCTGTTCAAGCACAAATTCCTGCAAGAATCTTTAATTTTTCAGGAACAGGCGTCGTCCTGCTCTGGCATCTTTTGGGAATCTTCCCTTCTGTGGAATCCAAAGGGTCTCCTGGAGTAACAAGAGAACTTGGAGCACATCCAGCCTTTCCCAAGGCTCAGGACTTGGAGGTGCTGCCAAAGCCAACAATGAGAAGTAGCTGAAGTGCCCCAAAAACGAGGAGGAAACGGGCTGGGAACTTTGGGATAAAGCAGTCTGGCATTGGGAGATTTCTTTAGGAAAAAATTCCAGGCTGGGAGGGTGGGGAGGGGCTGGGATAGAATTCCCAGAGAAGCTGTGGCTGCCCCTGCATCCCTGGAAGTGTCCAAGGCCAGGTTGGGATAGTGGAAGGTGTCCCTGCCCATGGATGAGCTTTAAGGTCCCTTCCATGATTTCTAGTCAGGGAAAATGTCACATTTTCCTCCAGGAATTTCTGGGCAGAGGGAACATTCTGCCTGCAGCAAACATTCCCTGGTTCCATAAGGAACAACCTCTTTTAGGTGAATCCATCTGCATCCCAACTGGGAAACTGCTCCCAGGGAAAATTCCAAAGCCAGAGCCTTTTGCTCCCATCCAGAATTCCTGTGATGCCCCACAAATCCAGAACCATGGTGCCCATAAATCCTCATGACACTTTGCTTTCCCTTTTTCCTTAAGGAATCTGGATGAGGAAAGGTTTAGAACTGGACTTTGTGGGAGCGATCAGGACAGATTCCAAGAGGGAAAATGTCTCCCTGCTGTTCTTTTCCCATGGATTTCACAGTTGTTTTTGCTCCTGAGGTGACACATCTGTGTCCAGCTCTGGAATTCCCAACACACCGAGGACATGGAGCTGTTGGAGTGAGTCCAGAGGAGTCCATGGAGATGATCCAAGGGCTGGAGCCAGGCTGGGAGAACTGGGAATGTTCCCCTGGAGAAGAGAAGGATCCAGGGAGACCTTGGAGCCCCTTCCAGAGCCTCAAGGGGCTCCAGGAGCTGGAGAGGGACTTGGGACAAGGGCTGGAGGGACAGGACACAGGGAATGGCTTCCCAGGGTTAGATGGGAGATTGGGAAGGAATTCCTGGCTGGGAGGGTGTGGAGGGGCTGGGATAGAATTCCCAGAGAAGCTGTGGCTGCCCCTGGATCCCTGGAAGTGTCCAAGGCCGGGTTGGATCCCCTGGGATAAGGATGAGCTTTGAGATCCCTCCCATCCCAACCCATTCCAGGATTTGATGCTTCTCCCACTCAGGTGAGGCCTCACAGCCCAAAATGGGAAGAATGAGCTTTCCCAGCACAGAGGTGGAAGTGCTCCCAGTTTTACTGGGAATGACCCTCGGGAGCTGAGGGCCAGGCTGGCACTGGATGGATCCACACCTGCAGCAGAATTCCCAGGGATTTCGGTGCTATCCCAGCTCTCAGGAGGTCTGGGCTGGGAATTCCCATCTCCTGCAGCCCTGGGGTGACAATAAATTATGGAATTGTGGGCAAAGCTGACCCTGAGCTTTGGGATTTGTTCAGTGTCAAACAGGGGTGGAAATAAGAGAATAAAAGCCTTGGCAGAGGAAGAGGGAAATTCAGCTGCAGTTCCACCCCTCAAACTGCTGATGGAGGAGAACTTTCCAAAGAGTCTTTCCAAAGATTCCCCATATTCCCTCTCAGAGCTCCCTCACCTCTCCTGCTGTGCCCCACATCAACTTATTTTACTTTATTTTATTTCATTTTAATTTATATTTTACTTTATTTTATTTTATTCCATTTTATTCCATTTTCTTTTATTCCACTTTATTCTATTTCATTTTAATTTATATTTTATTTCGTTTTAATTTTTTCTTTATTTCACTTCACTTTATTTTACTTTATTTCANATTTCATTTTCTTTTATTTTATTTCATTTCATATAATTTTCTTTAATTTAACTTAATTTTTTCTTTAATTTAATTTTATTTCATTTAATTTTATTTTCTATTTTATTTCATTTTTTTCTTTATTTTAATTTTATTTTATTTTGTTTAATTTCATTTTCTTTTATTTTCTTATTTCATTTCATATAATTTTTTTCATTTTATACCATTTTCTTTCTTTCATTTCATTTTCCTTTATACCACTTTCTTTTCTTTCATTTTCCTTTATTCCGTTTTCTTTTCTTTCATTTTATTTCATTCCCATTTTCTCTTATTTCACTTTTATTCCTTTTTCTTTCATTTCATTCTCACTTTTACTCATTTTATTCCATTTTAATGTCTTCTATTTTACTTTATTTCACTTTATTTCTCCTTCCCAAACACCAGCTTCCCCATCCCCAATGCACCAACTGCCAGAATTCCCTGGGATCCCCAGCCTCGTTTTCCAAGGAAGTTTTGTGGAGGCAGAAAGAAATGAAACAGCTCAAAATAAAGCCTTTAACAGTCTCCCTGCAGCTGCTTGGCTCAGTTTTCCACTGCTGGATGTTGATGGAAGTGACAGGATATCCCAGAGCCAGCTCAGTACTTTTCCATGGAAGCCTCAAATCCCTAAAAATAACAAGTTCTCTTTGCCCTGGCTCGTTTTCATGGATCAGGAACCAAAGAGCTCCCAATTCTTTGTGGGGATTTTTTTATCCAAGAAGTGATTTCCACGTTCCACCAGTTCCAGAGGTTGAGGGGGAGGGGACAGGATGCACATCTGTCTTCCCAAGGGGATCAGGGAGAGAGGATAATAAGGAATAACTCACTCCCATGGAGAGCTTTTCATCCTGAGGGATCCCAGGAATTCCGGAACCTCATCCAGTCCTGACCTGAAGCTGCTGAGGATTCCAGGGAGAGCAGAAGCAACAAGGCAGGGCAGGATCCCTGCAATCCTGAAGGAATTCCCAGATGTAACGTTGGGAAAACAGCGGAATTGCAGCGGAATTTCCACTTTCCTGGGGCAGAAGGATCTTGGACAGGGGCAGCTGCCAGGCCTGGAATTCCTGGATTGAAGGGAATGGGAGATATTCCTGCTGAGATGGAGGAGACAGTCATGGAATGGGCTTGGAAAAGCCCTGGCTGAGCCTGGAGTGTCCCCAACATGGGGAAGCACACAAAGGGTCATGGAATCATGGAATGGTTGGGGTTGGAAGGGACCTGAAACATCCTTTTGTTCCAATGGGAAGAAACACTTCCCACTGTCCCATCCACCCCAGCCTTGGACACTTCCAGGGATGGGCAACTCATTCCAGAGCCTCACAGGGAAGAATTCATTCCATATATCCAACCTAAATTCCCCTTCTTTCAGTTTGAACCCATTCCCCTTGTCCTGCCATTCCAGTTCCTGATGAACAATCCCCCTCTGGATTCCCTGGAGCTCCTGCAGATCCTGGAAGTTTCTCTGAGGTCTCCACACAACCCTCAGCCCCAGCCTGTCTCCACAGGGAAACTGCTCTGCTTCCATTAGGAATGACCTTCTCTGGACTTTTCCCAACAATTCCATGTCCTTCCTTTCCTTTCTCATGTTGGAAGCATCAGACCTGGACACAGAACCCAGGTGGGGTCTCAGAGCAGAGGAGCAGAATTCCCTCCCTTCCCTTTTGATCCAGCCCAGGACAAGGTTGGTTTCCAGGCTGGATCAAGCTGGAAAAGGCTTGAATTCCTCACAGGTTTTACCAGGCAAAGCTACTTCCATGAAAAATGGGAAAGAACACTTTCATCCACCGTGGAAATCTTGGATAACTCCTTCACTTCAAGGCATTTCTCTGCTGCCTCCTCATTCCCAGAATCCAGAAAACATCGGTGTTGTGCTAATGAGAGGCACATTCCAGATCTTTCCCAATTTTGGGGACTCAGAACCTCCAAAGCAACAATTTTGGGGAAGTTGCTGGGCTGGGATCTCAGGGATACAACTCAAAAATAGAACAACAAGGAAGAAAAATGGGACTGGATTGGTTGAGCCCCTGGAGAAACTCCTGGAGAAACTACCTGGAGGAGAGCAGGATTTTCATGGAAGAGCTTCCCCTAATGGGGAAGGAGTTCTTTCCCATCTGTCAGGAAAACTGGGACACATTCCAAGGGCTCTGCCAAATTTAGGAGCTCCTGCCTGACATTCCCGAGGTCACACAAGGACNCGTGGGCTCCTGCCTGGCTGCCACCAACATTCCCGAGGTCACACAAGGACAACCAGTTCTCACAGCACAAAAAACCAGGATCCTCCTGCAAGGACAACCCAACCCTCTCCTTTTCCCTCCAGGAATATGCAGGAATGTGCTGGGATGGCACATCCCACCTCCAGGGGGACGTTCCCATGGAGAGCCCTGCCCTGTGACACACTTTGGATGTCACATTTTGGAGGTTTTCCAGGCAAAACAGCTCTGTGGCCTATAAATAAAAGGTGCATTTTAGGCCCAAAATCCTGAGGGCCGCGGTAAAAATTCCATGTGCTGGAGATCCTTCAGGAGACCCTTGGAAACACCAGAGAGGTTCTGTCACTGCTCTGGCAACTGAACCCCTCCCAGGTGGTGGCCAAAAATGAGGCCCAGCTGTTGCAAACACCTGGAAAGGCAAATCCCAAGGAGAATTCCAACCCTTTGGCAAATCCTTCCGGCTCGAAGGCTGCAGCTCTGAGCTGGGCCACACTAAAATCTGTGGGGAAGTGGCTCCTTCCAGATGTGTCTGGGATATTTTTATAGGGATTTGCTTTCCAATAATCTCATTTAAGTATCAAAAGAAATGAAAATACGCTGCTGGGGGGCTGCAGAACCCCCCAAAAAAGTCACCATGATGTGCTTGGGCCTACTCTGACTTCAGCATTGTGAAGACACGGATCACAGGGAAGAATTCCTTCCCAATATCCCATTTTTCCCTGCCTTCCTTCACTTTGAAGCCATTCCCCCTCACCCTGTCACTCCAGGCCCTTGGAAATAGTTTCTTTCCACGTTTCTTGCAGCTCCTTCAAATCCTGGAAGGCCACAGTGAGGTGTCCCTGGAGCCTTTTCTTCTCCAGGCTGGATAAATTCCTGAATTTCACAGTTTTCTCTGTATTTCTTTGAAATTCCTTCAGATTTTTCACAGTTTTCTCCATCTTTCCTCAAAATTCCTGCAGATTTTTCACCGTTTTCTCTGCATTTCTTTAAAATTTCTTCAGATTTTTCACAGTTCTCTCCATATTTCTTTAAAATTTCTTCAAATTTTTCAGTTTTCTCCATCTTTCCTCAAAATTCCTTCAGATTTTTCAGTTTTCTTTGTATTTCTTTAAAATTCCTTACAATTTTTCACAGTCCTTGTCTCCATCTTTCCTCAAAATTCCTTCACGTATTTCAGTTTTCTCCATCTTTCCTTAAAATTCCTTCACATATTTCACAGTTTTCTCCATATTTCCTTAAAATTCCTTCACATATTTCACAGTTGTCTCCATATCTCTTTAAAATTCCTTCAGATTTTTTCACAGTTTTCTCCGTATTTCTTCAAAATTCCTTCACATATTTCACAGTTTTCTCCACTTTTCCTCAAAATTCCTTCAGATATTTCAGAGTTCTCTCCATTTTTCTCCAAAATTCCTTCAGATATTTCACAGTTTTCTCCATCTTTCTTTAAAATTCCTTCAGATTTTTCAGTTTTCTTTGTATTTCTTTAAAATTCCTTCAGATTTTTCAGTTTTCTCTGCATTTCTTTAAAATTCCTTCAGATTTTTCAGTTTTCTCTGCATTTCTTTAAAATTCCTTCAGATTTTTCAGTTTTCTCTGCATTTCTTTAAAATTCCTTCAGATTTTTCAGTTTTCTCTGCATTTCTTTAAAATTCCTTCAGATTTTTCAGTTTTCTCTGCATTTCTTTAAAATTCCTTCAGATTTTTCAGTTTTCTCTGCATTTCTTTAAAATTCCTTCAGATTTTTCAGTTTTCTCTGCATTTCTTTAAAATTCCTTCAGATTTTTCAGTTTTCTCTGCATTTCTTTAAAATTCCTTCAGATTTTTCAGTTTTCTCTGCATTTCTTTAAAATTCCTTCAGATTTTTCAGTTTTCTCTGCATTTCTTTAAAATTCCTTCAGATTTTTCACAGTCCTTGTCTCCATCTTTCCTCAAAATTCCTTCACATATTTCACAGTTCTCTCCATCTTTTTTCAAAATTCCCTCAGATATTTCACAGTCCTGGTCTCCATCTTTCCTCAAAATTCCTTCAGATTTTTCAGTTTTCTCTGCATTTCTTTAAAATTCCTTCAGATTTTTCACCGTTTCCTCCACCTTTCCTCAAAATTCCCTCACATATTTCACAGTTTTCTCTGTATTTNAATTCCATCAGATTTTTCACCGTTTCCTCCACCTTTCCTCAAAATTCCTTCACATATTTCACAGTTTCCTCCACCTTTCCTCAAAATTCCTTCACATATTTCACAGTTTTCTCTGTATTTCCTCAAAATTCCTTTAGATTTTTCACAGTTCTCACCATCTTTCCTCAAAATTCCTTTAGATATTTCACAGTTTTCTCTGTTTTTCTTTAAAATTCCTTCACATATTTCACAGTTTTCTCCACTTTTCCTCAAAATTCCTTCAGATATTTCACAGTTTTCTCTGTTTTTCTTTAAAATTCCTTCACATATTTCACAGTTTTCTCCACTTTTCCTCAAAATTCCTTCAGATATTTCCCAGTTCTCTCCATCTTTCTTTAATATTCCCGCAGACATTCCCCAGTTCCCCAGGAATGAGGTCCAAAAGTCATTCCAAAATAAGGAATTCTTTCCTGCAGAGGTTTCTGAGGGGACTGAAGGGCAGGACTTAATTCAGAATAAATTCAGCCCCAATTCAGAACCAGTTGTGGGATTTTTCCCTGTCCATGGCAAGAAGTTGGAATAAAATGATCTTTAAG
>WEIV01021464.1:2742-42080 GCA_013390005.1 Calyptomena viridis
TTGGTATTCCACATATAGTAAATAACTTCCAAGGCAGAATGTGTTGTACTGATCAATGTGCTCTAATTTTAAAGGCTTCTTTAGTGTCTATGAATGGCACACTTCGTTT
Source organism: Calyptomena viridis (assembly GCA_013390005.1). Lineage (NCBI taxonomy): Eukaryota > Metazoa > Chordata > Aves > Passeriformes > Eurylaimidae > Calyptomena > Calyptomena viridis. The sequence goes on from WEIV01021464.1 coordinate 2,852, forward strand.
TCTGGAACTGCATTTTCCAGATCGAATTTCCAGATTTTTCTATAAAGAGCTTTGGCTATTCAGCTGTGTAATAGTAGGTACTGAAAAAACCTATCACTTGGATTTCTCTTAGTTGTTGATTTTTCTTTTTAAAAGAGAAAGAAATCTGAGATTAGAAGACTTCTCTTCTGTGTTGCACGTCAGTTTGACCAGGAACATGGTGCCAGCACAAAAAGAAGACACAGTTTGAGTGGGCTAGTAGAAAGATAAAAGAAAAGAATTTTTTGATGCAGAAACCAAATTTGATTTTGTCACAGCTATTTGTTGACAAAGTGGTACATACACTGCACATTATATGTTAATGAGACCTCCTCACTGATCTTTAATCAAAAACCCTTCTCTGAACCCTTCTCTATTTTATTCCGTGATATCTGGGGTTTATTACCATGTACTAGCCTTCAAACTTGCAAATAGGGCTTTTTTTTCCCTCTATATATGCTCAGTTTGATTATTTCTCCACATTGGTTAGTCCTTTAAGTTTGTTGTTGTTCAGAGTTTTAAATAGCCTTTTCTAAAGAGCTATTCATAAGCTTTTTCAAATATAATCTATTTCTGTTTCATGCATTTCCTTTATTTTGCAGAGGAGCACAAATCTGTCTCATTGCTGACAGCTAAGAAGAAAGAATTCCTGTCAATCAGTTCTTTTCTCAAGACCAGGTAGGAAATTTCAGTTTCTGCTTCAGTACCATACACACACTAGAATACCGACTAATCTAGTCTTTGCTTAGACAAAACTTGGAGAAAGGATTGCTTTTAAGTGCTGGAGAAAATTCCAGTCTTGCTTACACTGACACAGTGAAAAAACAAAGAAGCCCTCTTAGAGATCACATGGTCCAGACCAGGTTACTTATGATCAGCTTATGACCCATTATCATTTCATGTCCTGACTCTAGCTTTCTTCTGGAGAAAGGAATGAGTTTTGTGGTTTCAGTCACAGAGAGGTTTTGGTTTGCAGCTTGTCTTGTCAAGGAAGGTCACCACCCTGCCTAGAGAGTGTACTTGAAGCCACAGGGTAGGCAGATCCACTTGCCGTCTCTCCTCAGTCTCACAAGCACTCCTGTCATTTCCTCTTCAGACAGACCTTGAGCAGATTCTCTTAATTCTGAGCAGCACTCTTTTCCACTGAATGTGTCCCAGTGTATTTGGAAGCGTATGTCCCATTGAGTTTTGTGAGAGTTTCGCAGGAATGAAGCACTGCTCACTGTCAGTGAGTGGGACACACGCTCACAAAGATGCTAGCACAAACAGGTTATGAATCGTGACAATGCATATTTGAAATCAAATCAAAATGGTTGCACAGTATAAGTAGCTTCAAATGAAAAGACACTGAATTGCAGAGGATATCATTATTCCATTTGGAAAGACAGAAGTGTGGTGTTAAACAAGAAAATTAAAACATTTCCTCATCTTATCTTAGTTCTGTACTGGCATGAGAACAGAGCCTTGCATTTTCTAGACACTACTAGGAAACACATTCATAATGATACTCAAATATAGCTATTACCATATTTAAATATTTCCTCACTGTTTATTACTTACATGGTCAGCTATAACTGTTTCCAATTCAAGATGATTACGACATGCAGACGAAAAAGCTGAAGGGGGAGGAGGGAACAACTTTTGTTCCTAAACAGCTTACCTCTTCAAAAAAGAACAATGTTTACTGAGATAAATGAAGAGAGGGTGGTTGTTTTAGATCACTATGACTAATGTTAAGAAACAGCTGGTAAGGAATATTAGGTAATCACATACACAGGCTGCACATTGGGAACATTACGCTAACATACCTACTATAATTTTATTCCTTTCCCCACGCATTTATTCAAAGCTGCAGCTGTGATACTGGCTTTTGAACATTAGAAACTATCAGGAAAAGCAGCATGAATCATCATCTTTTGCTTGTGTTATTTAACTTAGTCACTCAAGAACAGTTCTTCTAAGAGAACAATAATAGAGGGAAAATGATAGTTTCTTTGAGAGATTTGTGAAGACTGCCTTTCCCTCCCCTTTTCCTTCTCTCCTTTCCTTTTTCCCTTCCCTTCCTTATTTTGTTCTTTACTGTAGATAATCACTAGGTTCTTCAATTAATTCAAAGTTCCAGCCTCCAAACAGTAACTCAGATACATTTTGAAAATCTCACCCAAGAACTCAGACATGAAGTTGGGTTCTGCAATGAAAAATTTGTGATGGTCCCCATTTCTCTATTATGGGGTTGATCTAAATTTTCAAGGCAGGTTGTGCCTTTCAGATGGCAACACCTTTGTTCCACTGATTCAGAACAAACCTGTGGAGGAAGGAGAAACACAAAAAGGTTTATTCTGTACTGATGGCGTGTTGTAATCTCACTGCTTCTATTCCCAATCCCTTTAGAACAAATTCTGACAAAGCAATTCCATCTCGTGTCTAGATGTTTCTAGTGGCTTTGTGATTAAACACACTATTGCTCATGCAGTCATCCTTTTAACTGAGGCCAGACGACAATTAACTTTATTTCTTACACAACTGAAGGCAGCCTTGCAGCCCTAAGCAAGCTTCTCTTTGCTCAGTGCTCACCAGCCTGGTGCTTTTGTATCAAAACTGCCATTGCCTTGCAGTTTTATGCTTCTGTGAGCATGAGTAGGCCATAGAAGTCAATTCCCTCAGAGAAGGGTCTCTCCTGCTTCTGGGAAATGCAACTACACTGGAAGAAGCCACCCCAAAGGCTGGAAGATTCCCAGAAAACTGTGGTTCAGATATCAGGGGTAAGTGGACATACCTGCAGATGCCAGCAGGAGCAGTCCTCTGGACTATTGAGTATCGTCAGAGAGGGATAAGGAACTTACAGAACCAGCACTTAATGACTCAAATTATTTGGATGCTCTGTGACAGTGAAACCACAGTTCAAGCTGTCCTTACCCTCATTGTATGACTAGTAGAGGACTCCTGTCCCAGGTTTTCCCAGTACTTTACACACACATGTGCACACACACCCACAGAGCAGAGCAGATCTTACCAGATGTGGCACTGTGTATTACACTTTAACCTCCAAACAAGGAGTATTTGAATGATTAAAAAACAGAAAATGCGACACCATTTCTACTTTCAATTTGCACAAGAGCATGTGGAATTACACATTGCAGGAACACATGCATGGAACATTTGGCCATGCTTTGACATCTTATCAGTAGCCTTTGAAGCCTCCCCCAGCCATATCTCATTTTCCTAGCTAAGACTTCTTTTCTGGATCACAGGTCTGTTAATACAAACTTACTGAGATCCTGGGAACAGGCCTGTGCCCTTGCCATAGTAAGTAAGATGTAGGAAAGAAAGCCATAAATAGTAAACATGCAAAGTCTTACATACAATAATTACAAGTTGTTGGAATGGGCCTACCTTACATTTTCAAAGGAAGACACCGAACAATGCAAGATTTTATTGCTACAGAGGTGTTCATAGCCAAATAGGCCAAGATCCAGTCAGTGACCTCCCTCTGGGATCTGGGAAGGATCAGCTCACTTACTCACATGATGTCTCTAGTTTTCAGTTCTAGATCCTCTCTTTGGCATCCAAAAGATGGAATCAATTTTTGTGCCCACAGGACTTAAGGCTGGTCCCACAGGGCTGAAATATATTATCTCCTAGAACTTATTCTTGAAAGAGCAAGCTCTCTGCTATACCACTTAGCAACCTATGAGTACTTGATAGTGCTAAGTAAACCAAAACCAAGTCAGACTTATAGACAAAGGTCATTAAGATTCCACCACTACTTACTTCATGCCACAACAAATACATTGATCTATTAAAAAAACAAGTTCTTTCTCCCTCTCACCATTCTATCAGATCCTTCCCTTGAGCTCAGTTCTTCTAGACCTATACGGGGAATTTCCAATCAGATCACACCTTTCTCCTGAAACATGAAGTATTCCCAAACCACCTTATTTTTTCTAACCAAATCTGCCCATTGGAGCATCTTATGTGACTCAAATCCTGCTTCTTTCTGAAGACTTTCTGTACTTCCCCATTTATAAGCAACTTTGTTTCTCACTCTGATAATCTTTTAACTTGTACATTCAGTTCAAAGACAAGACAGATAGAATGGTTTGCTCTAAGCCTCAGACAATCCTTGACTCAAATGTTTTCTATTTCAACCCCTAACCACTGAAATTCAGGAGCTAACTAATATCCTTAATTTGAAGGGATTTGATAAGCTTACCTACAAAAATGGATGCACATGGGTAAAAAAGTATTTATGATACAAAAGTATGTATATGTTTAAGAACACCCTGTATCTATTTTGGGAAATTCATATTCTGAAGTGTGCCGGTGGTACAGGAGAAGTCAGAAGTGGTCTCCAGCTGACCACCCCTCACTACCAGGCTCTTCCTTGCCAAGATGTCCAAGATGAGCGGCAGACAAACTCTGGAAGATCTATTTAGCAGAATTGAAAATATCACTGTAGCTAGTTTAAAGCCTCTTTTCTGCACCTCCCTGCCAGAGATTGCTACCTTGATGGTGTTGACAGTGGTAGAAGACATGGGTCTGCCTGTCAGTCCACTACCTAATATAGTTCTATAAATTGTTTTAGAGGTCAGTTTTATGCTGAAATACTGGATAGTGACCCGGGGCAGCCAAGGAACTGATGTGAATCTTGCTTTGCTACCTTTGCAGGGGAGGCAATAACCCCTGGGAAGGACACAGTTGGGGACCAGCCATCCCTTTAGACTGTGGTGGTGTGCAATTAGCATATATTTCTCACTGTATATTATTGTTCTGTTACATGATATGTTCTGTTATATGTGCCCTACCCCTCACCCCAGATGGTTTGTCCCCTTCCCTTGTTCTCCCTTCCCATTGGCTGGAGCCCCTATAAGAACCAGGGGCCGGAAGTGGGAAGGGCTCTTTCCCTGGTTATCCCCCATAAGCTTGGACCCTCCAGGTGGCCTGTTGCCTCTGGAGAGAATAAACTTGTATTATATGTAACCAGGAAGAGCCGTCAGCAATTTCTTCGTCCTCCGTTTCCCTCAGCCATCCCCTGGGGAGCGCAGGGGATACACTTACCCCGGCAAGCCCTGACGGGATGGCTACATTAGACCTCCACAGAAATCCATCAGAGCTAGTCCCCACAGGCCAAGCTGGCAGCTCCAGGTGTTCTTTGGCATGGTTCCCATCTGTTGACCAGTGGACTTTTCTCAGATGGCAATGTGTAAGCCAGCTTGTAGCTCTGTCCTCTGTCCTACAAAACCTGCTTCTGCACGAAATCACTGTGTAGTCTTACAGATCCCCTAAACTCCAAAAGAGAAAATGTTTGCTCCCAAGAAGCAGTATTCCATCAGTCTACTGGGACATCATTTGAGAGCTCACAGAGGATAAGCACAATATTCTTGAGTTCACTGCTCCTCTGAGTTGCCTCCTACCATCCTACAAGCCATTACAGTCTGTCACAACAATGACAGAACAAGCTAGGAGGAGAGAGAATTCCTCCCCACAAGTGTCAAGTTCTTTTAACTTAATGAAATTTTGAGAAGTTCTGTAATTGATTTAAAAATGTTGCAGAGAGAGAAAACTATAAACTTTGTTAAAATTAAGCATGAAATAAAAGTCATGTCAAACTTTAAAAAAAAAAATTACTTTCAACAATTTCTTACCAGAATTTTGGATGGTGAATATTTAGAAATTTTCCATGCATCAAGGCATATCAGCTAGAATATTTAATGTGTCTGAGGGCAAGTAGTAGTACCTTCCAAGTCTTAAAAACATTTTTGTTAGCCAACAAGGCTGTAAATACCTGGTTGTAAATAGCACTTGTGAATCCACCAGACAGGGCTGTCTGGTAACTGCAGACTGGGTTATTTGGAGGAGAAAAAGGTAATTCTGCCCCATCCACAGAGGAGAAATGCTAATTTTCAAATGATCCATCCCAAATTCAAAAATCTTGTTATGTTGTCTAGTTGTGAGTAAACCAGAGCAGAGATATCTCTGGCTGAGAGCTGGGGTTGTTTAGCCTGGAGAAAAGGAGGCTCAGGGGAGACCTTATCACTCCCCACAACTGCCTGAACAGAGGTTGTAGCCAGGGGAGGGCTGGTCTCTTCTCCCAGGCAACCAGAAGTAGGACAAGAGTCCTACAGTCTTAAGCCGTGCCAGGGGAGGTTTAGGTTAGACATCAGGAAGAAGTTCTTTACAGAGAGAATGATTGCCCAGTGGAATGGGCTGCCCAGGGAGGTGGTGGAGTCACCATCCCTGGAGGTATTTAAGAAGAGACTGGATGTGGCACTGAGTGCCATGGTCTAGTTGACAAAGTGGTGTTAGGTCAAAGGTTGGACTTGATGATCTCAGAGGTCTTTTCCAACCTAATTGATTCTGTGATTCTGTAATAATAACTATTTTATTATTATTTAGTTTCTGCCTCACTTTGTCTCACTGCCATCACAATTCAGTATGGACACAGGTAGAAGGAAGACATCTATATGAGTCAATTTCACATATATATACACATTTATATACAATTTAATATACAGATGTACGTTATCAATGTTGGCATTACACTGTTTCTAAATTGTTACTATAAAATATCTTATGTAAAAGTGAGCCTTGAGTTTTTGTTCTACTTTCTCCATTATTTATTATGTATTTATTTGATTACATATTTCAGAATGTCTTTTCTCTCACACACTTCTCTGCTCAAATCTTTGGACTTTTTTACCAAGACAGCTAAACCTAATTTCTCTCCCTGGAACAATACCAGTTTTACAAAAAAATAATAGAATCTCATATCTGCACAAATATGATTGATAAGAATAGATGTAAGTAGTATTATCTTCTGTTTTTAGTGATTTCTTGATAGAAAAAAGGATCCTATGAAAAATACTCCTAGAAATACAATTGCATTCTTCATCATTTCTATCCACTTCTATCTCTGACTGAATGCATCTCAATGGAAGTCACTCAGTCCTGTTTTGCTTTCAAATTGAACAGTTAGAATCTGTGAATGACCACTGTGGGAAGGCCAAGCACAAAGGAAATGGTAGGCTTAGAGGCAAGGAAACCTTTTTCTGCAGCAAAGTCACGGTAATTTCTATGGTAATGTCACAAGCACGAACCTTACTGTTACAATGAGCTTCCTGGTTCTTCTAGGTGAAACTTTTCCCCAGGATAACATTATCCCTTGTTTGAAGCAACCGGGAAAGATAAAGTGATTTGTCAGGAAACACCAGAAAATCATTGGCAGAGTGAGGAAGAGTGTACTGATCTCCTATCACCTCCCTGACGGACCCACCAGCCAGCTGAGGTCAACTCAAGGTGATAGCCTGTGTGCTTAAGTTCAGTCTCTCATGACAGTCCCACTCCCTTGGCTTGGTATCTCCTTGTGTGCAGGATTAGTGTCCCAAGCGCCCTGGAAGGTCTGAAACAAATTCAGCCTTCCAGCAGAACTTGCAGCACAAGTTCCTGAATGCCAGTCAAGTAGAGCACCTTACATGAAGCTGATAGAGTCACCAACAGAGTACTTTATTTAGCTGCTCATCAATTGCACATATTTGTGATTTTCTGTTGTGTGGGAAGCACACATTCAGACCTGGTCATGTCCCTTTCTTCTTCCTCATGTGATTTTGTGTGGATTCCTTATCTTTAACAAGTACTGCAAAACAAAATACACCTATATTGTGGCCTATTGCTTTATTTGCTCATTAATACTAATGAAGGAAAAAACCACCAACAGTAGAAAAAGGTAAGTCTCTGTTCCAGCCAGAGATGCAACTGCAAAGAATTTTTGTGCAGCTAACACAATGGCTGCCATTACAGATGGTGCAGGGTCACACCATTCTTTGGCAAAATACAGAGATTTTTCTTCCTACAGGACAGGAATTCAGCTGGCTGTTATTGCCCTGATTGTAGCAGACACTATAAAGCAAAGTATTCATCTAAGCATCTAACACAGAGGTCCTCTTCTTCCTTTATGCCAGCACAAAACAGCCCTCATTGCTGCTAGTATTTGATGAAAACTTTGTGGATGTTCATATTCTACTTACTTATCTGCAAGAACCTGGCACAATCTCAAGAAAGTGGACAAACCAACAAATCATACAGTTTCAATAATACCATGGAACCTCTAGAGACACCAGAAATCTTCTGGTAAAGCAAGTTTCTCCACATATAATGCAAGAAAGCAGCTAGAGCATCACATTCTGACATAGCTTCCGACTAAACTGCAGCCATGTAAGTCTACACAAGTCTACTCAAGCTCTAAACAGATACCTTGGGTCTGTGACAGCTTTGTTAAATTGTATTTTCCTGCCCTTATCTTATGATTTCTGTTCAGACTAAAGAGTGATTTGGAGATCTCCAATTTGAAGAAAAGTATGAACATATTGACACTATGGAGGGATTACTGCAGAATTCTTCTTGCCATGCCAAATAGCCAGTGATCTCTGGAGGTGCCTCCTCAAATATTCAAATGCCAGACATCACACTTACATTCTTACAAGTGAACATCAATTCAACTTGCAGCAGAGATACACAAACTTTAGCGTCCAGATGTAGGTGTTTTTGGTGCTTCAGCTAAGTAAGATACCTTTTTGTAAAACACCACAGCAAGAAATAATACAATAAGGTTCAGACTAATGTCCAATTTATTGAAAAAGTATGAAACCACAGTTTAATTCACTAGGAAGGTGAACTTGTCCTCAGCCTACAATTCATTAGACCCCGGCTCTCATCTTCACCCTTTTGCCATGGGGGATTAAGACAACAGGAGCCATCATTCCCTAGAATGACAAAACCCTGATATGTAGAGCCTGAATGACAGTTCCCCCAAACAGGGCTGAAAAACATCTTTACTTCTAAAGCCTTCGCTTTACTTTCAAGATGATTTTTATCTTTAATGCAGTTTCCTGTTATGGTAAAAAACAGACTACATGCAATGGATTATTTGTAGAGCCAGCAAACATCAGCTTTTGGAAAAAAAGGACCAGTGCTATCTTGGAGTGTATCAATAGGGTTATCGTGGAAAAACAATCAACATCATTACTGAAGTCTAGGCAGCAGCAAGTAGGCCTTGATTTGAATAAAGAAGTTGGATATGAGTACCACAGCTCTAGAAGCTGATTATTAAAAAAAAAAGTCCCCTGCAAATAAATCAAAGAACAATAAATTAAAAAATAAAACCTATAAAGTTCGCAAAATTACCTAGATATATTCAGTTGTTCTTTCCACCCACCCAAATGAAGTCTTTGCATATTATTACTTGTCAATATAACAAAGACAACACCAGAACAAATAAATGCAATTTGTTTATGAGCTTTATAAAGAGCAAAAATGCAATATCACAAACTTCAGGGTTGAAAGGTGTGCAAGTTGAAACTACTGCCACTCAATATGGACACCTATTTATTAGGTGCAGCTTAAAAAGATGAGTTTTGTTGTGATTAAAGGGCAGACCTGCAGTACAGTCACCAGAGATCCATATGGGATGCCATATTCTTGACAATGCAGCTTTTAATTGCCTAGGAAGTCGGTTCATCATCTTTCATGAGTGAAAACATAATAGAAAAGGGAAATACTATTTCTCATACAACTTTCTCTCATTCAGCATTCATGTTGCCCTCAATGTTATACTATCATATAAAATTTGTTAAGATAAATCCAATAATGAATATAATTTTAAACATACCAGTTCTTAAGGTGTTTTTAAAATTAATTTGCATTTCTTTTCACATGTTCAACTGAAATTAACATTAATATGTAGCTTGGGTTTAACAGAACCTATACTGAAAAAATTTCCATACCATCTGTTTTCAAAAGAAAAATATTCTCTAGAGTATGTACCCGAGTTAGCAGAGGGTATATTTAAGTCAAAGAAAAAAATAGAATGAGAGCTTAAGGATAGAGCCATCAACAATTTCCTTACACAAGGCTCATGCTCCAGGTGTATATTGTAGCATTGCTCACCTTCCACAAAATTCCTCAGGCAAAGATTCCTCATCCAGACTTGGAAGTTCAGCCTGCCAGAAACACCTGTGATTTCCTGAAAGGCTGACGCTTTTTCCGGAGGACGCAACTGGCTCAGTTTAAATTTCATTTTGTTTGTTGTGGCTTTAATACAAATTCAGGTATTTGAAAGGTGAATGAAATGCTTGGTGGTTTTTCTGCTTTGATATGAAGTGTTTTTTAGAATTAGACTGTGGCATAAGTCAGCACACAGAAGAGCAGGTTGTTACGATTTTTAAGTGTGTTGTTAAAAAACCTTTTAAGTAGTTATTTAGTCATTGAAAGCATCACTCCCATCCTCATCATCCTCAAAGAAGTTAGAAATTGCAATTAAGCAATCTTCACCTCATGTAGAAAACTAACATCTAATAGTGAGGAAATTTTCAAGATCCCTTCAACTGCACAGTTATCACATTTATCTTAAATTAATGGTGGAGATAATAGTTTTGTGGAGTTATGCTTCAGCAGTTCCAAATATTCAAGGCTGATAAAGTGAAATATTTCCTGCATCTCTGGAACTCTTTTGGCCATTGAAGAAAGGTGACTATAAACATGATTGCACTTTTTTTTTAATCTGAGTAATACTTATGTACAGCATAACTTGATGTGTTAGGGAAACAGGAACCTACTAGTTTCTGGAAAATCAGTCTTAGCTTTATGACTATAAATTATTATATGTTTTCAAAACACAAATAATTTGAATGCACTATACTTTTTCCATTTGCAACTATTCCTAATGGAATTTCACTGCTTCTTTTTTAATTAATGTATAAGCAGAGGTTTTTTGTCCTTTCAAAGCTGTGCTAATGAATAGCTACAGAAACCATTGATTTTTTCACAATTTGAGGTTGTGGCCAGAAAGAAACTATATACTCTTTCCAACCTAATTTTGTAATTTTTTTTTCTCACGTGAAAGAAGAATTAATATTAGCATGTACATAAAGTTCTAATTCTACCAAGAAGCATTACTTAATTGTGGAAAAATCTTGGAAGAACACATTCCATACTTTTTGTCACATATGAATGGCTCTATGTATTTCTTCAGGATGAGTTCCACACTGAAAACAAGGTTTAATCAACAGTATATGTTTTAGCATCACTCTGCAAATGTTTGATTCATGTGACAAACTAATGAAACAAGAAACCTCCTTTAAAGGACAGAAAAGACACTCATCTTCCCCAAAAGGGGAACTATTCTCAGGAAGTTCGACATCTGGTCTATATCTAGCCCGCATATCTAATACACGACAAAAAAAAAACCCAAACTCTATGCAGTGCCCTCCAGATACCAAGAATCACTCATGCCTAGTTGTGTGCTTGCTCCCTGCTCTCCTTAGCCATTTCCTAGCTCCTCAGACAGCTTTCAGCCTCAGATAACCCTCCTCTGCCTGACTAATGTATATCAAAGCTTTTTCTCTTCCTACACACTCAGATGATCTCCAAAAGTGATTTGCCCCTTCCTTCAGAGATCTCTGCTTAACCCTATAACTCTCTTTTTATATAGGAGCTAGTGGCAGAATAAAAATAAAGTACCATCTATCACTGAGCTTCAGCCTAACAGATTATTCAGCCTAACTTCCACTTATAACTCACATGCATAAAACTGATCATTTTCAAGCATAAAACTCATTTTTCTTTTAATCAGTGCACATCTGGTCACAGATCCATCACCAAGACGATGAACAACACTGTCTATATGAGGCCTCTCAAACCTTTGTGTTCAAGGAAATACACAAACACACCTAAGCAGACCCACCAACCACCCATATGGATTAGGCACTGCTTAACCAACAGAATAATGGTTTGGAAGCAGCTCTTTGAATATATGAGGCAGAAAACTCAAGCTTGACATTTGGACATTTCTTAAAGAAAAGGAAATTTTCATATGGAGAAGAGATAATTTCGCATTGCAAATACACACTTGAGTATTTTAAGTAGGACTATGAGAAGTGTTCAGTATTGATTTCACTCTGCTTCCACTATATTCTAATAATCTGAGAATATTTCACAACCATGATAGGGACTTCATCCTCAGGACCTGTGATCTTTTTCCAGATCAAGAATAACACCTCAAAGCAGAGATTTTCCCATCCCCAGGAAACTCTATACTAGTTCTGTCATGATATATTCTTAGGTTATCAGCAATTATAAATGGGTAACAGCTCTTTTCCAATAAATAACTGGAAGGTGGCCAGCACAAATGTCTTGCAAGATTTTGACTCTGGATCTCAAACTAACTGGTAGTTTTCCATGAGCTTATGATTCTTCAGGAATATGGCAGCAGCCCTTAGAGCCTTGTGGTAACTGGCAAGGGACTTTTGAAAATACAAATGTATACCACTTAAAATGTTCACATACATGGAGCACATGTAAACATGCCATAAAGAGGTCTGTGCCTGCCTTTTAGATCAGCAAGAAGAGAACGGCTAAATGAAATGTACTGAATTATATATACTTCTGCTTTGTGGTATTTTACTAAATCTCTGCTACTAGAACATTACAGGTAAATGAGGTGGCTGCAAACTGAGTGAAATGTTGGGCTCAAAGGGTTGTCATCTGCTGATTCATACAAAGTCCAGCTGACAGATTGATACTGGGTCCAATACTGTGTAGTATCTTCAGTAGTGATGTAGGTGACGAGACAGAGTGCACTCTCAGCACGTTTGCAGTTAATAAAATACTGTAGGAATGGGTGATGGGTCCAGTGAGTGTGCTGCCATTCAGAGAGACCTTAACAGGCTGGAGAAATGGGCCAACAGAAATATCAGGAAATATAACAAAGTGAAATGCAAAACTCTGCACCTATCAATATATGCTGTGAGGTGACTGACTAGGAAGCAGCTTTGCAAAAAAGGACCTGGAGGTCCTGGTTGACAAGTGGAAAGTGAACCAGCAAGGCACACTTACAGAAAAGGCAGCCAGCAAGACCTTGCTGCACTGGGAAGTGCATCTCCACCAGGCTAATGGACATGCTTATTCCGTACTGTTCAGCTCTGATGAGACCACATCTGGAGTGCTGTGTAAGACAGGCATGGAGAGACTGGATTCAGTCAAACAAAGGGACATGAACATGGCTAAGGGTTTGGAGTGTATGGCATAATAAGACAAATTGGGACAGCAGCAATTAGTTTTACCTGGAGAAGAAATGTATATAAATGTTTGATGGAGGCAGTAAAGAAGACAGTGACAAACTCTCATCACTGGTGCCCAGTGAAAGGACAAGAGGAAAGGAGCACAGACTGAAATTAAGGAAACCCATGAGAAATTAAGGAAACACATGAGAAAGTTTTTATACTGTAAGGGTGACAGAACATTTGAAGAGGTTGTCCAGGACAGCTGGGGAAACTCAGTCCTTGGAAATATTCAAAACCTGACTGGACACAGTTCTGAGCAACCTGTAATTCTTTGAGCAGGGTGGTTGAACCAGACAATCTCTACAGGCCCCTTCCAACATCAGCTATTCTGTGGTTCTGTGAAAGTTGTCTCCTCCATTTTCAGGCTGCTGCTCCTGCCAGTCAGGCAGTTTCAGAGCAATAGCTCAAGACAATCAGCAACAAACACTCTCATGTTCAGTCCTTTACATTCCCTCCTGTTAGCTGAGACAAGCAGAGTTCGTACTGCTGACTGCTCACTGGCACAATACAGATAGTATGAGGAGAAAAGGGCTTTGCAAGAGACAACCCTTTGAAGCAGGGCTTTGGTCCACAGTCTCAGGCTATTAGCCTTATTTGTTACAGTACCCTTGGTTCTGAAGATTTACAAATTCCTACAAGTGAGTATAATTTGATTTTCCACGGTTGATATCATATTATTCACTCCACAACAAGATAGGACAAGGTAATACAAACTCATTGATTAGAAAGAAGGAAACATATCAAGGACTAACACGTCTAGTTTGTAAAATATACAACAAAACATTTATCATTTCCTTAAGTTTAATACAAATTTCTCACCATCACTGGGGGAAGAAAGTATCATAAAACTAGAAAATAATAGCATGAGATATAACTAAGCCCTCAAATTTTGCATTCTTCTGAGCATAGACAAAATCTTAACTTTGCATAAAATGGAAGAAAGTCGTGGAATTTTTCCATATATCCAATCCCAGTTTTCTTTCTGAAGTCGAAAAATGCATTGAGAATAAAGATACATTGCTAAGAGAAAGAAAAAAAAAGAAAAAAGAAAAAAAACAGGACTGTTGTTTCATTCTTCTCCTGCCTTTAGCCTTGTCTCCCACTGCAAAAGTGTTTGATCACACAGAAAATACAGTGGTCCTATTCTTCCAGAAACATCATCAGCAACTAACAGGAGAGTAAAACAGTAGAAAACTTTGATAATCCTCTTCTATCTATGGGATAAATCAAAGTTCCCAAACTTCTCTGGAGCACTGAACCACTCCTGGAATCTTGTGGATCATCCGTGTGGGACTTGTCACATGCCGGGAAGTTAGTGGTCATGTGAGATCACACAGCAAGAAAGAAACATTGTAGCAGAAGATAATGATAGTAGATTCAAACGTCTACCATACAGCACTGGTTAGTTCATAAACATTATATTTCCATGCAATTCAGCAGATTTGCTGCAGAAAACTTATCATGGCCTTCCAAACCACCAGTGTATTAAACACCATCAAATTTCTATCCACTACATTTCATAAGTAATATCATAGAGTGGATCTCTAAATGTGCTATATATAATACAGCAATTATAGTAAGAACCAAGACTCATACCTGAGCTTCATTCTAAATTTTGCCACAGCAATTACTTAACTTACCTATGCACCATTTTCTTTGGAAAAACAGGCTGGACTGCACGGTGTCTTCACCATTCACCCATTCCTCTCATTGTGAGTGGAGGAGACTTGTTATTTTTCCAGGGCCATTGAGATGTAAAGGGCCTATAAATAAAATAATAAAAACAATATCTCACAGAGTCATAATATATAGTGAAGTATTCTGAAGACTATGGATCTAAGTCATTGCAGCAATCCAAATATACAATGAGAATTATCCTTACGTACTAAGAATATCAGTCTAGTCTGATACAATTCTCACACTATTTTCAGTTGCTGGTGACTTTCCTCACTTAGTGTTTCACTCCAGGTATGCTGAGATCCCATAATTATTTCCATGGCTGCAGCAAGAGAACAGGTGCTTTCTAATGCTTACTAAGAAACAAGAAAGAATTTAAGGTTGCAGAATGGTCCAGCTGTGCTACTGAATTCAGAATACTACATAGCAGAGTATTTCCTACAATTTCCATCACTAAGTAACCTTTCTGTCCCATACTGATTTGCTTTAATTAAAGTTCGATCTCTAGACCTCTCTAGTAAAATTTGTAAATACCATCCTGAGCTCCCACCCAAAGCCATAATTTATGTCCAAAACTGAGAAAAAAACCACATTCACATGCACCAGCTCACTCAAAATGTTTAAAAACAGGCAGAACTTCAGTGGCTTTGGAGATGACAGCATAACCAAAGCTGAGTTTGAGAGACCTGAGTTTTACAGCAATCAAAACTACCATCAGACAGCCACCTCCCCTTGCTTAAGGTATTCCAGCAAATGATCTGACCCATTCCCCTTCCCATAGGTATAAGTGTCCACAGACGTAACTGTTATTACCCGCCTCCACTGGAGACAACCAAATTATGCTGCCATTTCTATTTGCATCCTTGCAGATACACTCTCCCTTCCACCCTCACTGAACAGCTACCTGAAAATGCTGGTAGAATTCAGAAGGAAAGTCATTACATGGATATTTTAGGGGTGGCACAATTAAACCTATAGTCCAGCCGCCCCAGTGCTTTGCCAAGATGGAACTAAACCCTAGCAAGGGGGAAAATTGTGAAGCTGAGAACAAAAATCTTGAAGGCTGAGTTGTCTGTGCTGCTGTTTTGACTTAGAGGTAATCTCAACAGTTTTAACTGCAAATAAAGATGCTACTAAAGTTATCATTTTTACATGTTATGACATAGCTACAGTCTTTTCTCATAAGCCTATCTTCCATGTTTGGCCACTGCAAGACATTTTTGCCATTTTAACTGTTGCCTGATGTGTTTCAGTGAGTACATCAGCCCAACTCTTTCAGCCACACCAGTCACTCTGCACCCATTACACTGACTGTCAGGTTACGTCAGAATGAAATTACTCTGCTTTTCCTTTCACAGCCCTCCATCAGCCTTAGGTTCCCACCTAAATGAAAATTATTTGCCACTGAAACTTTCTCGAACAGTGAAATTTGCAGCTTCAGTAGTCACTTAAAGTGTACTGGCAAACCAAAGAACAGGTCTAGACTGATTTTTGAAGGGTGACTTGAGAAGTGTCTATCCCTATAGAGGAACTGGAAGGGGGACACCAGGCATAGCTCCAGGAATGTCCAGGAGCCTAAGGCTGCCTGCTGGTACACCAGGCACAACCAGAGTGGCCAGCTGAAGATTGCCTGCAAGACAGCATTATATTCTGAGGGCAAAAGACTCCTAAACAGCATCTTTATGGCCTCCTATCAGAAGCCATGTAGGACAGCATTTCTCCAGTGACTGTGTCTTTAGAGATTTCTCTATCAGAAATGCCAAATGAGTGTGAGTCCTGTGGTTTCAAGTTTGAAGAAAATGCTCCCTTTCTGGCATGCCCTTTGTCACACTAAAGCAAAATATTACTTTTAAAAAACAGGAATATGCTGTACCTGAAATACAAAATTATCTACGTTGCCTGTAGTACTGGAATAACTCACAAACCTATGGTGTAGACATGTAAAAACAATCCTAATATTTTAGTTATCCCTTGTTCTTCACAGTAAATCAGTATAATCTGTCTTTTATTAGGTTACTGGATGCTGTGGCAAATGAAAAAAAAACACATTTGGCTTTTAAGCACTTTAAAGTGAGTACTTTGAAGCCTCAGTAAGTGATAATCAAGAAAAATGGCACTAACATCTTAAGATAAATCTTCTCTATATATTTAAGTAGGATTACTTGTGAAGCCTCAGAAATTAAAATGATTATATATAGCCTTACTTAAGACTTGAATTTAATAAAGCATATGATATTGGTTTTCAAAAACTTCTCTTTTTGAGCTAAGGCTGCCATAGCAATGCCAGTCAAATGAGCTCTTCTGTGGGTAGTAGAACTAATGAAAGATTGTTCCCTTCATCCTATAAGCCTCCTTAACACCACGACTTCTCATCATGCCACCCCAACCAGCCAAGAGAGCACATGCAATGTGGATAGTCAAAGTTAAACTCAGCCCACTGCTACCTAGTAAAATATAGAGTGTCTGCTTTCTGCCTACCCTTTTCTCAGCAGCATACTAATTTGAGTCTCTTTCTTCCATGCAATACCTCATTTTTCACATGACTTGAAGGAAAGATGTCAAAGTGGCAGATGGACAGACAATGCCGCAGCATCAGTCTCTTTCAAAATCTTTGAAATCAATTTAAAAAACAACTTCTTTTTCTTAGTCCATTCAACTAGAATTGCTACTTGAGGTTTCAATGTTATAAAAGTAATTATCATTTTTACCTTGGAGTGATTCCAAAATTTCTTGTTGGTTATTAAAAAAAATAAGAGCTCATGAAATCTCAATTTTCTTGGCAGATATAAGAATTTTGCTTCAATAACTTTTATTTTCTTGAAAAATCCCATTATTCAGCAAGAACAGTATCATTTCTCTATAGCATTTCTCCATCTTTGGTTATAAGAATGATCTTTCTGATTATCATTACTAGAGTATGAATTCCAGGCATTGCTGTATAAATATTTCCAAACTGTTAGCTAATAATTGTCAGATGATTTAACATTTCTAGAAATGAAAAAAAAAAATTAGGAATGGGCATAAGAAGTCAAGGAGACTATGAATTCTAAGTAATATGTAAGTTAGTTATTTGGCATTTGGGGAACTTTAAATTTACTAACATTTGCAAGAAACAAAGACATTTGCTATAACCTCTTCTCTACTATCATCATCTTTCCTATGTGAAAAAGTTGCTCAGGACCACCCAAAGGTCTACATAAGCCAATGAGACAACCTGGGAGGAGGCTGTTCATAGAGAAGAAGAACTTGTTTTGCAAGCATACATCTTTTCAAGTATTGCCCAAGTCTTTTCACACAACACGGGACATTAGCTCTTCTGCCTGTCAAGTTTACACATCATAGACAAATATTAACTTTGTAACAGTGGGTTTGCATCTAAGAAAAACTGTTCTTGAAGATTACATAAAGCATGTATGTAAAAACAGTGAATTGGATGCCTAACGCTCACAGCTAATTGCTTTGTTTTTTTAACACCTCTCATTTAAAAATGCATGGGTTTTTTCCATTTTTTTAGGACTGATCCCAGAGCCTGGAGTTATGATAAATACCTACCAAAAGTATTGATCAAAGAAGCCCACATGTAACTTTCCAGACAACTGATCCTTCTACTGAAATACAATGCAGGCATTCCTCTGGGAAATGTATCAATCCACCTCACTTAGGAATTTATCTTGGTTTTTCCAAATCTTTACATTCAAAATGTGGTAATTTAATCATTTTTTTGTACTGGGCCCAACTATAAACACCTGTAATATATGCCTTTTGATTAGAAACTTCTCTTTCAGGTATTGCATGACAAAATTTTTTTGCAAAAGAAGCACCTCAGTTAAGCATTCATCAGACAACCACACTTGCTCACAAACAGTGTTTTATTCAGCAATTTTAATTAGAACAGCAACTACTAAATTCCACACCCCAAGCTCCAAGCTCTCTCTGAACTATCAAATACGTCCATAACCTTCCTACTGCAAGTAAGGCCAGCCACAGCATTCAAGCAATCAATCTGAACAGAGCCTGAATACATCTCAGCACTGGGCATTTTTAGAGAAGGGTAAGCAGCCAACGTGGATCTCTTTTCTGAAGAAGTCTCTCAGCTCAAGTAGAAAGAGACGTGACAACACGTGCAAGTAACTGTAGACAGGAGAATGCTTTTTTACATAGACCTTTTCTCAGCCTGGCAGCAAGAAAAGCAGTCCCTGCAACATCATCAGCCCATTGACTTTCAGAAGACTGGAGGAGGGTTGAAAGAAGATAGATATGCTTAATGCAAGGATTCCTCCACCAGGACAGGATAAAAATGAAAGTGTTTCTGTGAAAATATTTTCTGAATATTCATCAACTTGAATTAGAATGGTAGGACTATATTAAACAAGGTATCAATAAAAAACAAATACACTTCACTGAATAATCAGACTTTCTGAGCACAGACATACTGTTTGAAATGTCTGAATGTCAGAATATTGCATACTGCATTTCACCCTGAGCCTTACGAAGCATGAAGGAGGAAATAAAACAGTCCTAAAAAAGTTAAGGAGGATATAGGAAAGGATATTAACCATTTTGTAAAAGGCTATCCCAAAAGGGGGTTTTTGTGACAAAATCTCATTTAAGAACTCAAAACAGTCACTAAAATAAAGTCCTACATATCTGAGACATCACTTGTTGACATTGTCCAGCAATGCCTTTGATTCAAAAATCATTTCCTTTATCAGTTCCACTATGGGTAATTCCCACATTTGACAACTATAACATCCTTTGGGAGACTCTAAAGAAAGCAAAAGTCCACAAGACAGCCATAAATTTCTGTTCTTCAGAATTATTTGCTGCAGACAAAGGAAAGAAGGGAAAGAATAAGGAAGTTGTGTGAGGAGTTTTAGGAGAGGTAGATTGGTTTTTGCCTTCTTACCATATTTTGACATAATCAATGTGCTTCTATGATATGGAAATTAAAATATTCAAAACTATAAGTATTTGAGTAAATATTTAAAAAGGAAACTCCTTTTAAAGACTACTTTTCCAGCAAACCATGTGTCCCTTGTTCCTTCACCATACAACTTCATGAGATTCAGTGTCTGCAATTTAAATAACAACCAGTAGCTTTTACTGAAAGAATTTCAGCTTTCACATAGGCAGGGCAAAATGAATTTGAAGTAATTTGCACTTCTAGAAAGTTTCCACTTTCAAAGGCAAGTTTTTAAGCTAAGGAAAAGGCAAGACTGAAATGTCTCTAAGTATATGTCAAAAGTGCTTATTTATGACAAAGAATGGCATTTATGAAGAAAAATACCTAGCCTTTTTTTTGTAAGAATTCATTTTAACTAATATATTATGTGATTCGGATTATTAGTGAAACTTTTTTATCCACCTCTCCCGCACAGAATGAATGCCTGGAGAGAAATAGATTTTAACTTGTTCATAATTGCTCTCTAGGATTCATCTGTAAGAAAGCAGTTTTTGAGTATAAAGTTAAATGTCATAGTAAAATAGTGTCTTTCATATTGCAAGCCAGAAAATCAATATGCTTGGAGGCAATACAAATAAATATCTGCACGTGTTGAGAAAGACATTCAAGTTGTCCCCATTTCCCTAATGTATGTAGTTGACAGAAGGCTGAGAATGCTATCCCAAAACCCAGTGGAGAGCAACATTTTACATGCATATATGAAGTATCTGGATTTGGCAGGAGAAAATGTGACGCTTTCTATGTCAAAATGTCCTCTAGCCACCTTAGCTATACATTCTCATGGAGGCTCAGGAGCAAGGGAAAGAGCAACAACATGTTTCTTTTCGCCAAGTAAAACAGAGAAGTTAGGGCAACCTGTAGTAATTATAGTTGGTAAGTGTTTTATGGGGTAATATGACAGTTTTTTCCTTTAAAATGCAAATCATGAAGGCTCATTCACTCTGAAAAGTTTTTAATAACAGCTATTTGTAACTGATTTTAAGTATGTTTGTACAGACATAAAGATTTATTGTACATGTTATCTTAAACTAGTCAATAATTCATAGATTGTGTTTGGTTTCATGACTGGAATGATCCTGTTAAAAATTGAACTCTTCTTGCATGTAAAACAGACCTGGACTTGTGCAAAAAAATTCAAAGCAGTATTTCTACCATCTGATACCTCATCTCTGATAAATGGTTTTTCAGATTTTTCAGGAAGTTTCTTTCAGGTTGAAGTTGTATATTTATCTGTGGAAGTGCCAATGTGCTTGTGAGTTTTAGTTATGTGAAAAGAACATAACCCAGGCAAGTTCTTCTCAGATCATCATAGATTTAAATGGGAAACAGAAAATTACCTAATAACTCTTATATCTTGGCAGATTTGGGACTATCCTATGTGAAATAAAACTTCAAGTATATTTATCTGTGGGAAAATGCCACTAATATTTAATTTATGTACTTATCCCACTTTGCTTAATCACTAGAAGCTAGCAGAAAGTAATATGATGATAATGATGATGAGAATGATAACAATGACACCATCACCTACTACCATACCAATGACACTAAAACCATCACCTAGTTGATGTTGATATCATGAATCTTTTCAGTTCTGTGTTGATATTATGGATATTTTCAGCAAATAACCTTTTAAGTCATATTCCTTCTGCCTGTTAGTTATAAAAAATTTATAATATTACGTGGCTTTTAAAATTGATGAAGACATGTAAACTAGTCCTAAAATTAAATAAGGACTTGTGATTGTAATCCAATCTAACCAGACTAAAAGCCTTAACCTAATTATCATCACCAAATACCTTTAACTGATTCTGTCCCAAATCTTGATAATTTATACATCAGTTAACCACTATAGACCTCCTATCAAGATTGATATTACTTTACAAATTTTTTCCTAGATTTTGGCCTCAGTCAGGGAGTATCAACTATTCTTTTCACAAGCATTGTTTTCTTACTCTACCTGCTAGACTCACTTGTAATTCCAGGATAATTAAGTTTTGGAATAATGTCTCTTTTCTTCATTTAGCAAGCGAAAGATCAAAAATTTATTTTAAAAATTCCTTGCTATATAAAACTCAAGTTCGTATATAACTCTTTCTGTCCCTCTACAATCACTGTTTGTACACACAGTACATCAGTGACCTCAAATAAAGCAACACGCATCAATTAACTTCTTTTTTTAATTCCACAGCAGGCTGAATGACTTTAAGGATGCTGTAAAATCCAGTTAAGTACACTAATGTGAAACAGAATTAAGATGAAACATAGATCTCAAAACATAAAGTCTTGCCTATCCACCCTCTTAGCCTCTTTGATAGGAATTATCTGGCCTCCTATTCACCCCTCACCTGTTACATATTGATTTTCAGTTGAAACCACATATTATTGAAATACTATAATTGCTATGTTCCTGCCAGAGATGACTAGTTGCTTAGTTTATCATTCCATGCTTGGTTTCATAAATTCACAATTGTTACCAAATCAGGTCAGTGTCAAACACCTTCCTGAAACACACAGCGAAATAATTGCCAAATAGTGCTTGACATTATTGCAACGATATTATTGGTTATTTGGGTTAAGTTTCCATGCTGTGAATGCCATAAACAAAATGAATAGTAAGTATACCAAGTGAAATATCGACAAAATTAAAGAAATTCTGTGGCTAGCATTATTTGGTTACAGAATCAAAGCAAAAATGTTACTGGATGCCAAAAGATCATATTCTTTTGTCATAGCAGAACCTTAAACAATGAAAAATCAAATAAATGCATTAGTGGCAGTGTATGGCCAAAATCTACATTGCTAAAAAAAAAATCTGCAGAAATCCCCAGTATTCACAAATACTTGTTAATGAAAAGTTCACAAAATAGAGAAAGGGTCTTGTTTATTTATTTGTTTTTACAAACCTCATTGAATACAAAATTTTTCAGTTTTCCTGGCATCCTTCTATGGCTACGATCTGAAAGGAATAATCTTCATTGGATACTTCCTTAAATAATCTCCCTTTAAATTGTAACACAGCATGCTTACAATAGTCTGTAGTAGTTGCAGGAGTTTTCTTTGTTCAACTACTGTGTGAGAGAGCAGTCCTCAACATCTGATTTCTAAATGATTTCAAATCACTCACTGATTTTTGTGTCTTTGCCCAGAACCATTATAATCTTTCATTGATAGTAAAGCTTTAAAGTTCTTGTCTCACATTTGCTAAAACTTGGACTATTATATAATAATCCCCTGTGAGATGAAGGAAATCCCTACCACTTGAGGGAATCACTCTGTAACTGGAACACATTCTATGCACAAATTTGTTCATTCTGCTAACTATAGCATGTGCTTTTTTGGAAAAAAAAAATTCTAAAAATACTAGCTCCTTAGTTATTGCACTGGCTGGTACTCACCTACTGATTGGTTTTGCCCTTCCCTCTTGCTCTTGCAGTGCAGCTCTGTCCAGCAGTTTGGTCACAGCTCTACAGGCACTCAGGGAAGGCAAGCACGAGGGCATGCAGCACTTAGCAGGCACTGCCTTATAGGAAAGGGGGAGCAGTGCTGTAAAAACTGATGTGTAAGTACATGCAAACTCATGCACAGACTGAGCATATAACCACAGAACAGCAGCATGAGAAATTAAAGGTCTGGTGGGGGAAAAGAAAATAGCAAAACTTATCTCACATCATAACATTGTCCTACTCACAATAAATGTTCCTCTTGATAAGAAGCAAAAAGGGGTTTTTTGTAAGTAGCAAAGATGTATTAAGCAGATTGAAAACATAGCATTACTTACGTATATTAAGAAAGAAAGAACATGAAGAAAGGAAGTACATGCTGCCAGTCCAACATGACAGCTATACACACTCGTCATGTCAAAGAGATTTGCACAACATGCATGACAACAACTGGCCTCACCTCAAGCCTCCCTTGCAAGCTCATTGCCAACAGAAACCAGTGCTGGTTTTGCAGACAACCTCAGGATGACCCATAAAATCAATACAACAAAAATTACTGGGTTTGTATAGTATCTATCACAGGGTTTCAGTGTGTTATGGTGTACTGGGTCTATCCGAGCCCCAGCAGCCTTAGCAGTGCTAGGAGATAACACTTCACTGTTTTGACTGCTGTGAGGGAGAGGCAGAGGGGACACGAGCAGATCAGGTGACCCAGACTGACCAAAGGGATATTCCAGACCATATGACGTCACCTCAGATATAAAAGAACAGCAGGGGTGGAGGCACGGGGTTGTCTCCGATGGCTGCCTGCTGAAGGGACAACCAACATGTAGGGCCCTGCTTCTCAGGACGCGACCTGACCTCGTGGAATGGGAAGTAGAGATTAGATTCTCCTTTGCTTTGCTTCCTGCACGCGCATAATTTTTTTTTTTCACTTGTATTAAACTGCCTTGTCTTAACACCCACAAGTTGCTGTCATCTTATTGGTAAAGGGAAGGGGTGAGAGACTGTCCAGGTACTTGGCACCCAGCCAGGGTCAACCTGTCACATACGGGTCACATCTTCTTCCACTGCTTGGCCTACAAAGAGCAGTTGATAGATTCTAAAGCAATTAATCTTTGTTTGACTAAATAAATTTTCATAAACTGGTGTTGTACATAAAAGCAATGAGAAGTCCAACTTCTATCTTCTGATGAACTGATGCATTTTGCTTGTTTCCTTCCTTCTTTCCCTAAACTAACATTTGGAGAATAATTTTTATGATCTAGCACTCAAAGCTTCAGATATTCAGAATTAAGACTCTTGACTGAACAAGAATAATGCCCACCATCCACAAGGAGAACGTTCAAATCCTGATTTTTCTGATATCTCCCTGGTCTGACTCAACTAACAGAAAGAAGGGTATCTACATATCTACACACAATTATACAACAAGATATCTACACAGATATCTACGCACAATTAATACTCTTGATTCTGTCCCTGCCTCATTTTCTACATGGCTTCATGCATGATAGTAGGCTGGCAGAAGGACTCCAGGGTGACAGCAAATGTACAGTTTAGGAAGCAGAAATTCAGTCAGGTGATTTATGACTCCTCACTCATTCCTGACTCTTCCATAGATTTCACAGAAATCTCCTGACTTGCCTCTCTGGCTGCAAGAGAGAAATATTTTGCAGTCCTTATTTTTGGTGTCTCTTGCTTGAAGTACTAACTTTCAGGGGTGTGATCTCTTCTGTAGCACGGTCACTCCAAAGTATGCATTCCTAGGCATTCTTATGGCCAGCTCTGAAGATGGGAACAGTGCTGGGAGTTTCCACACAGACATTATCCTAATTGTCAGAAAAAGTCTGTTATGTCATCATCACAAAAAACTCTTTCTCACTTATTTTCCTTGTCTTTAAAATAAGGATGATAAAGCTTAAGGATAAGGAAGAGAAGTAGTTTTTTATGCTTGGTGTTATCCATTTGTGCATTTCGTGAGACAGAATCCTGTGTACAATAAAAAAAAATTAAAAATAAAGAAAAAGAAAGAAGAGTATCATCATCATATAAATGAGAGAGGTCTCAAAATTAGTATTGCCCGGGCAACTGTAATTCTGTTTTTCCTTTAAGATCTTCACTTTGACATGCTAACATTATTTTAACAGATCAACTGCATGCATATTCACAGATGCGGGGCAAGCATTAACAACTGCCAAAGCTGTTAGGCAAAGAATTTATAACTAAAAAAACAGTAGAAGTTTAGAGAAAAACAGAGACTGTTCTACTGCTGAAGAAAGAAAATTATACTGCTCTAGAAACCTCTAGCAGAACAAATCTAATTTATTCCCCACACAAAAATAACAAGGCAAGTAATTTTGGAAGTCAAGATGAAGGAATTGTAAAGGAGTTATAGAATGGACTTCTCACTACCTGTGGGAAGTGCTCACTGGTTTTCCAAACAGAAGAAATAGGGGTCACTAAAAAAAGCTAGAAAGAGACAGGTCCAAAGAAATAAAAGGAGATGATTCTTCACATAACAGGTGGAATTTGTCCAAATGCTTTTCTGCTATCAGCACTTAATTACTAGAAAAATATAGATAAATTGGATTAAGTTCAAAGAAAAGCTACAAAAATAATAAGGGGAGACTAAACTAAGAGAAAATATGAAAAAAGAAATATATGTATAATGCTGGCTAAATGGCATCTAGTTACAATTACATCTACAACAAATATTTACAATGTGCGAACTCTACATCAGTTAGCAGAATCATTTAGAGATACAAGAGATACAATTGATACAAAAATATCAAGGAAAAATTAAGTTATGAACATCAAAGTTGAATAGAAGGGAAAATTCTAATTGGCTTCTGAAACTCAACTACTAGGCATAATAGTAGATTAGAGAAACACTAGCACTGACAATAATTTGTGAATGATCCTGCACTGCAGTAGACAAAACCGGTAAATACAGTAAGAAGAGGTTTCAAGTTTTTTTGATCAGCAACTTGGGAAGAAAAATTTCAAACCAAGTTAATAATTTTTCAATGAAGTTGTCATTTTATTAAAATATTTTATTTTTGTTGGCATTTCAGATTGTATTATTTTAAGAACTTTGGGGATTTCTGTAAAGTATAGCAAGGGCTGTATATAAAAATTATATAGAAAATTGTATCAATATTTATTTCAATCCCTCCAAAAATTACCTTGGAAAATCGTAAGTACTCTCTCACCTCTCCCCTAACATGTTAAAATTCTAATTGCCACTGTAATTTGCGGTTACAACTTTATTTCTAGCTCTCTCCTTCCAGATGTGGTTTGTCCCTGTCCGCTGCCTTTCTCTAGTCACTTTATGTTGTTGTCCATTCCCTCCCAGCTGCAGTTGAGGGGCATTTTTTTACCCTTCTATCACAATCCACTGCAGCAACACATCCAACAGGAACTCTGCAAAGGAGAAATATCTACAGTTAGAAAGGTCTCCTTGCCTCTCCCTCCTCAATATTCTGTCAGCAGGAGAAAATGGAACAGCTCTTCAGAGACAGAACCTCACCCACAGTTCTCATAATTTGGCATTTCTCCATGCTTATGTGACAAAAGAGACTGTGCCATCTTGATGTCAGGCTTTTGCAGCTTAATTATGGTTTTTCGAAGGCAGATGGGGGAGTGGAGAACTCTCCAAGCCTTCAAAATCCCACCTCAGTTTGAAAAGGGAGTCTTTCACAAGAAGGTAAAGAGACCTAGTAAAGTTCCTCTGCCAGTAACATCCAAGCTTCCTTGGGACTTCCTTCAGTGAAAACTTTTAATTAGCTGTATTCCCATACACTCTAAGCACTGTCCTGGCCATGCTCCCTCCAGGCTTCTTGTTCACCTCCTCGTTGGCAGAGCATGGGAAACTGAACAGTCATTGACTTAGGCTAAACACTCCTCAGCAATGACTAAAGCATCAGCATGTTATCAATACCATTCTCATACTAAATCCAAAACACAGCACTGTATCAGCTAGTAGCAAGAAAATTAACCCTATCCCAGCTGAAACCAGGACAATATCCAGCCCTTATTCTGTACTGTTTACATCATGCCCAGGTCCTACACTTTGCAGTACACCATCGCTTTTCCTGTCTTTTGCTATATACACAGATTCTGCCACAGGGGATGTGTACATTGGACTTTGCCTGGATCTGTGGGTGACTGCATTGTTCAGATCATAATAAATCATCTTTAGCATGGCTAATTCCCTCAGGTACTGGATACCTCTTTCCATGGTAGTCCATTTTCCTGGGAGACATTTAACATCTTCCTTGAAGGGATACCCTTGACAGGATTTGACTCCAGAGACTGAGGACTTGCATCCCTTTTCAAATTGCCTTGCCAATGCCTCCTACCCTACAAAGTGATTCTAGCTGCTTGGCTTCCCTACTCTCTAATTCCAGGCTACTAGCCACAGCATCCTACAATCAGAGCAGCCAAGTGATAATGACCTCACCTGACTGACAGCTAAAATACTTTGCACATCCTGCAGCTCACTCAGGGATAGGGATTAAATTGTTCTGCCTCTTCCTTGTGTTCTTGCGGTGGCTTTGCTTAGTCCTCCTTTACTAAAAGAGAGAGGTTTAGTGTTCATTTTTTCTTGTATATAGGGGCACAGGTTGGTTCTCTGCTTCAGCTGCAGTCCATGTCACAGGAGTTGGAACAGTCTGTTATTTTGTCGTCAGATCCAGGGACCCTCTGTTCTCCTTGAGGGTAAAGAATATTGTCAAACAGAACTTGGAAGGCCTGGGCCATACCCCAGCACTTTGCAGTGATTTGTGTCTCTGAAATCGTCAGGCTGACAGCACACATTTTCCAAATATTTTACTAGTTTTCCTTAATTCTGCAGTTGTTTAGGGGTGAAGTTCCAAAGCATTGGAAGTGCCCACTGTCCTGGGTACTTGCCCACACACTCTGCCACTTGTAACTATCAAGCTTCAGGGCAGATCACTGTGTGGTGTTCTTAAATAGTTGTTTAATCTTCAACAAGACCTGGAACACATTCAGGAGACATAGCAATACAAACATGCTGGTTTCAACATTCCAAGGATATTCAAAATTCTCAAGAACCATTGTAATTAGCCTGGAGAAGAAGGGGAATATGAAAAGAGGTGTCTCCACCATGGATTGGGTCTCTAAGAAGAAAAGGTAAAAGGTATAATTATTAATAGTTTCTGATAGATGGCTCCCAAAGCATGGAGATGATGACAAGACTGAGTACAAATACCAGATTAGTTTCACAGCCATCAGATCACAAACCAGAGTTACAAAGTACAACATGATAACCTTAGCCCAGTTCCCACGGGTGACAAACAGCACAACAGGGAACGCATACTGCAAGTGAGGTATCACATAATGCGACTTTAAAAACAAGCACACCAAATTTGACAGCAAATAAATCAACAGTGGCTACTAAATTAATATAATGAATGCTTATAACAAACTTGCTCTAGCACGTTCTAGACAGACTTGTTGTTACCTCAACCCATCACGCTTACCCTAAGTCACACTTCAGTGTCCCATGCTCTGCCAGTGAGCAGATGCACAAGAAGGTGGAGGAGAGCACACCCAGGACTTCTGACCCAAACTGGTCAAAGGGATATAAACCAGCAGGATTTGGCTGGGAGGCATGAATCACTGGCAGGGACAGATTGGGCATCAGTCAGTGGGTAGTGAGCAATTGTATTACACATCATCCCTTGTTTCTCTTGGGTTTTATTTCTCTCCCTTTTCTTGTTTTGTTCCTTTTCTTCATCGTAATCTTTACTCTTAGTAGTAGTTGTATATTATATTTCAATTACTAAACTGTTCTTGTCTCAACCCAGGGGTTTTGCCTCACACCTCACTGTGATGGGGTGTGAGTGAGCAGCTACTTGGTACTTAGTTGCCAGCAGAGGTTAAAACATGACATGCACCCAGTATAATCTGGATCTGACAGTTATAAAAATGCAAAGAACATCAAAAAACATTGTAAGTATTGCTATTCAGTGGTACTACAGGTTTTGGCAATCTAATGAAACAAAAAAGAATGTTTAAGAATTATCTGTTGGAAAAAAATTACTTAATAGACTGCAAACACAGAACACAAAAAATTAATTAGAAATTCCATGGCAAGAAATCCAGCAACCTCTTTCACTTACTGCAGATATGAACAGCAAGATCTGGGCCAGAGGTTCAGATCTTCCACTGTACTTTCTCTGCTGACTGCTTGTCCTTTGTCTCCTCCTTTTTCACCTTTGTGACACATCAAGGGGAGTGATAGAGAGGCTTTGGTGGGTACCTGGCACCTAGCCAGGGCCAAACCACTATAAGCAGCAAAAAGAAATATGTTGTAGCAGGGCAATGTGGTTAAAAACGGAAGCACTTATCGTAATCCATGAACTAAATTAAACAAATTAAGTAGACAACAAAGTGACTTCCAATTTTTAAACCTGAGGAGATTCCACAGGAAACCTTATCTGTAGTTTACAAAGAAGCTTTCTCCTGATGTATATCATAAGAATACTTTTGTCTGTGTATTTCTGAAATATGATAAGGACCATTTGTGGACCATACAATGATTTAATAAATACACGAAGTGCCAGCTTTTTCCAAAGTACCAAAGCACCAAAGTTGTGTGATAAGAATGAGGTCATAATGGCAATAGTTCACCCATGGGTCTGAGTTTACATCAGTATTGTCTGGATAGACTGTCTAGTGTGTTTATTTTCTATGAAGAATTTGATAACAGTAAATGAACATTGTCATTATTTAATAATATGGCTACATTCTCCCTTGGTGAGTGGAAATAGTCAATTCTGACTTTCAAACTTCTTCATTTCAGACGTTACTTTATCAAATGGGCAGCTTTAAATAAAAAACACCCAAATCAGAGCAAACTTAAAAGGCTATCATTATTTTGTTTGGCAAGAGAAATACACAATGATACATCACACAAATGCACCCTGAATACACAGGATGAAAGAGAGTTGTGTTATGTCTTGTCTACCATGTATTCATGGATTCCTATGACAAGCCTATTACAGAGGCAGAGCCACTGTGTGGAAGGGTGGTCTCCTGAAAGGTGGGTAAGAGTTTCCCTGCAGAGGCATCCCAGTGGCACAGGGATAACAGAGGCAAAAGGGCAGCAAGGATCAGCCAGTGCTACAGGACAGAAGGCCATAGCTAGACCGAGGGATGCTCCTTGGGCAGGTGACACCCCTGTCACTGCTGGCTGGCTGGGTCCTGACCCAAGTGAGGGGCACTTCCGAAACACGGCATGCTTAAGGTTTTGTAATTTGTCCCATTAACACATCAGAAAAAGTGTTAGCCCACAAAAATAAAACAGTACTTATGTACTTTTAACAGTATTAGATGGAAGACAACAAGAATCTGGATACACCAGTTATTTGGTTGTGCACACGACTTTCCACAACCTTATAAGCAGAAAAAGAGGCAGAGAAAATGTTCTTCTCTAGATAACTTGGGTTGACAGCACGGGAGTTGTTTCTTTTACCTGCCTCTGACCACCGAAAATAAGTAGTATGTATGTACTAAAACCTTTCTAGAAGTGGTCTAGATCTAGCTAGCACTTCACTCCTCACTTCTAAGGAAAGGACCCTGTTGCCACCTTTGCCTGCCGAGAAAAGGTGGAGAACTCGTTACTGTTTCAGAGGAGGAACACAGTTTCCTGGCAGATGCTAGAGTACAGATACCTTCAGCATCAGTGACAAGAGCTCAGCACTCACTGCTCACCCCAGTCAGTCAGGAGCAACTTTTCCCTTTCCATCTTACAACGCTCCCAGGCTTAACAGCACTATGCAGCTTTGCTGGATAAGGCCCATATGCTCAGCCCTTTGCAGGGTCAAATCCATAATGACTTAAAATTGAAATCAGGGTTACAAATAACTAAATGGAAATAGTGTTGTTTCCCAGAATATAGCAGATCTTTTACAATGTACTGGGGTTCATGTTTTTCGTCTCCACTGAGCTATGAACAATAGGCAACTCTCTGCTTTTATTAAAAACTTTGAGGGATTATTATCTTAGTTAAGCCTTTAAGAATTCATACCTATCTGGAAGGGGCAGCTTGTGTAACGTATTTCCTGTTTTCACCATAGCTGGATACTGCTTTTTGCTGTTGCCTGTTATTACCCAGTTAGTACAAACTGCTTGAAGTTTATTTTTAGCTCACTTGAGACTATTGCAAGGTCTGTTCAAGAACCTAACTTTCCAACCAGAAAATGTAACTCCTGCATCTAATGCTGAGTTTAGGAATATATTCTTAAATCCTTTTAAACAGCCAAGACACAAAGTGAAAACAGATAATGAATAGTTGTTGAATATGAGCAATCTGTTCAACTCAAAGATTACATTTTATTTTCAAATTATACCCTTAATTTCTAAAGTAAGTATTTATTTGATAAAGAAGTCATGATCCATTCATTTAATTGCCAATTAAAACAGGGGAGATGAATAAATATTTGCCAAAATGAGCAGAGGAGTATTTTTATTTGAGGAAAAATATGCAATTATCTAAACGTCTTCAGACTATAGAGTCAAAAGCTTTGAAGTCTTCTGTGTCAGATACAATTTGTTTCATCTATATCAAATCACATTTAGCACAAGTGAAAAGTTCTTAAGACTGAAAGTAAACTGAATGTAAACTCTGGAAGCGACATTTTTTACAACAATCTTTCAACCTTTTATGAAAAATAATAAAAAATATATAATGATAATAATCATCATCATAGTATACACTGAGTTGGAAGGGACCCATCAGGATCATTGAGTCCAACTCCTGGTCCTACACAGGACACCCCAAGAATCATGCCATGTGCCTCAGAGCATTGTCCAAACACTTCTTGAATTCTGTCTGGTTTAGTGCTGTGACCACTCCCCTGGGAAGCCTGTTCCAATGCTCGACCCCTCTCTGGGGGAAAAATTTTTTCCTGATATGCAACCTAAGCCTTCCCTAACTCAGCTTCATGCTATCCCATTGAGTCCTGTCACTGGTCATGAGAGTGAAGAGATCAGTGCCTGCCCCTCCACTTCCCCTCACAAGGAAGTTGTAACTGCAATGAGGTCTCCCCTCAGCCTCCTCCAGGCTGAACAGACCAAGTAACCACAACCAGTTCTCATACAGCTTCCCCTCAAGGCCCTTCACCACCTTCATTGTCCTCCTTTGGACACTCTTTAGTGGCTTAATGTCTTTTTTATACTGCGGTGCCCAAAATTGCCACAATATTCAAGGCAAGGCCGCACCAGTGCAGAGCAGAGCGGGACAATCCCCTCCCTTGACCTTGCTTTGCCTGATGCCTCCCTCCTGGCTGCCAGGGCACTGCTGACTCATATTCAAATTGCTGTGGACCAGGACCCCCAGGTCTCTTTGTGCAGCACTGCTTCCAGCATCTCATTCCCCAGTCTGTATGTACATCCAGGGTTGCCCCATCCCAGGTGCAGAATCCAGCACTTGACCTTGTTAAACTTCATAGGGTTAGTGATTGCCTGACTGTAGTGGTTTGACCCTGGCTGGATGCCAGGGACCCACTAAAACTGTTCTGTAACTTCCTTTCACAAATGGGCAGAGGAGAAAAAATATTACAAAGGGTTTCATGAGTTACGGACCATGAGAGATCCCTTATTGATCACCATCATGTGCAAAACAGACTCTAAGTGGGGATATTAATTTAATTTATTAATGACAGGATCAGAGCTTAAGAATGAGAAGCGAAATAAATCTTAAAGACACTTTCCCCCTATGCCCCCTCTTTCCAAGTTTGACCTTCTCCCCTCCAGTGGTGCAGGGAGACAGGGAATGGAGGTTACAGTCAGTTGTTGTTTCTGCCACTGCTCTGAGAGAGGAGTCCTTCCCCTGCACCCCATGGGGTCCCTCCCATGGGAGACAGTCCTTCATGAACTGCTCCTGTGTGAGTCCATCCCATGGGCAAGTTCTTCAGACACTGCTGCCACATGGGTCACTTTTCCACAGGGTGCAGTCCTTCAGGCACAGGCTGTTCCAACATGGGTCCCCCACAGGCCACAAGTCCTACCAGGAAAATCCTGCTCCAGCACGGGTCAGCAGGTCCTTGCCAGGACCCTGCTCCAACATGGGCCTCCCATGGGATCACAGCCACCTTCCAGCACCCACCTGCTCTGGTGTGGGCTCCTCCCTGGGCTGCAGGGGGATCTCTGCTCCCTGTGGTCCCCATGGGCTGCAGGGGCACAGCTGCTCCACCATGGTCTTCACCACGGGCTGCAGGGGAACCTCAGCTCCAGCTCCTGGAGCACCTCCTGCCCCTCCTCCCCTTCCTTCTCCACTGACCTTGGTGTCTGCATTGTTGTTCACATGTTCTCACTCTGCTCTTCTCTAGCTTCCATCTTCATCTAGCCCTTAACTTTGATTTTCTCTCTTCTTAAATATGTTATCACAGAGGTGTTACTGTCACTCCTGACTGGCCTGGCCTTGGCCAGTGGTGGGTCCGGCCTGGAGCCGGCTGGCATTGGCTCTGCCGGACATGGGGGAAGCTTCCAGCAGCTTCTCGAAGAAGCCTCCCCTATAGCTCCCCCACTGCTACCTAAACCTGGCCACAGAAACCCAATACACCAGTCCTCTAATTTGTTGAGGTCTCTCTCTCTTCCAATAATAATATCAACACAGAATCACAGGATGATTCAAATTAGAGGGGATCTCAAGTCCAATGTTCTGCTTAAAGCAGGATGCGCTTTGCAGCTCCATGCAGTCTGGCCTCAAAATCCTCCAAGGATGGGCCATAACCCCCTCTGGATAATGTGTTCCAGTATCTTGAGTCTCCTTATGGTAAAAAGGTTTCTCCTCATACATAGTGTGAACCTGTCTTGTTTCAACTTCTTCTTGTTGACTATTGCTCTGCCACATTGTACCACTGAGAAATGCCAGGCTCCATTTTGTTAATGACCTTGTCCCAGGTAGGGGAATGATGCAATTAGGGCCCCCACACAATGTCTTCCTTCTTAGGCTGAACAAACCCTACTCTCCCAGATTCCTTCCACTGGGCAAGTGCTCCAGCCCCTGACTGTAGCCCTCTGCTAAACTTACACCAGTTTACCACTGTCTTTCTTGTTTGCAATGGCACAAAACTGAACACAAATGTGGTCTCATAGGTAGTGAATGAACAGGAATACTTACCTCTACCTACTCATTACACTCCTGTTGCTAGCTGTCCAGGATGCTGTTGGCACCCCTTGCTGCCAGGACAGATTGCTGCATCCTGCTCAACCTGATGTCCATGAGCCTTCCTGGTCCCTCCCATAGAGCTGTCCCCAGTCTCTGTCCTCAGGTGTTCTTCCTTTCCTGGTGCAGGGATTTGTCCTTGCATTTGTCCTTGATGAATTTCTATTAACTTCATTATGACGGATAATTCCAGTTAAGCAGGAGCTATTTAGCTTAAAGAGGAGGATTACATAGTTCAGAATAAATTTAAAATCTGATTAGATTGAAAAAAAAGATAAAGAAGTCTGTCCTGGTTTTCATGCAGAATTTCTTTTTCCACTGTCTTCCACTTGATACATATATTTTTACATTTGCTGCTGTAAGTACTTGGCTTTGTAAACTTGGCTTTGATAGAACCAGAAGAATTACAGAAGCTCTACACTAAAAAAACAAAATCAACTTTTTGTGTCTTCAGCTAGTCTGATAAACCGTGAGTCACAGTACTTTCTACGTGTATACATTTTCAGCAATTTCAATATTAAACCTTAGCTATGATAATCCTTAAATTATTTACTTTAAGCCAATTTTATATTAATAGCAATAAGCACTCTGCCAGAAAAATGAACATGAGTTGGAAATGGATGTATTGAAAAGGATTTATAGGTGAGGGATGCAAGTTTGACAAGTTCATCAATAGTAGTTCCTTTAAGTTTCAATTGATTGCATGTATCAGTGAATCTCAAACAATTTTTTGGTTTGTTTTTAAAATAATTTATTTCTGGCCAACTGCTACCTATGAAACTTTACAAGGAATACTGCAGTTTTCAAAAAAAGGTACTATAAATTACTAAACTGAATACATAGTATAAGTCCTATAAGAATACTTTTCTCTGTCCTTTCAAGGAGCGTGTGTGCAATCCCAAGGGGCCACATTAATACTTAGTTTAAATTTTGAGGAAAAAAAGCAAAAGCTACAGGATTGAATTATCAAAGCTAGCTATTACAAGCTGTTGAAGAAAGGAAACATTTTCATTTTTAAAGCTTTGATTTTTTTTTCCCTATATGTCACTGGCATTGTGATTTTTTTTTTCCTTACAAAAATTCAGCATGGAAATTAAAAAAAATTAAGAAACACTATCATTAGAAACCTTGCAAGACAATTTTCAGAGAAAGCTGCTTTGTGCTTGGTTTGCCATTTGAGTATCTATTCAGTATTTGGTCTGCTTCCTTGCCCACCTTTTCTTTATATCTCCCTCAAAAACAATTAGACATCAAAGACCTCATTATCAGGAGTTATACAGCAGGTATTTAGTTGAATTAGAACGTTTATAGTCTCCACATACAACAAAATGCATTATGGTGGGCTGACCTTGGCCTGGTGCCAGACACCCAACCAGCAGCTGTCTTACTTCCCCTCAGCAGGACAAGGGACAAAAATATGATGAGAAAGGATAAGAACAGGGAGATCAGCCATCAGTTACCGCCACAGGCAAAACAGATTCGATTTCAGGAAAATTAATGTAATTTATTGCCAATTAAGGCTAGAATAGGATGTTGAGAAACAAAGACAAAAGTAAAATCATCTCCTCACTTCTCCCTTCTTCCCTGGCTCACCTTCACCCCTGACTACTTTACCTACACCTCCACAAGGAATGAAGGGATAGGGTCTGAAATCAGTCCATAACAGCTCCTCTCTGCTGCTCTTTCCTCCTCATGCTGATCCCTTCTCTAGCATGGCTCCTCTTCATGGACTGCAGTCCTTCATGAACTGGTCTTTACATTCCGTCCTCAACTGTTACAGCCAGAAACATTAGACAACCTGTTGTTCTTCCACTGTCTTAGGTCTGAATACTGATTCTCACACATCAGAAGACACTGTCTTATCTGCAGAAGCTGTCTTCTGGGACTACTTTGCTGTAAGGACAAGTTAGAAAACACATTTAAATTATACTGGTTGAAGCCAGAATCCATCTATCATGCTGGTGTTAGCAAGTCTTCTTCAACAGTCTCACCACAGGATATCCAATGTCAAGAAGTAATAGAAACCCTAAGCTTGTACCTCGCTGCTTACATTTTAATCGTCAAAATTAATATTTAGGCCTGGATTGGTCTCAGTTGAATCAGTGTAAATCCAGAGAATCTACATAGGCTTTATTAGTGCTACTTCAGATTCGCAGAAGTATACCTAAGAATAATACTTTTGTACAGTAACGACAATATTGATTTGATGTCCTTGAAGCACAGCACACAGCAGGCTCATTTACTTACCAAGTAAAGCATTTTAAAAATCCTACTGAAAAATTTTGAAAAATAAATTTAATTACAAGCAACTAGCATAAGAAAAAGTGAATTTTGCACTGTCAGAACTCTGTCTGTTGTAATTAATTAAATTAAAATGAGAAGCAAGAAAATATTTAATTTAACCTTCTAAAACAGTTTAATCCAGTGAGATCATTTAGGACAGAGGATAATCTGCCATGAGAGGTCATATCACTGAAGTGCTTTATTTACAGGATGAGGAGACAAGAAATCAAGAACCATGTGGAGGTCTATGCAACTTCTTCTGCAGTGCAGAGAGAATCTCAGGTCATCAAAAATAATTTTTCTTCGATATTCTGATGTGTAATCTGTTATGTCCAAATATAACACCGTGTTTCATTAGCCAAGGAAAATACATCCCACACTGGAATTGAATACAATAATTGAACAGCTTTAGATGTTCAGTAAATTGACAACTATGCACCAAAATTCTGGTGCGTCAAACCCCAAACTCCATAAAACTGCAATATTTATCTCCAAAACCATAACTGTCTAAACATTTACATCAAGTTTCTTCCATAAAACACACATTGAAAGTTTGGAAATGTTGACTGAATCATTTCCTGTGACTCAGTGATTTGCTATTGCATCTGTGCAGAACACCAGGAGAGCTGTTTTTAGCTTGACAATTTTACAATTCAGTGGAATGTTAATGGCTTCTTAAATTTTATATAAAACAGCTTCTTATCACATCTTTAATCTTGTATCAGATATTATCTAGAGTAAAAAACCTCAAGGCCAGATTATAACCATGGAGAGAAGAAGCAAGAAAATTCTCCCGCGCAGCCAATCGCAGATTAAAGATTGGCAAGCCTGTGTGCCAGCTATTTCCTGTGACTGATCAGATACCTAGTCAATCATTACTCTGTTCCCACGTTATATGCTACCCAGTATACATGATGACAAGTGGGGATATTCTGCTGGAGTTAAAAGTTGTAAACCTGCTCCTAGTAGCAGCCAAAAGTAGTTTATCATGGCCTGAAGTCACCCTTAGAGCAGTTCATAAATGTACAATCTGTGGCAACCATCTCTCCAAAGGGACTAAATCACATTGAAATCTAACCAATCTAAAGTTGGTTTGGAATAGGGCAAATCCCACATTTGTTCTGACATCCCTTTGGATATTTTCTGTGGCCTTACGGTATGGATCCTCTGCTTTTTTAACAGGTTTCACATCCCCCACTGACATAAGCAATAATCATAGAAATAAAAAAAATCAGTCCATGTCTGTGTAAAACTCTTATGAAAAGAGAGAAACCAGATACCCACATTGTGCTGGCACACAGACAGAGTAAACAAGCTGGAAAGAGAGAAAGAGAGAAAGAAAGAGAGAAGGAAGGAAGAGAAAGAGAAAGAGAGAGGAAAAAAAGAGAGAGAGAAAGACAGAAAGACAGAAAGACAGAAAGACAGAAAGAGAGAGAGAGGAAAGGAAGGAAAGGAAGGAGAGAAAGGAAAGGAAGGAAAGAGGATCCTTTTCCTCACTCTCCCTTTCCAACCCTTCTACTCACTTGAAGTTTAAGTTTAAAATAAGTTTTAAAAGGTTAAAAAATATCAGGAACTTGATCTTTTCAGTTACACTTCTCCATTAACACCTTTACAAAGATACTCAGGTTTCAGAATGCACTGTTCCTTTTTATTAGGAGAAGCTCTTGCTGTACGATTGCTTAAAGCAGATAGGACCGAGCAAACTGGACGGCTTTTGTTGGGCCTCCATTCTAGATCAAATATCTTTGAAGAATAGCCTACTGAGAAGAACAGCTTTACACAAGAAACAGAGGAAAGTACTGCATGCTCAAGAAAAATGGGATTTTCCCCAGGCAATAGAGATGTAATAAACATCTCAATACAAAATTAGTTAAGAAATATGAAAGGTTGTGGGTTGATCTTTGCTTTTACAAAGACAAAGGATGAAAACATCTATGCTAAAGAACTACAAATTCCTCTAGAGCAGATTTCAGATATAAATAAAAATTTAAATGATTACCCTGATATATGCCTGCAAACCAGCCAATATGACAAGAATGTGTAAGGAACGGCAGAAATGTGGATCCCATTCATTCTCGGTCATACCACACTGACAAATTAAAGTAGTATAACTGCAGTAACACGCCACATTCCCATTTCATTTTTCTCATGCTCCACATTTTCCATGTGCACCTTCAACCTGCATTTCCCATTCTTCCTCTCCAGTTATTGTTCTGCATGACCTCATCTTTGTTCTCCTGCTCCTCCCTCCCGATGCAGGGTCTTTGACTCTGCAGGACATACCTTCACTGATTCTGAGTCACAGTGTTCCAGCCCCTTCCCAGCCAGTGGATCCGTCTGCCCCTTGTCCTTCTTTCTGCTAGCTGTTTCAGTGTCCACTGGTAACTCTAAGTAACAACAATTTAAAGACAAAAATCCCAGATTCCAGTCTTGTCCAAAGAGCAAATATAGTTTTGAATTAGCATGTACAGTGAAAAGGAACTCTGACATACCTGCACCAAAGTTGCATCCAAAACACTACCTAGGGCCA
>WEIV01021464.1:42114-62503 GCA_013390005.1 Calyptomena viridis
GCCAAAGGTCTGAGCTGGCTGCAAAGATATGTTATTCTGAACACTTTTTTTAAAATCTTTCTTTTTTTATTTAGTGCCATGGTGAAGAGAATCACTCCCTGACAGATATTCTAAAGTCTAAATATAGGATCCCTGCATTGATAATG
This sequence comes from Calyptomena viridis, assembly GCA_013390005.1. Lineage (NCBI taxonomy): Eukaryota > Metazoa > Chordata > Aves > Passeriformes > Eurylaimidae > Calyptomena > Calyptomena viridis. The sequence continues at coordinate 42,261 of WEIV01021464.1, forward strand.
CTTACACCACTTAGAAGGGTACTGCTAAAAAGGAGTCTAGTTGTTGTTGTATTTTATGATCATTTGACAAATACAATTTTTAAAAGTCTAATACCTCAAAATGTAAAACCTAAGTTTTCCCAAGTTTCTATTACAGAGAGAAGGATCTTCAGTGGTGAAGAAAGGTCTACAGTCACCAGTGAAAGGGACAGGTTTTTGTTCTAGTCAATAGTGTTGAAGTTGTCAGTCATTCAAGTCAGTTTGTTCACTGAAAATGAGAATTCAGACTTATGAAATTATACAACTTTTGACTTTGCTTTTCCCAGTAGGCTCTGAACCACGTAAAATTCTCTCTGTCCTTAATTATTTTGCCTAAATTTAGGAGAATGCTCCCATATTTAGCTGTTTGTGTATAATCCTCATGAGTCTGAGGCTAAAATTGTTGGTTGGTATTTGACCTGTCTTTCCCTATTAGTCATTGCTTTTAAAGACTACTGTATTTATGGCCCACCTCTTCTTGCTGTAATATGAACAGCATAACTTTGATACACCCAACAAATTATTCCCTGCAGCTGAAAGTACGAAATCCGTTTTCCCTTATCTTCTTCATCTCTTTCTGTGCACCAGCTCCTATTCTTCCTCCTCCCCTCCTCAAAGCCACCACAGTCCACTGTCACACTTTAGAATGTGTTTTTATTTCAGAAAACTATCCACAACATAAATGGCACAAATGGTCTGCCATTTAAGTGAAATAAGTCACTTCCTGGAGAACTACAAGTGTCAGAGAAAACACTAAGTATATGAAGGGAAAAGGAAGAGAGAGAAGGGTAGAGGATCTCATCTTTTTGGTAGTGGGGAGCTGGTATGTCTGCTCATCCTGTATCAAGCAACCATCCCCTAAAAAGATACCACTTGAGAGAATGTTTCTTTGTCCTACACATTCCACACCTTATGCAGACCCACAATTGATCTCAGTGATGCAGTAGCTTTCCTGGAGTTCCATCAAAAGGACCTTATTTACTCAGGAATCAGACTTCCTCCTATGACTTCAGAGCACTCCATTCTGCTTTCCTATAGGTGCTTCAGCTTTTACTCCAGAATTCAGTGGAACTGCTTTTAATAACAAGGATGGAAAACCTCTGTCTAAAGTTCAGAAGCTCTTTTTATGGTTTTAGAGTAACAAGAACCACCCGCATTTAGACGGTTACAAAACATCACCCTCCAAAGAAGCCTCTGCCCAATATTCATTCTGGCTTCATGGCACAGCAGATGCACAAAATTCTCCAGCTACCTCTCAGCTCAGAAAGGGTTCTACACTCAGCTCCATGTTTGCGAAAGAAATCTGGAAAAAATGTTCTTTGTCTAACATTATTGTTCCTTGGGGGTGGCAGAGCATGCTCCTTCTGCATGACAGAATAGACTCCAAGGCCCCCCATGGCACACTGCAGCTTCCAGGAAATCTGTGATAGGCCAATACCCCCCATAAGCCTCTAAACCATCCACAATCCCCGACAGCCACCATGTCAAATGACAATAGCGCAGAATCCCCAAAAGAGTTTCAGTCCTCTGACAATGAATTGAGAACTTTATTACAATAAGTAGACTAGAATTCCCCTTAAGAAGGCACTCCTAAAGTATGGTGCACCAGGCCAGGCTAAATGCTTTAAGGCTGGCCTGCAAAAGTCTGTGAAAACACTGTTTTCAACACTGTCTCTTTTAAAGGTTCGACAAAACAGCCCAGTGGTGGCACAAGACAAAAAAATGAAGCTAACAAGCATCTATCAGTCAGAAACTTTGGCAACTACCATCCTAAACTGCTTTCTTCCCCATCCTCCTACTCCTAGCAGAGTTTTTCAACCCCCTTCCCCCAGCCATCCCTTTACAGAATTAAAGATATAGTATATATGTACACCCTCACCAGGGTTCCTCTTCTCCACTGAGGCTCTGGCTCTACGGAGGAGCAGCAGGTTCCAGAGCCACACCAATGCTCAGCTTGATGACAACCTTGCTGACATAGACATCCCTGCCTAGAGAAACTGCCTTTTCAGTTCTTTTGGGTATCGAATGTCACAGAGGTGGACCTCCTTCCGGAGGCTTTTTGCTAGAGTTCCAGCATGACTAACCTTAACCTTGGCAGCACACCACTGCTCAGTAAAGTTTACATATTTAGTCAAAGGCAGTCACATACAGTCTGTCTAGAGATAGTGATGTCAACAGGTATTGCCTAACATTTTCCCTACTTAGTTTTATTGCCTCTAGATTGCCTGATTTCATCTTGCGTAAGATTTCTGTGGTTAAGAAAGAGAATGATGGATTTTTGACACCTACAAGTCTCCTGTCATTTACAAGAGCGCACTTGAAATGAAAGTGGTGGTATTCCCCACTGCTGACTATGCAGCATGCCTGACTATGTGATTGTCCTTTAAAGGGAAGCTCACACCAAACAATGTTGCTACAAATGTCTGTCCTGCTCTCTCTTACCAGTCTCCTTCCTCATGGAAGGAGCGACCAAGATGTTCTATGCTTGAAACCATGCTGTGGTTTCTGCAATGCCTGGATCATTACCTAAGAAACTGCTCTTAATCATGGCTATTCCTCTCATGTACCAAAAGAGAAAAGATGCCTTTCTAAGATATATTCTTTGTGGTTTTAAGATACAAGAAGTGTTTCTACAAATTTAGATCAGCCAGTAGTTGCGACACAGGTAGCACAAACAAATGTAGTGCCATTCAGCAGACAGTGTTCAAACTTGAGGGTATATCTCACAGCTGGTATCATTCTAAACTTTGCTCTCAACCTAGCCTTCACTTATGGACAAGCCCAAAAACTACTCCCATAAAGGCCATATTTCTTCCTGCCAAGTGCTGCCATATTTTCTACCCATTTCTTGTACTGAAACCAATATGGGAACTCTTTACATAGTTGATTCACTCATTAAATTAAAAAATGTGATTATGGAATTACAAATGCTGAATGAGTTGATTGACAGAACATGTAGTATCTTTTGTGTTAATTTTGGGTATTTTTTGGGACGCAGATATTATAGGTTATATATTTTGAGCAACAGCTAACAAAAAATTCAGATGCAAGTTTGATGCCTGTCTCATGGTTTTACAAATTCCACAATGCATGTCATTAACATCTTTAAAAAAAATAACTTTCTAAAACTCTTTCCTGGATTCGCAGATGGAGAATGTATCACCTTCTAATGTCTACTTCATCAATACAACACTTAAATCTGACTTCGATCATATCTCCAAGTGTCTCCTACTTAGAACAAAAACAAAGAAAATCTTATCCTGAAGTTATTATTAGGCTACTTCTCTAAGAACTATCATCATACCCCAGATTAGAATTGTTGTCTACTACACTTCCTCACTGATTAGAAATTTTGCCCTAGTACTCATAAAATACATTAAGGGAACCACTAGAAACTTACCTATAAGAGAAAACTAGGGAGAAGTGCATTGAGAAGTTAAATCATTGAATGTGGTTTGAAACATCAAAAACTATTCACTTTTCTTAACAGATTCAGTTTCCTATCCTTTTCCTGTCCTTGGCATCACTATTTTTACCTTTCTGCCTTCTCCTGTACTTGTCAGGATGGCTGGCATTCCTTTGCAGACACAGAAAACTGTCTACAAGAAGCAGAACAATATGAAGTACTTGCTGTATATTCTGTGAATTGTCAATACTTTCAAAAAATACCATTGTTGAAAACTACTCCATCAGAGGTCCTGAACACCCTTAGAACATCCTCTTTCTCTAGCACAGCATAAGAGTCCCATAAATACTGTTTCAGGAATATTAGTCACATCAGTAGGGCTCATCGCTGTAGACAACAGCGTAGAGAGCAGAGAAGCAGAAACAGTTGCAACTGAAGTTGTAAAAACTGGAAAAACGCGTACATAGTTTTTTTTGTTCAGATGATACCATTGCAGGACAATCGCTAACTGTAAGCAAGCACAGCACTGTAAATATCAGAGAAACTATGCTACATGTGTCATTTTTTTCACTTATCAGACCCACTATCACAAATAAAAACTATACCTGCTGGTAGCTCCTCATTGTCTCAAAATCTCCTCCAGCTTGCACAGAACATGATATTATAAACCCTATCCACATCTAGCCATACTAATCTCATCATCATAGTATTTACATTTTTTCCTTACCAGATAAATACATACAGATTCTTTTTCATTTTCTTGTTTGCTACCTTAATCTTTCATTTATGGCTGAGGAGTTAAATACGTGATACAAAGACAGTGATAGTTTTCATTGCACTGATACATTTCACGAGGGAATTGCTCTTGAAGCAAGATTGTTGTGATTCAAAACAGTCTCTTTAGACAGATAAGGTATAATCATTTCAGCATATATATATGTTTTTGCAATGCATTCTGAAAAGAAAAAATATATATGTATTAAGGTATCCAACAGTATACAGAAATAAGTAAAAAGTCTGCAAACTACAGTCAATCTGAAGTACACCATTATCCTAGTCATGGTGTCCCATTTGCTAATGCTAAACAAGTAAAAGTGTAATAGCCTTTAAGTAGGTACGAAGCTTTCCTTTTCAGAATATTCATGTTCCCCACAGGCTCCTGCCACAGATGCTGCAAGAATTTTTTTAGAGATTAAAACTAATTCAAGTTGTAAAATGCTTTTCACTTCCTTTTCTGAATTTCTCTTTGCAAATTGCAGGCCAGAGACAAAACCAATATACAGTGAACCATAGATTAAGACACCTTTAAAATATTTGTACTCAGTAGGAAAATAACAAAATATCTATCCTATTTATTCTAATACATTTATTATGAGCAATCCACACTATTAAAGATATTCTGACTTAACATTTTAAATTATTTACCTGTCAAGAGCAACATCACTGAGAAACCACATAAATACTCACCCATATTTTTGTTTGTTTTTTTCTAGCCACATAAAGATTTCAGTACAGGGTGTGATGTTTTTAGCAAAATTATTAGGAGATATAGACCTCCTAGCACAGAGATACCAATCTGGATTCGTCACACTGGCACAGCTTATAGCTAAAATACAACATTGTATTATTAATAATTGTGTTTGGAGAAGGGGAAAGTGTATTCTTTCTCCCATACTGATATAAATTGTAAGCAGTAGCACTCTGAGTAAGAACGAGGTCTTCTGTGTGCATGTATCCTCTTTCAGATCTAGCTGTGTAGGATGAAGTTAGATGAAGTTACTACTACTCCTAGTTGGTCCTCATAGCCCATTAGTAGCAGTTTACCACTTGCAGAGCCCTGCTGACCAAAGAGACCATTTGAGCCCTTCTTCATTCACATTAGTCCAGTCTGCAAGGTTATCAGCTGTTTTAATCAAACCTTCTAGATGGGCTGCAGTGGATAAAGAAAGCACGCTTATTTCCATTACAAGATTTACCAGGGTAATACACTTCAGCAGCAAGACTGGCAATGAAGAGATGATATTTTAACATCCCCAACCAGTCCAGCTATTTGCAAAGTCAGCAGCTGCCAACACAGCACGAAGCAACTGTGACTCAGAAGAAAACAATGCCTGGTTGGATTCAGCATTTAGCCCTGCTCAGCCTGCAAGGCATTCCTTCCACGGTGAACCATTAAGGTCTGAAGACAGCGACTGATAACCTCACACCTACTTACTTCCTCAAGGATAGGTAGTATCCCCTACCATAAATATACAGATACATATAAATCACTATTTGCATCACTGATGGAAATCTGATTTCTGACTCCAACAGGGACTGCTGTTACTCTGTCTTCTTAGGAGGACTGAAATACACCCTCATGTTCTGTAGTAATGGCCTGCAAAATGTGTCAGTGAAAGCTTGACTATTCCATTACTCTGCAATTGCATTATAGCACCCCAGTAGGAAAGTGATGTCATATGCAAACAGATAAGAAATCATTCAGTTACATCAGTGATGAACCTAAAGGCAAAACTGCTATCATCTTTGGTTTCCAAGGTACCCACAAACTACTTAATCAAAATTCTTCTCCCATCAAATGTACATCCCTGTTGTTTGGTTTGAAACATAGTAGGTTATATGATGTAATTTAAATTCTCTGCTCTGTGTCTACAAAAATACAAAATCACTAACACTAAAGGGTTAGCTTCAGAAGTAGAGAAGTTCATCAAGTGAAACTTAGAAAAAAGTTGCTCTGGTATACTGATTTTACATCTTTGTCATTACATTTTTTAAACTAATGATTCTCCCCCTAGGCACATAATATCATGGTGCTCATTACTACTGATAGACAATTTTAAGTAGAGCTTTTGAGAGTATTTTAGAGTATAATGAGGCAGTATATTGCAAGGCCTAATCCTTTGGTTTAAAAGAGATACATTTTCCCAAAACCTGCAGTAACAAAGCAAGTGGCCGAAACAAGATAAATTACAGCTGGACATAAGGAACAAAATTTTGATGAAGGTGGTGAGGCACTGGAACAGGTTGCCCAGAGAAGCTGTGGGTGCCCCAACCCTGAAAGTGTTCCAGGCCAGATGGGACAGAAACCCACCTTGCTTTAAGCAACCTGATCTAGTGGAAGGTGTTCCTGCCCATGGCAGGAGCGAGGTTTGGACTAGACAGCCTTTAAAGATCCCTTCCAACTCAAATCATTCTATGGTCCTGGGATTCCACAATTCTATGAAAAGTAGAACACGTATACGGACATATTCTGGTGATTTTTTTCTGGAACATAAAGATCTTTTGCAAAGCTCTGCTTGAGCAAAAGTCAAATATCTTTAGATTTTAAGTGGTAATCCTGATGGTTTATGCTGCATTGTAACGAAAACTAGTAGTACTGACATAGATCCTGAGTGACTGATGCAGGTCATGCTTTGAATATTTGCCTCAAACCAACAATCAATGGTACTCAATGGGCACCAGGTCACTTCTGAGCTCAAAATCATCAGATGGAAAACTGTGCTTAAGTCACAGAGAAGACTGAATCTGTTCCTTGAGACCAAGGCTCCAAACCCTCATCTTCCTCCAAAATTTAGATGTACTCATAGAAACAAAAAAAGTCATAACTGCAGAGCTTAGGTCTACAGTGTCATGAGACTGTACACAATGTATAAGGCACAGAATTCATAAGATTGTCATTCTACACACTATGTTAAAAAATCGTTAATAATGAGTGGAATTAGAATTGTAAACAAATACACAAGCTGCTAAGCTTTAGCAATTGTATACATTTTAGGGTCAACAATTTTCCACTGTTATTGGAATAACAAATACATAAAAATAGATTTTGGCTTAATGATACAATTCTGTATTTATAAAATTAAATTAGCATTACATCAAAATATGCTTCTTTCCACAACATCTTAAATGTAGTTACCATTCCAGTCAGGTTTGTGAAAATTACTTTCTGATGTCTTCTCCAAATTCCTGCCTTCTCCTTCTGGTGTTTCATCCTATGTGTTATACCCAAGTTGTGACAAAATGTATTCATGTGCCACAACTAGTGATTAAAACATGAGACATTAACAGAGAGAAGGCTGCTACTCCTCAGACTATAGTTTTTCAGAAATCAGTCAGCGGATATCCCAGAGATTGCCTTAATCTAAACTAAAGGTATTCTTCAAACTCTTGAAACTTTGCCCACACATTTGAGGGTGAAATTAAAGTCATTCTAACATTAGGCTAATCTATGCGTATCCTCAGAAAAAAAAAGAAAAATATTTGCCATTAATGCTACAACACGGTATTGTTTTTCTCCTTATAATGGTGAATTGAAAAAATTTTTACTAGTGGTTCAATATCTTTTGTGCGTGATCACACAGAAGTCTACAGTCTACTGTCGTATTATAGTAGAAACACATATACTTACAATTCTGTTGAAAAAATTTGGTTTCAAACAAATGTCTTTGATTATTGGCATAGAGATTTATTTGTTCACTATTTCATTTTGTTTTCCCAAAAAGCTTTACTTAATTATACTTCAATATGGTCCTTAAAACTTCACATATACTATAAAAAGTAGTTCTGTGCAAAAAGAAATTAGCTTCTTGCTAGCTCTATTTTATTACATTTCAAATCCAGAACCCTAATTTTTATCCCACCATATGGATATCACAGCAAACAATAAACATACTAGTGGAGTATAATTATTACTGTTCAGCAGCTGAGCAACAATAACTGACCCCAGGTGTGCTTTTAACAAAGTCAGATTCACTATTTGGACACTGATGAGGATATATATTAAGCTCTTCTCACAGACACAAAAAAGCAGTAATGGTTTTCCAAAATAAAAATCTGCTCTAACACAATCTAGCTTCAGTATTTCTTCCTGAACTATCAGCAAAACCATTTACTAAGCTTCACTTCATGTATTTACCAAAACTACCAAAGACTAAGTGTCTTCAGCATCACTAAAGACCTCTAGAAAAATTACATGGTTGCATTAGTGCCTAAAATATTCTGCAATTTTTTTTACTGTGGAAACAGAATAAAAACACATGCTGAATCTCATAGGATCCTCACATCTCAAACTGCAGTGTGAAGTCTCATCCTGTCACACATAGGCATAAATCACCTGATTTGGTGCTCTCTTGAGACCCAGCAAGTATGGAAACAAAGGATGCCAAGCTTAGACAATCACTATTTGTTTGTAGGGAGAAGAGCAAGTTTTGCCATGAACAGGAGTTTATTACAGCTAAGTGGTAAATTTATCTTACAGTGATCTATGGGCTAAGTTTTAGTAATCACAAAGTATTTTTAAAATTCTATTATCTGGGAAGAAAACTACTTAAAGTATTACCAGCACTTCCAGCATTGCACTGAATGAAAACACCACAGAGAGATACTGGCTCAATAACAGAGCGGATCCATACAACCCTGGAATACTTTGTGGTCACCTCTACCTGTGGCAAAGTCCACAGAGGACAGAACTTCTCCCATATTTTGATTATAGTTACTTTACAAACTGGCCATCTTTTAAATGAACTTACAGATTCAGAAATAATGATTAAGGCTATACGAAATCAAGACAGGAAGAAATTTAGTGGGGGAGCTCCACCTAGCTGGCAAAATTTCTCTATTTGGCCCAGTTTAGTTTCATACACGGTGAACACTGGGTAAGTTGTTTCCATACAAAAGCTCCCTGCAGAAACCACAAAGCCAAATGGGCATCCTTCAAATGCAGAGGCAAGACATCACACTAATAATGCATAAGGTTCCTGAAGCAGAAGGTTCCTTTTCCAGAGAGCCTGTTTAGGAGAGTATGAGGGAAAACCAATTCTGCTGAACACACTTCTCATCCACCTTCCTGCCCACTTGATTCCCACTGGAGAAAAAACATAAAGGACCCAGCAGACCAAAGAGAGAGAAAGTGTGAGAAACATGGATGATAAGTACATATGTCCAAGTGCATATGACATAGAAAGGACACAGCAACTTCATAGTCTTTTGTGCTTCAGACTTAAAAAAAAAAAAAAAAAAAAAAAGGTGGTGGAGCTGCTTGTGAAGGACCAGAAAAGGCAACTTTTATTTATTCAAGAAATCCAATTTACTAAAGAAATCCAAGTATAAAATGCCATGAGGATGCCATATGGATTCTCTTTCCTCAACAGGCCGACTACCAGAATGAGTTCTAGGAAAAGGAACCTGGGTCTTTTTTCATGAGCTCCCTACCTTTTGGATTTGTTTGTTGGTTTAAGTTGTGGGGGTTTTACACTATCTTAATTACAACACAATGCAGTTATTGTCAGAAGTCCCTGCTATCAGGGGTAAGCTCTTTATAAAGCCAGTGGAATTTGAACACTAGGACAGGAACCTGGAGTCAGCCGAATCCTGTATTATAAGAGATTAGAACAAACCCAAAGATGTAAAAGTACTTTTCCCTAAATCATGAACTATCACATCTGTCACATAACTTATCATTTGGTCTATTTCAGCCGCTGGAAATGACAGATACTGAACATTAAAGATTTTTAATGGCTTGAAGAGGGATCCTAGGAGCCAAAGACTAGTACATCTGCTCTACTGACCAAACCAGTAAAAGCCTCTAGTGGAAGATAATGGACTAAATTCCAAAAGAAGAGAAAGGGAAAGGGATACAGATATAGTTCATCTATTTTATTAATTAAGAATTCATGGAATAATATTTGAACAGAACAGCTTTCTTACCAGCTCATAACTTCCTTAGCATTGCAGAAAAGAAAACTTAAATAGATTCTATTAGTCCAGAATAATTAAATTGATCAAATATATTGTAGCAGAGTAGTGGAGAGAAGACTGTCAATCATGGGCAAGAAATATGACACTGATTACAGGGATGACTGTGATTAGATTTATTGCTAATATAGTATCTAAATATTGCCAATGTAGTATAGAATATAAACAGATATAAAGGGTTATAATATAAGCAGCTTTTGCTAGAAACAGAGAGGTTTACAGTCTTTGGCCTTGAAGAATGCACAATTACAAAGAACCTATGGAGCTACTTTGGGATTCTATCTCCATATGCGACTGTATCTTAGCTCTTTCACACACCCATCCAAAAGTGAATGTATTCCTTGTGAGAGCATCCAGAGAGTTCCTCCTGCAATTCCCACCTGGTGTCTTATCTTAGGACAAATCCTGTTGCCCATCAGAGACAATCACAAGGGAGAAGGGATGTGTGTATGTGGGGAGGACTCACAGGAACACCAGACTATCTTTCATCACCTGTCACGCACATGCCAGCAAGTTTCTTGAAAGAAAATCTCTCGTCAATGCATGAATAAATGTGCAAAGCAAGCTATTGGCAGACAGCACCATACTTGGGATAAATCGCTAGCACCCATGCAGAGAGGGGGAGTTGGAGTTTTTATTTATTTATTTTATAAGCATTGAGAGTCTAAATAAGTTGTTTCAAATTCTGGAGACCCTTAAAGCATTGGTGGATTCAGGAACCACGAAACCACAAAGACACATGTTTAAATTTGCTTTTCCTTCCACCACTTCACATTTTTCTGGGTCTTCCCATTGAAAGGTTGAAAATCACTTGTCTAACTGTAAAATGAACATGTAAAGGCCTCAGCAAACACCAAGCCACAGGACACAAGTGTGACATTATGTGTACAGCAAAAATAAATTCAGTCCAGTACCTTGAAGAAATAAATTACTCAAACCAGCATACACATACCAGATATTTTTTATTATTATTATTTTAAGAGTTAAAAGCCACTTAGCACTGTTCATTAATTGTAAAAAGCTATATACTTGCATAGAGCATCTTTGCTTCTTGTATGGATTATTCCCCTAGTTATCTAATTTTTGTGCTTTTTTGAAGTTGGCAGTTGGAACACCAACACTCAGAACTTGGTTGTAGGCAGAAGTTTTAACCATAGAGTCTCTCTTATAGCCTTTGGTCTGACTCAGGAGACACTTTCCATAGGGACAACTTCTTGATATTTTCTACCAGGTGCTGAGCAGACTGGCACTAGAAAACATGTATTTCAGCATTTTGGCACTATAAAAGATGTATTTCAGCATTATCTCACTTTCTTTATTCAGGTGTTATTAAAAAAAAAATCAATCAAACAAAACCAAATAAAAAATCCAAAACCAACCAACCAAAGAACACATTGGTAAGACTAGAGTTACATCCAGTGTGAGTGATTAAGCCTTGAATAGGCAATAAACAATAACTTTATAAGTTTTATTTTCTCTTTTTATTATTAGACTGTGGTCCAGCAAATGCATCTGACATACTGTACCTGTATGTATTCACAAGACTGTCTTTGTTGCTAGGTTTTTCCCTGAGTCCACAAAGATAACAAATCTAAGAAGTTCAGTAAAAACAACTTTTTGATTCCTGCCTTGCTTTTTAAAGGCTCCAGGGATGAAAATAAGTACATCGGTATCACCACGATACAGCTGAGACTATGTGCCCTTGGACCATCCCACTGATCATCTTCCACAGGTTATAAACATTTTGATATTAGAATCACCTATAAAACCAATGTGTCATGGGTAACAAAACAAGCCATGGTCTTCTGTATGATTTTACATTGTTGGATTTCAAGCATTTCCATCTTTCCATATTCAGGAACAAAGCATTCCTTTTCCCAGCTGTTACATGCACACACCACATCCTGTGCACAAGACACTTCCTTCACTACAGGCCATGCTGCAGAGCACCACACCAACTACTCCTGATGTCAGGGCTCAGAACATAAGGCATATTCCCTGCAACAGGCACAGTTTCACCGACTGCTGTCAGTCATGCTGGTCAATACTCAGTACTTCTGGAAAAATATAGCACCATCTCCCTTTAGTCAGAGCTAGGTTAAGACCTTTCTGTACCAGAAGTGACATTACTACCTTTGTTTGTGGGTTTTGTTTTGGGTTTTTTCCTTTAGAAGCACCTTTTCTTGCTTGTTTTTAAGCATACATCCTGAAGATTTCATTTTCCTTTATGATTTATTACTGAAAAATGAATTATTTGCTGTGTGTCCTCCAATCCACTATTTATCTCTCTGCAAAGAACTATAATATGCAGCCTCTCTTCCTTGAAATCTATTACTTCTATTACTTAAAGGGAAAGAACTTTTGTGTCCTTATACGAAAACTATTCAAATTATCCTTGTTCTTATGCTGAGGGTTTTTTCCCAAATTCTACTCTACCTTCCTTTTGATAAGATGGCCCAAAATGCATGAAGTTTGCAAGATCTCCGTGAATTCATATACCAGTCTGATGGAGTTTTCTTTTTTGGTTTTTTTTTTTTTTCACTCTTTGCTCTTTCTACCCCTTCCTAACACTGTTCTGCTCACCTCCACAATGAGTCCAGGGTCCTTCCTGAGTGATAATAAGAAATATAGAGCACATCACTGTGTATGTATAATTAGTGCATGGGCATTATTTTGCCTTTATCAGTTCTCAATTTCCTCTCCCATTTTCTCACTGTCATGCAGAACTGTAAGATCTTCTCCAGCTTTACAGCCAGCTTTAGATTTGATGTCTCCATAAGCTTTGACATTCCCCTCATTCTCCTCAGATTGCTTTTAAACATAAAAATACAAACAGCTGCACTGTGCCAGAGCAGTGATCCCTCTAACCAAGCACTCTGTGCAATATCGACTAAAAAAAAAGACACTCAGGCAACAGCATCAGAACACAACCCTGGAACACCTTCCACTCAACCATTCCCAAGCTTGCATGCTGTGTCTTTATAGCTTTGGCTTGCTTTTCCACACTGCTGCCTCCTTGGACACAGGCAAACTTCAAGTATTTGTCATGTCCTCGGGTGTGGAATTTCAGAGCTTAGTGACACATTGTGCAAAGAACCACCTCCTCTTGTTCTGAACCTGACACCCACCAGCTTCCTTTGGCATCAGAGACACTTGGGCTCTAGTCACCCTCTAATGACACCCATGATTCGGTGGACTTCTGTTTCTGAAAACTGAACTATTTGTTAGCAATTTCAGAACAGACTCACAGTTTCTTTAGGCTCGGGCTCAAAACCGAACTAGGACTATGACAACAACATTGTTCAACGCTTTTCTGGAAAAAAACGTAGTGGGTATTTTGTCCCTGCTATTTGATCTCCTTACCCTCATTCAGATGCAAGCCACAACAGATCAGTGAGGTTCTTGTCCCAAGAGCAGTTGCAACACTCTTGCAGCAGTTAATAAATGTGACTTTTACATTTCAGCAATCAATAACAAATCTGTAAATAAAAAGTATAGTGAGAATAGATGTGCAAAGGAAAAAGGGAAACAAAAAATTATGCTAGAATTTTTAGAAACATTCTTCTGTGTTGCTTTTCCACTTGGCTTTCTATTTTCTCCTCTTTGACTGAGACTTTTCCTCACCCAAAAACCCAAGCCTAAGTAACATTTTTACTGCTTGCCAACGAAGTGAAAGTTGTGAGAGCAGGAGTTATAAGGTAGACTATCAAAAACTGCACAGGAAGAATGGACAAAATTTACCCTATTTTTTCTATACTTTTGTATACATTGTTATTTAGGCTTTTTAAAAAGAAACTGAGATCATCCTTGTCTACACTCCAGAGGTTTTCTTTTTTTCCTGGTCATCGTGGAAAGTCGAAGTTGAAGCAAGTGAATTTTACGCTTAATTCCGAGGACAGGGAGGTTTATAGTCACTCTGATGTGTTCCAGGAATCAATCCCTCAGTTGTGGGCTAGCTGCAGAAGCAGTTTGTCTCTCCCATTCATTCCCCATTTCGACAACAATGCCATTGTTCCACTGGAATGCAGCTGTCAAGAGCGGCCGTGACTGCAGAAGGTGCTCCCTCGGGCATCCTGGGCCACCGCCATCAAGCATTGTAAAGTCTAAGACCAAAACCAAAACCTTGAACTTGCCTTGGTACTCAGCGGGGTTACAGTGCAACGAGCAGAGCTTCAGGGCGATATGCTTTCAGCAGCCTGTATTAGGCAGGAGATAAATTGCTTCATTTTGCGTCAGCTTTGCAAATCTATACCATATGACAGGCTACTAAAAGTCAGTAGCCAACTGGAGCACAAGGATTTCTAGCTTCTAAAGTTATTCTGATATTAAGGGGGGAGGGAGTGGTTCAGTATCTATACAAGTGAGAGGCACAATCTGAATTCAGGAAACTGTTTAAATATAAATAAATCTGTACAATTATGTATCCATGACTCTACTGAATCCCACACACTGTTCAGCCAAGAATTTACTTCAGCTTAGTGCTTAACTCCTTTCTTCAGTTTTAAAAAACAATTAGGACAGTTTTCAAAAAGAAAATATTTACTGTTCATGTGAACATGTACATCCAAGCACAAATCTTTACATCTATACAATTACTATACCAAGATGCATAAACTAGTTTTACAATTCAGTAATTGTTTAGAAGTAGTGGTTAACCATCAGGTTTTGTAAAATTTCACAAAAAAAAGGGCCTCTAAATCAAACAAAGTCTTTATTCGAGTTGGAGAACTTCAGCATGACATTTCCCACATTTTTCTTGTGGTTCTTAGAAAAAAAATAATCTCTCAGTGCACTTACTCCAGCCTTTACAACCTGTAAGAGATCTTGCCCAATATTACCAAGACTTCTTACCTGCTATTCCTCCTGTTTTATCACTCCTACCAAGTCCACCAACAATGATTTTCAAATAATTTCTCTTGTTCATCCACCCTTCCCCTACCCACTCATCTCCACTAATAATTGGCCCAATGTCTGAAGGATCACAGCCAAGAACAATCACTTAAACCTTCAATCACCAATTTTTCTAGCTTTTCCCCCACCACTGACTGAAGAAATTCAAATGAAATTAAAACACATTGCAGATGGCTGCACTGGTTATTTCTATCTTCCTTTATTTTTGTAGAACTTCTTCCACAACTACGTGCAAGCAGTTAATTAAGCGCACCATGCACTTCTTACATATTGAATTAATTGCAAGAGACCGGTACACTTACCCAAGCACATTTCTGTAAACAAATTACTGAGAATGCATACAATATCAAATCACTTTGACACACAGAAATAAAAGGGCCCCCGTGATAGTAACCAGTGCCCCTCACACAAAGACAACACTGCCTCTCCTCGCATACAGGGGATTACTCTTTCTCCAAATCAGCTTGGGGGAATGTGAAATGGAAAGCAGTCACCAATCCTTCATGACTACTTGCTGCTCTATGCCTCTAAAAGCCTTAAAAATATTAAAGAAAGGAATAAACACAGAGATCACATCTCAGGCTTGCATCTTCTTCCCAGTACAAAAGTCTTGGCTTTGCCATGGAAGACTGAATAAGTTGCAGACAAAATAAGTGTGTGGGGGGGAAGATCTACCCACTAGTAGAAAAGGCCATCACGAGTAAAGGCATGCACAAATCTTGTCATACACAAGTAGCTCTGTCTCCATTACATGCCAGATCCCACAGCAGAACTCCTTTCTAGTTTTGATTCATGACTGAAGTCAGTTCTGAACACAAAGTCAATAGGAAAGTACATAATGAAAGCCAAATGTAAAAAAATCTTTAGAAAAAGCCTGAATGTAGAAAATAAAAAGCCACACATGCTTTAGATATTAACAGGTTTCATTAGCACTTCTCCTGCAAGGAGACCAGCTTGGGAAAAAATGGTACATATAACTGTTATTAAAACCCTAGAAAGCTAACATGAAATCACTTCTTAATTTTAATACATAAATGAACAAAATTAGTCAATTAGGGATATGTGAAGCAGGAAAGTCCTGAACTGGCCCACTATGGAAGGAAGGAGACCCAAAACAGAGACTGGAAACTCTAGAGGTGCAAGGCAGAAGAGAGATTAGACTGAAAAGAAGAACAGAAAGCAGAGAAACAGAGAAGGGCATTTTAAAGTGTGGCCACAGACGTAAGCTGAAGGCTGACATTAACAAACCACATTATCTTGTGCTCGTCTGCTTACAACGTCCCACTCTATCCCAGTTTTGCTTCTCATTAAATGAAAAACAAGGGAACAAGGAAAACAATGCCAATTAAATCTTTTTTAAGAACATGGAACCCTTGCATACAGCATTGCTACAATCATATTTAAGAACCATACCAAGCCACACTTTTTAGTAATTCAAATACCAAAGCGGATGTTAATACAATCATTAGCATTGTTATGTTCCATCCAAACATGTTTTTCTAACTTAATTTTCTTCACTTTAATAAATGAAACATTTCTGGAAAAGAAGCAACAAGAATTTGCTCAAGATAAAAGTTAGCAAATCTGCTCCTAGACATATATCACAGAAGGAATAGAATGCTTTTCTTTTTTGTATTAAAAAATGTATCTGACACATTGAATTCTGTTAAACAGATTGGAGTGACTTCACTGACAGAAGTATTCCAGTCCACCTGAAGTTAGAGAGCAAACCTTTGGAAAGAATAGATTTAAAAAAAAAAAAAAAAAACCAGCAAACCAACCATACTTCTTTTGAAATACTTAAAGAATGCAAAATATTGTCACATTAATATCTTATTTTCTTGTCACCAGGTGTTGCTGCAAATATATTTTTACTGTTTACCACTTGCAATGACAGAAACACCATCAATTAGCCTGATCACGGACAGCATCACTGTAGAGGACGTTTACTCCTCTACACTAAAAATTAAGAGGAGTCCAAGCCATAGCTATAAAGGAGACTAGCTTTATTTTTCTACCATACCCTACAAAGCCATTAGGACTTTGCGTCATATACATCTTTCTCTGCTTTCCCCTTAGCTCTATCTTTGTTCTGGTTTGTCTTCTATCACTACACAGTTAAGAATTACGTTCTATGCACATGAACTGAAAGAGTCAGTACTTTTTTGGTTTGGGTTGAGCCCCACCAAGATGACCTCTAACTTCCCACATTTTTCACCCCTCTTATTTCAGGGCCTTGGGACGTAGCATTAAGAAGTGACACAGTCTTAAAGTCAGCTTTCCCCAGCCCACTATCAAGTGTTCCAACCCTAGACCTTCCGCTGGAAGAGAGTTCACTGCACACCTAAGTGCTTTTGGTATCAAAAACCTAAAAATGGCCAACTAGTAAATACTTGAAACCCACAGGAAACTTTTAGGCATCAAATGGCACAAGGCTCATTAACAAAAAGCTTAAGATTACTTTAATGGAAGCTTGCTAACAGTGGTTTTGGTCAAATGCATCTAAAGATCTCATTTTGCCTACCAGTGGCACTGTGCAATGGCTCTCACCAAAGTTCTCTAGTTCTCTTTGAAATATCCCAGGGCAGAAATCTTTCAACTTTCCCTGAAAAGACAGTGCTGTGACTCAACTCCACCACTTTCAGAGAGGTAGGTTAATTTGAGGCCTCATTCATAACTAGATCCTTTCATCCTTTTCCCTTGCCTCTAGACAGCTGCCAATGGCTTGGAATTCATACTTTGGGGATGACTAGATAGAGGCAAAGACATCATCTATCTCACTGATGATGTCACAGATAATTGATCCTATTACAATGGTGGAAAACACCAGAAGCAATCTGTCACAGATAACTGTCCAATTCCTGGTTTCAGCTCAACTGTGCAGTCGTGTCTAGTCTAGGAAAATTCTCCTTACAGATAAAGCAACTGCAGAACTGCTGAGTGTCTCTCCATGGACACAATTAGTCAAGTAAACCATTTTCCTGGAGAACTGAAGCTGATACTACCAAAAGGCTGACATAGTCTCTGCGCTTCAGGGTAGGATACACATCCAGAAAAAAAAGTGAGATTTAACACTGTTCCAACTTCTTCAAGAAATGATTATGTCTAATATGCCCTAGAAAGCTGACTAGTGTCTAGAAATACAACTATCATTATTCAACACTGATAGTTGTAAAATTTTCACTTTATCTGCAAATAGAAATTAATTTGTCTACTCAACCAGGGCTAGAAAACACATACAAAACTCCCCAAGTGAACAGAACTCTGTCTTTGTTATTCTCCAGAAAAAAACCACACACTGTGATGCAAGCAATAAGGGACATGAGGTATAGATAATCAAAGTGATGCTCCCACACCGAGAAAGCTAACAATCAAAACTAGATAATGATTTAATTATCACACTATTTAGCAACAGTTTATATTTTAGAATTGGATTTCTTTTTCCAGAATTGTTTTTCAATAGGTTGTTCAGCCAGGCCTGTCTTTGAACCTAGCCCTACACACTCGGGATGCAACTGAGATGCCCAGACAGGAAAGCCAAACACGCTGCCCATGCCTATGCTCTTACCCAAAGAGGTTACCTGGCATATAGCCCTGCTGTGAACAGACCAAGGGGTGTTACCAGCCAGGATGACCTGAGGATTTGTCTACCCACCCTGAATCCCAGCCACCCCACATACTCACAAGAAAGTTGTCCCAGCACCTAAAGCGACAAGCAGGTATCTTCTTTCAAATATCCCTGCACTAGGTAAATGTATTACTGTCATATAACGCTGCCATCATAGACAACCGAGCCCAAACCTCTGGCAGCAAGAGAGAGTGCAGGAATCCTCTTGAGGGTGTCTCAGGCAGCATTAGTAGAGTTCATCCAGCTGCTTGCTTATCCCACATCAGCTCAAGAGCTGTGGGGGCGGTAACTCTGGCAGAGGAAAGGCAGCAAATCGCTGGGGGAGAGTTGCATCTTCAGCCAGCACAGCTGCTTGCAAAATGAGTTATCTTGCTACACTCCTAGCCCCAAGGGGCCTAGTGCATGCTGACACACAGAGACCAGCCACTACAGCCACTTCTACACAGCAGACCACCAGCTAGAGCACTAGTCTAGGCTGTGAGAAAGTAATGTTCACTTCCCTCCTGGACCTAAAGGGATCCAAAAAAGGCATTGCCGCCCTCCTGGCAGATGGTTGCAGCTACCCCTGTGAGACTCCCATTGTACAGCAGGGATTACCTGTGTTTCTAGCTAAAATACTTATGGATTCCCTGAAACCCTGCCCAGGACCTGAAACTAGAGGGAGTACAGCAATGTCACTGAAGTTACCACTCCTGCTGTGCACTCCCATCTCAGCTGCACATGGACTCAGATCGACTGCAGAGCGACTACTGAATTACTAACAGCCAACACTTGAACACACAGTGATTTGCGTGTCTATGAAGGCAGGTTGAGAAAGCTGGGGGAAAAAAGTTGTGTGGAGCTGTCATAGCAGCATTCCAGTACCTGGAAGGAGGGCCTACAAGGAAGCTGAAGAGGGAATGTTCATCAGGAGCTGTAGCGATAGGACAAAGAGCAATGCATACAAATCAAAAGAGAGCGATTATAGGTTAGATATATGGAAGAAATTCTTTACTGTGAGAGTGGCGAGACACTGGAACAGGTTATCCACAGAACCTGTGGGGGCCCCAACCCTGAGACTGCTCAAGGCCAGGTTGGATGGGGGTCTGAGCAACCTGGTCTGGTGGGAGGTGACCCTGACCCATGCCACGGGGGTTGGGACTAGAAGGTCGCTTCCAACCCCCTGAAATTCCGTGATTCTGTGATTCAGAACACATGGCTGCAAACTGCCACCGCCCGGGACCCGCTGTGCCGCCAGGTGAGGGAGGGAAGCAGAGACAGCATCAGCTGCTGCCCACCTAAGAGGGGCAAGCTGCCTGCGCGCGGGGTTCCTCCGCAGCCAGGCCGGAGGCCCGAGGCCGCCAGGCCCGGTCGCTCCCGTGGGAAGCGGCATCTGGAGCGGCAGCAGGAGCGCGCGCCTGCCCCTGGCGCCGGCCGCCGGAAGGGTATTTATAGCTTGGCCCGGATACGCGCTGACGTCACGGAGCGCACCGCCCCCGTGCGTCAGCGTAAGGCGCACGTAATGGGAACGTGACACACGCACGGCGC
>WEIV01021465.1:1626-24806 GCA_013390005.1 Calyptomena viridis
TTTTACAAGTGTCTGTTGAAATAAATATCTCTTACTTGGGTTAGAATGGTAAATGTATAACAAGAGCAGTCTTTCTATCTGAGTCTTTCCATATTTATGTTTGTAAGCAATAGCATAATTTTAACAAGAAGTATTGTGTTATTTCTTTACAACAAGCTGTGCTAACCTTTGTATACAGGAAAGAAAACTAACTAAATAGAAAGTGAATTATTTATCCCTTCATAAAGCATCATAAATAATCCGGTTTCTAGCAGATCAACCAGCCATAACTCCCTGAACTCTCACTGTTCTTGAAGTAAGATCACTTATGTGACTGCTAGCAATTATGAAGGCTAGCCTCAAATTCAGTAAGAAAATTCTGCCTGGATGATTTTGTCTGTTTTCTGCAGTCTGTGAAGAAGTACAAGAGCACAGCTACATCTAACCACCTCCCTATAAGATATGACCTATCAATATCCCACAGTGTCAAACCAATGAACACAAGCACAATAAGTTTTAATGCATATTCTCAAAACTCAGGATGTTGCCTATGATGAAGAATTGGAGTGATAATTAATCAATGGAAATTTCAAAATGCAATCAATCTCACTGACAACTTCTCCAAAAGCTAGTTCCAGTCTGTAGCTGGAATGCTGCCAGGTAAAAAGACTTGGATACTTCTGGGCTAAAATTCTTGTAACATCTGCTTGCCATGGTACCTTTCAGGTTGGATGAAAGCATCTGTACCCAATGCAGGCCAATATGGAAAATAAATTAATTAGCAACAATATGCTTTCTTGACTCACCCAACACATAACCTGATATCTTCCACTAATGTAAACTGCCAGGGATGCTGTATTGAGAAGCATAATTTGGTGAGACTTACCAGTGATTGTTTCTATAGAGCAAAAAGGAAACAACTAAAACCAGCCCATTGTTGCAAAATGTCTACAAAACCACTTTTCTAATATGCACTCAGAATAATTTCTTGTTTTTAAACAAGTAGCAGACCCTAGCTGTCGTAAATTGATCAAACTTCATTGGTTTCAAAACAGGCATGAAGATACATACTAGCTAAGCATCAAGCTCTATGTTCTCATGAATGACATTAAAAAGATGGTACACAATAACAGATCTGTTTATTCCAGAATGCATTTTATTAAATACTGTTTATTTACAATGATGACTTAAAAAAGAATACATTTTGGGAAGAGTGAAAGCCACTCAATATTTTGGTAGTGTTGGTAGCAGGAAACAGAGAACATTGTTGGAGATTAAAAATTAACAATGGCCAAAGTATGTTTCTTTTTCAGCCATCTTGAGTGAAGAAACCCTGAGATTGGAAGCTCAAGAACACTTGGAAGAATTTGAAAATCTGGCTAATTGTACTATTTAGTTTAATTCCGAATTATTTGCTTCTTTGATGGAGAAGTAACACTGAAAAATCTGTTGATCCTGCTGTTGCAGATTTTGAGAGCTCTCTTGCTTTCTTACTTTAACTCACAGCTAAATATCAAGTTCAAAGAGCTGCCAGCACTTTTAAAAATTGCCCTTTTATGAGAGTCCAGCGTATCTTAAAATATTTTTCTATGATAGTTGAATCGTCTGCTGAGTCTAGGCCTAATACCAGATTCAGTTAGGATCTCAATATCTCTTTAAAGAAAGATGCCTATGAAATGACACTGCTAAGAATCAGGCACACAGACAACTGCTTTCACCTACTCTTCTCTAAAGGAAAAAACCAATAATGAGAGGCAAAGACAGACAGGATGGAAGACATAGGGGAAGTGTGAGAAGAAAAGCACAGAGCCCTAAAGTTCAATTCTTTACCTTGAATTATGCCTACTTGCCTCAATATTCCCCATTTGATGGCATCTGGAATACTGTAGTGTTGCAGAAAATTAAAGCTTTTCTTCTTTGTGTGAAGAAGAACACTGCATTGAAAACATGCCATTCTCATGACTCCTCTCTCAGCTTAAAGAGAGTCTTCAAACTGGCTTTGCAGGTCTACTCATAAGCACGTGAGCAGATAAACCTTTGCTTAAGCTTATGCAAAAGAAGCCATAGGTAAGGGAAATGAACTCAGAAATTGTCCAGGCAAGAAAAAGGTAAGTCTGAATTCCTTGACCCATGAATTGCAGGAGAAACAGTCATTTGCATACGCTCTCAAGAACTCAGTAAAGACAGCATTAAAATCTGCATTAAAGATCCGCCTGTATCATCTGATACACCAACTGTGTTGAGCACAAACTCGATCACTTTCTTCCAGAGCCACATATCTAGCACGTCTGAATAAACAAGAAAGGCAGAGAAGTAGCAACTTATCATTTTGAAAAGAGGCATTAGCCTCGCACCATGCAGAAGTTAAAATGCAAGTGAAACAGATTATTGCCTGAAAAGAATAAGTGGTCGCCTAGGTTCTGTACCTGAACTAAAAACCATGAATAATTGTTCACTCAATTCTCTATTTAGTTTTATCACAAGTATGACACCGAGGAAGAATGTCAAAACGTGTGTTTGGAAGGATGGCAAATGAATACGGCAAACTTAAAGACTACCTAACTTTTGAATCCTTGGTTTTGTTAGTTTATTATTCAAATAACGTATGGTGTTCTCTAAGCTTTATATCTGAAGACAGAGTCCTAGACAGATAAACAGACATTGATTGATACTAGTCCTCGGCAATTTCCTTGGCAACACCGTTGAGTGACATTCACTCATTTATTTATTATCATTCATTGCCTGATAGGCCAGCCTGCTTATCAGTCACCCCATGCTCCTTTCCCTTAATTAGAGAGATCAAGTACACCACCACAAATTCCCTCCTTGACCATCCACAGCCACCACTCAGCAGCAATGCCTCAACGTAGCAGGAAAAAGAGTGGATTGGCTGATAAGAGAGAGGCTCAGATCCTGCAATCGTCTCCTTACAGGTTTACCAACCAAGCGCAACAAGAATGAGTGAAGAGATCAGACACTGACTGTGGTTGATCAGGACAGGTGTTTGTGGTGATGTTTTCAACAGATGGAGGTTCCTGTGAGAGAAGAAAAGAGACCCAGGTTATACCAGCCAAATGTGATGCCTCCTCAACCAGAATGAGTGCAATCAGTTACATTTTTCTTCCTTGTAAAGTGAAGTGCATGCACACACACAATTTTATTCATTTGCAACTTAAAGAGAAGAAATGTCACTCCTTTTGAGATGAAGAAAAGATGCAAAAAGAGTGAGAGACCTTTACAATGCCACTTTCATAACAGAATTCGTTTGTTCTCAAGTGATTTATTTCTGAAGAGAAAAAAAATGCAAAGAACTTGGAACACAAAAGTACCTTCTCATCAAGGGTTGTCTATCGTTTCATGAATCACATGTGATGGATGAGATTTATGAATTAGAATCTGCATCAAAAGATATACAGCATTCTAAATTAGTTATGGCATCTTCTAGTCTGTGAGCATAAACTTCCAACAAAATATCTATATCACCATCACAGAAGCATGGCCAACCCAGGTCTTTCATTTCACTTCAGCACACCCAGATCCTGTCACAGTGTTTGATGAATTCTTGAAGGAATGGGCTTCAGATCAATTAAAATAAACACCACGAGCTGATTTATCAAATATTTTCGAATGCTCTCAAAAAATGTCAAAAATCTGATCCATTGACAGAAAAGAGTCAGAGAATTGTGGCAGCCTATGGGATCACAAGACCTTTTCAAAACCATCATAAATCACTACAGAAAACAAATGGGGCACCATGTGATAAGATTTTGTCTGACAGCTTTGCCTCAACAAGACATATATGAGATAAATGGATGTGCCCAATTGTCAGTTTACAAAGTTCCAACTTGTCAAACTGTAAAATACACCACATCCAAAATAATATACCTTTTTGGATATCCAATAGCATAAATTAAGGAACCTCTCACTCTATTTCTTTGTTGCAATTTTAAAGGTACTTCTGCAGGCAGAAATACTTGAGAAATGACAGACAGGTAGAAAAAACAGGAAGGATGGCAGACAGACATGTCAGATATTACCTATAACAGTAGTTCTAGTACTGCAACCTATCCAAAATATTTTAATCCCTCTTTTAACCCATTATAAAAACTATTTGAATAACTGTAAAGTAACTACAATCAAAATAGCCTTTGATATTGCTTTGGAGTTGTTCTCTTTCATACAGATTCTGAACATATTCAAAACAATGAAGTAATATTTAAATATTTCTCAAATATTAGTTAGGCTCATGGAAATGCCTTTGTTAATTTGGTATGATGTTATGCAAATCAACACAAATATTCAGGTATTAGAAAACAAATGGATTTGATGCTGAATTAGGAATGGGTGCAGCTACCCATGTTGGTGGCTGGAACTATATTATCTGTGCTAATGGTAATGATTTAGGCCTGATTTTAACATATTAATGCATTAAAGAAATAAATAGTATCATTTACAAGTGGTTGTGGACACAGAAGCTTTTATAAGAAAATTTGTTAGGACTTGGTATAGTAAAAAAAACGAGTAGTTTCTGTATTCTGCTTTCAAAACACCAGCTTAGATTTCCTCAATATGTAAGACTGTAATCATTATTACACAGAGCATGAAGAAACACAGAGAATTTGAAAATACTGTTGCAGCTAGAACCTATGCTTTTTAATGTTGTTTATCTTTTAAATATTATTTCTGTGCATCTCTAAAATTGCTTCGACTTTTTGCTAAAGAAAGTTAACGAATTCAAATTCTGAAGGAAATTCCTTTTTTAAATAAAAGTCAGAGATGCATAATGCTTCCTGTGTCCAGTGTTCATTATAGGGTGGAAGCAGAATCAAAATCCCCTTAGAACTTGTTTGTTGAGACTAAAGTAATGATAATGTACTTAATGGGGCTTGTGATCTTCAAGGTGTCATGAATGAAAAGCAGTCTCAAGAATCATTCCAGAGTCTCTAACTAGGACTAATAAAATCAGGATCAGAGATAAGTTTGGAAAGTCTTGTTAACTAAGGCCAATGCCTCTTCAAACTCCTTATACAATGGAGTGATAATCAGATAAAGACATCAACAAAGTCTGGGTCCTTTCAAATCTGATTCCAGACCTTAACTTGACAAAGGGATAATGTTGGCTTGCTGATGAATGACCTCCCTCACAAGGGCTATGTACCAGAGTCTAGTGCCATGCTTTAATCATTACATTTATTAGAGGCCTTTGACATAGTCAGAGTCTAGATGAGGTCTCCAGCAGAGTTGTACTAAATTGATTCTACTCCTTCCTCTTCAGTCCCACATGAAATACATGTTTCAGTATCTGTAAGAATCATCTGGAAGAAGAGTAATGTGAATGAATAGAAGAACCGAGAGAAGTGGGAAAAGGAAAGCAATCTCAGGAACTAGATGTGATCACAATGCATGGGCTTGCTCCAGTGAAAGATACTTCATTTATTAAGCTGCATGCACCTCTAACTTCTCAACACTGCTCAGAAAAAAAATCAGAAGAATTCTTTTCTTTAACCTTTTTTCTCTAAGACAGAATGCCTGCAGGAAGGAGTTCAACATCCTACCTACTGTACAGTGCTACATGCCTGCATTTTGAAGGTTTTGAGTGATAGGTAAGCCCAACTTTGCTGTCAGCCTTTAATCTAAGAAACTATTTAGCACACATTTGGTGTCACTAAGCATATGTAATGGTACACACACACATAAATAAATAAAAGGTAAAAGAATAATTGTCCTCTCCCTTGAGTAGCAATCTATTATTTCTCTTAATTGCTTCATTTGTGCTCTAATGTTCGTATAAGAAATAGTCTATCAATTTTTAATTAAAATTTCAGTACTAGAAAAGGGGGAATCATAAAAATATATTTCTATGCTGTGTTGCTTAAAATGAAATTGATTTTATTTATGAAAACCTATAATCTGTAATTTCCTATTATTTATACTTTCAATTAAAATATAATATATATTGGTAAAAGAATAGAATACGTATTTGTGTTTCTCAACCTTGTCTCAATTTCCTAAATCTGCAGAAAAAGTGGCTGGATCACTCTGTGGATCATTCTTCTTGTACTTTGCTAATTGCAGAACTACAGCTCAAAATAAGCACAGGTCTATAAGTCAGCAAGTGGAGTATTTGAATACCTGGCCTTACAGAAAACTCCTTGATTTCATTATGTTCACTGTTACAATGGCTTTGAATTCATATATTGTAAAAGTACAATAAAGGACTTTTAATTCTAGAACAACATTCTTAAAAGCATTATTCAAACTTTTGAGGTGCGTGGACTAGTAGTACCAGAGCTTAGGAAAAGCTCTTGTCAAATCCCAGTAAAATTTGTTGACAGATTCATCTTCTAGCCTTTGGAAAAGAGAAGGTGCTCCAAGCAAGATATTTGATTAATACCACAAAAAATAGTGTTGCTGGCACAGCTGGTATGTTGGGAGAAAAATTCATCACTAACTCTGAAACTGCCATGTAATTTTCTCTCAACAGTTCTTTTCTGTATTTGACAGAAGATTTGCACAGGACAAACTAGCATGACAGAGGACAAGTCAGCCAGCTGTTGAGGTATCTCTAAACATGACAGATCACTATGTTTTAACTCAGATTAATTCACTTATTACATGTAGACCTAAATCACTGGTCATTGTCAAACCAGTTGTCACAACTAGCAAATCATGTCAGATTTCTGAACAAAAAATATTTCAAATCTTAAACCATTCTTATAACCTCAGCCTGTCTGCTTTTCACACAGCCAAGTAAAGCACTGCAACATAACCAATGTTGCTCCAGCAATACAGACTACGTTGTTAGTCTGGTATTTAACAGGACCAGAAGGACTTTGAAATTGAGTGCAGATTCTGGTAACTGGCAAAAATGAAAGTATTTCTTCCAAGTTGCTTTCCTGTATCTCACCACAACTTTTTTGTCTGTTTTCTGTTGTTTTTAAAATGTTAATTGCTGCCTTAAACTCTTACCCATTTTTGTCACTGTACATTCAATAGTATAAAAAATAAAAAACAACAGGGTAAATTTTAAATATGTCCAGCATCAGCTCCCCAGAATTACTAGATTGCTACATTACAATGAAAAATCACTGTCAAAATGCTATAGCAGAAATGAAGTCCATATTTAGGGCTGTATTTCAATTAGTTTTCTCTAATTGATTAGATAGTAAAATCAGTAATTCAGATACATCCAACAGACTTTAAAGGCTACAGAGCCAGAAGCACATTTGCATATCAGAATTATAGATTGGCCTAAATCTGTGTTATTGGATCCAAACCTCCTAGATCATGGGGAGGTTTGGAAACAATTTGAACCTTGCTAATGGAGCTCATAGCTAAGCAGAAACTTACTTAGCCCAAAACATGTACTGGCAGCACAAAACATTATGCAAACTGAATTCTCTTCTTGGAGTTTTCATAAATTATGCTGATGTTTTCATGGAAATAGAAGGACCAACCTTCAAAAAATTCTCATCTGAACTCTAAGGGAGAGTGCTGCATCTCAGAAGTAGCAATGAAGTGTGTCATGTGAGTCCAAGAAGCTTTTTTGTAAATAAAAATAAACACATTTTTTCATTATTGCTAATTAAATGTAAAGAGCATCTCAAGATGTGATATGCGAGGTTTTCAAGACATTGGATGAAGTCTCAAATAACTTGGTGTGATCTCATAGATGGCCATACTTTGAGGGTCAACCAGAGATGTCCCTGAAGTTCCTTCTAGTCTGAATTACCCTGTGATCCTAGCAATATATCTTTCTTTGTTATATTCTTTGTTACATATAAAGAACATTGGCATCTTCACCACCTATTCTGTAATTGTGTATCATATGGTGAAAGTTATCAAATCTCACCATTGTCATTGTACAAGATACACAGCACATCATTCCCACAAATCCTCAGAAAGTCCAGTAACCAAACACAGCTTATACTCCTTCCCTCTGCCAATTTATGTATGATCAGTCCTCTCTGATCCAGTGTCTTCTCTCTATCAGATCAGCTACTAATCAGTTAGTTACCTTTTATTTATTACTCTCTTCTGGCATGGAGGGTAGGTATGTAACACATATTTAAAGGATGAGAAATATATTTCCTCAGCAGCAACAAGGAAATTCAATACAGTTTAAATGAACAAGGGATTATATATTTTAAAGGCACAGAAGGGGAAAAATATAGTAAAGGTATAGATTCTAGAGTTTATGTGTACTGATGGGATTTCTAAAAGGATTGTAGTTAGAAAGACAACATTTCTATGTGTTTTAGTTAGGGACCGACACATTATAGCCTCTCTCTGTCCTGAGATGCATAGTTTTAGTGCTAGAAATACTTCAGTCTCTCCTCACAAAATGGAGCTCTTCTCTCCCATGATACCTTATGACCAATTATACTTATAATAGGGTATAAAGATACTCTGGCATAAAAGTCCTCCTACTTATCATGTGCCCAATCATAGCTGAAAAGGTTGTGTGAAGGAGGCTTTCAAAGGGAAAGGAGTGTCCTCTCTCTTTGCTGCTCCTTGACAGTGTTCTGGGAAGGGGTTGATTGTTATTACTCATTTGTGTAAACTGATTTGTTCTGGCTTGGGGTTCTCATTTTGTTGCTGATAGAAGCAAACTTGGAAAGGAGGATGTGAAAGGTCTTGTTAGATGATTTGTTTAGATGAGTATGCATGGACTGGTACAGATGCATTTTTTTTTTTTTGCAGAATTTCAGACCTACATCATTTTGTTGTTATAAAATTATTTCCTTAAGAAGTCTTTCACATTTACAATGCTAGACAACCTCAGTCAGATCTCTGGCTCACAAACATGTAGATCTTCATATACTTAGGACAGTGTAATACACATAATCCAGTGTGTGAGAAGATGGACACATCTTTTAAAATCCAGCTATATTAACTGAAAGGCTGCTTCTCCCAGCTGCTTGCCTCCCTCCCTACCCTCTCCCAGGTAAAACTATTCTCCTATAAAGCTAGAAAAACAAATGACCTTTCCCTAAAAGGCACTTAAGTTAAATTAAGGAGTGTTGTGGTTTTAAGTAGCCAGAGTTTTTATTAGTTGGGGGGGCTAGGAGAGAGGCTTCTTTAAGAAGCTGCTAGAGTTTCTCTCTGCTCTAAGCTAGCCCAAGGTCAGGCAACAATGCCTCTGTGATAACATATTTAAGAAGGAGTAGAGAAAAAAAGCTGGGCAGAACATCATGGCCGCTTAAGAGACAGGAGGGTGAGCAATTTGATTAACACCAAGGTCAGAGAAAGGAGAAAGAGAAGATGCCTTAAACACTGGAATAGGGCCCCAGCAAACTGTGAGGAATCATAGGGGCGAAGATTCTTCAGGCTGTGAACCCGTGGAAAGACTGGGAGATTTTTTCCATGCTGGAACAGAGACATGCCGGAAAAGAGAGGCTGTGATCCTGTGTTTGGAGCAGAGGGGCCTGGTGGAGTCCTGTGGGCCGTGAGAAGAAGAGACGCTGGACCAGCAGAGCAGCATTTCTTGGGAGGACTGGTGGCCCGTGAGAAGCACTGAAGCACTGAAGCAGCTGAGCAGCCGGCACCTGAAATGACTGCACCTATGGTAAAGTGACTTACGTGACGACAGTACCTGAAAAACTGTTGTTAGTAACAAATCCACTAAGAAGCAGTTTGCAACAGACTGTTTCCGTGGAGAAGACCCCACGAGGAAAGCTGGGGTGGGACTCTCTCACTCTTCTGAACAGCAGCAAAGAAAACCTCTGATTGTAACCCCCCCCACACACACACCTGCCTTCCCGAGCTGTTGGGGGAAGGTGAAGGATCTTAAAAGGGAGGGGTGGGGGGGAGAAAGGTGTCTGTAACAACTATCAAACTGCTCACCCTTAAACTCTTAAGCTCTGATCTTAGTAGTAGTTGTAGTTGTAGTAAATTCTTAACATTCTAAGTTAGAGCCTGTTTTGCTTGTGTGAAGTAGTTAATAAACAGTTGCTTATAATCCTTATCACAAAAGTCAGGTTTTTTTTCTTTTTTTCCCTTCTCTGAGAAATTTTAGATCTATGTGTGGGCTCTCGGCTTTTAGCCAGAGTCAAACCATGACAAGGAGAAATGGCAAAAACTTATTATTACCACTGTTCAAGAAACCAAGCTCATATTAAATGAAATTCAGTTGAGAGTGCTTATATCTGTGGTTTGGCGAATAGGTAGAGTTGGGGCAGTTCTGGCAAGATGATGGTGCAGGCTGTCAGCTGAGGTGGCAGCCCATTTAACTGTCATGATCAAAGAACCAGAGAGGAAATACGTCCAGGGACTAAGTGATGCAACAGAAGATTATAGCCCACAAGAGATTAACTTTTCTAACTATAACACCCTTGGCAGCCCTCAGCAGAAAAAGGTGTTTTTTTTGTGCTTGGAAAATATATTATCTTGAGGGCCTGTATAACATCAGAAACTGTCCCTTAGCTAACTGTCCCCTGCTAAGTGAACCAAGGTCTTAAGGTTACCCCTCATTACAGTCTCATTTCTTCAATATTGACTAAAAAAAAAAAAAAAAAAATTAAAAGAAGGAAAAAAAAAAAAGAATGCAGAGGAAAATACTATCTTCAGATATCTTTCTCTTATTTCTCAAACTCCCATTGTTTTTGGAGGCAAAAAGAGAATGGGACCAAACTCAAAATGGAGAGAAATGTCACTGAGGTGCAATAACATCAATACAAACAGCATATATAGTGGCTACATTGTAGCTAAGATATTTGTAGGTATAATATATAATAATAAACTTCTTCAACCTATTTAGGAGTTGCTTTAATTTCACTGACATATTTTACTACACTTTTTGTACACAAAATGCACAAAACAACAAGCACTTGTGGGTTTTTGAGGGTTTTGGGGGTTTTTGTTTGGTTGGTTGTTTTTTTGGTTTGGGTGGTTTTTGTTTTGTTTTGGGTTTTTTTTGTTCTTTTTGTTTTTAACTTAAGGTATCTTCTTAAAACAGATGAACCAAAACCCTCCAAGGAAGAAATCAATTAATTAAAAATTACATAAGAACATCTGCTTGCAAGCTGATCAAACTACAAAGGTGAAAACAACGTCTGCTCTAGTGGAGGGAAGAAAGATGACAGTTTGGGTAATGGGGAAAAGGCAAAATGTGGGGTAAATGATAAAGAAGCTGCCAGATTCCGTGTCTTGAGTCATGTCAAAATGTGAACTTAAACACAAAGTTCAGTTCAGTGAAGCAGAAGGACAATTCTCTTCTTTAGATAGAAAAAGATCTTTTTTCATCTGTAGAGGTGACACATGTCTCGCGCAGACGAGCCACTAGCCACTTCTATCCCTATAACTTGGGAAATTCATCAAGATCCAGGAACACTGACTTGGACTATTCACAGCTGTAGAGAGCTGTCATTTCATATAGTCATGCACAAAAAATCAAGCAGTATTTAGTCAAATGAGATGATGTTCTGTATTGAAGGATCCATGCAGCACCACACAATGAATGCCACAGAGAATAATCACAGGCGTGGGCTCTGCTAACATATGATATTTATCAAATTATATGCACTTAACGATTCAAAACTAACTTTTTAGAAGACAAAATTGATTGTATTTTCAATTAATGCATTCTTTGTTAAAGCTTTTAATGGGGTTGTTATTTTCTCTCATATATCAAGAAGCTAAGTGAACACATTTAAGCATATTTTGACTTTAAAAAGAGAATATTTTTAAGGTTGTGTTATGGTTTGACTCTGACACACAGCCAACGTTTCTGTGAGAAGGGAAAAAAACCCCTCAACTTTTGTGATAAGGATTATATGCAACTGTTTATTAACTATTTCACAAGCAAAACAGGGTCTAACTTAGAATTTTCAGAATTCACTACTACTAAAATCAGAGCTTAAGAGTTTAAGAGTGAGAAGTTTGATAGATGTTACAGACACCTTCTCCCTCCACCCCTCCCTCTTTCAAAGATGGCCTGGGAAGANTTCTTAAATATGTTATCACAGAGGTATTACCAGCTGACCCTGGTTAGCTTGAAGCTAAGAAATTTCCAGCAGCTTCTTAAAGAAGCCTCTCTCATAGCTCCCCCTGGTAATAAAAAACTCTTGACTACTTAAAACCACAACAGGTTGGGTTTTTTTTTACTTCATTTGATCAAACCTTTGGCTTTTCTGGAAAGAGTAAATTTACTCACATACATAATTGTTTGAAGGATATTTTCTTATAAGTACATATGAGAACCTTAGTAAATCTTCATCTCACTGGTTCATAGTTAACATGAACAATGTTTTAATAGCAAGGCCTAAAAATACTTTTAAAATGAGAAATGCAATAATGCTGAGCTATTTGACTGCTTCTTAAGTCAATGGCACTGGAGACTTTGTTAACCTAGGCAGCTCATGGTGTCTCTTGCAAAGTGACACATGTCTCTTGTATACACAGGCATCAGATGAGCCTAATTGAAAATAACACATTCAGCAGCTGACAACTTACTGTGGCTGAATGGGGAATATTTGTCTCCATTTTAAACACTCTCTCTTGCCCTCTTCTCCGCTTTGGGAAAAGCACTACTCAAACTGACACCTCTTTACATTTTTGAGAAAAAACTGCCATAATTTTCATGTGCTTGTGCTACACTTACTGTTACATTAGGAAACAGGCCCCACCTAAATGATGAAATGGCACCTCCCATGTGAAAATTTTACAAGCTGTGCACTTGATTTCTGCTACAAATGCCATTATCAGTTGAGAAAGATGTGTAGGATGATGCTCTGTAAGTGGAAAGTGGGCATTTCCCTTCAGTGCCCAAAGACTTGACACCTGTTGCTTCTGTAAGAGAGAGAGGAATCTGAACAAGGCTTATGAGTGACTTTTTTTGCTTCCATTTAACATTTCCCATCTTTCATATGACAGCAGAAAATCTTATTGTCACCCGAGGGACAGGGCACTAACAGACCATTTTTAGTAGACAGGTACTTTTGTACATTGGAATGTCCGTTTATAGTGAGCACAAGTGTGAATTCTCAGCATACTACCTATAAAGCCATTATACTGTCTACTCTTTTATATGGGTCTGAATCATGGGTCATCTACCACTATCACCTCTGACTTCTCGAACATTTCCATCAGCGCTGCCCCCGTACAATCCTAAACATCCACTGGACTGATTACGTGACTAATGTTACCATCCTTGAATGGGCAGAGGTCACCAGTATTGACGCCATGCTGTTGAGAACACAACTGCTCTAGGCAGGGCACGTTTCCAGGATGGAGGATCACCGCCTCTCTAAGATTGTGCTTTATGGTGAACTCACCACTGGCTGCTGCAATAGAGGAGCCCCAAAGAGGAGATACAAGGACTCCCTGAAACAACATCTCAGTCTTGGCCATATTGACCACCACCAGTTGTCCACTCTGGCCTCAAATCGGGAATCATGGAGACACACCATCTATAACGCTGCTGCCTCCTTTGAAAACTCATGTAGAATTACTCTTGAGGAGAAAAGACAATGCAGAAAGAACTGTGCCTCGTCAATACCACCTAAGGAGACTTTTAGTTGTGCCTTTTGTACCTGGACTTGTCTATCCTGCATCGGTCTTTTTAGCCATCAGTGTGGTTGTAGCAGGTGTGGGGAGAGCCCTTCCCATATCTTCATTCGTGAAGCTTAGCCATGATGACCTATTTTGCAGTAAGACCCTAAGGACGTCTCCAGAGTCTAACATAAACTCCAGAGACTAACATAAACATCAGATTTTAAGTATCAAAGTTAAGCGTCTTAGCTCCCTAGGCTTTATCAGTGGACAGAGAGAGAAGATTCAAAGACTACAGGACAGGCTTCTGCTCTTAAACCTGTAAAGTAGCTTCTTCTCTTCTTGACAATCCTACTTCATATACCTGAAGTTAATTGCCAAAATGTGAATATGCTAACCTGAAGAAAAGACTTATAAGAGTATTCACCCAAGGAGTTAGTTGTGAATTGAATAGTTTATCTGACTGTCCCCGGATTCCCAAGGAGAAACACTAAAGACTGAGAATGTTACAACTTAGCAATATGATACCACAATCATCTTTATTAACTAAATACCAAGGTATTTTTGAGCTCATTGGTGAGACATTAATTCTGTTCCATTTCAAAGAGTAGTAACAAAAGTTACCAGAAAAGCACTACAGCTCTAGAATGTGGGATTTATGGGCAGGTAATGCCATGTGGAAATGAAACTATGAGGAAAATATGCCATGTACTCTAAGCAGGGGTAACTCTACTGTACGTCAGTGCTCTGGAGACACTCTCCCTTTGCTCAGCAATTTTTTTGTGGCTATCTGGCTCACACATTATTCTGTGCAAGTAAGAGCTGTTTATATACCATCAATAGCAGCACAGGTGAAGGTAAATGGCAGTTGTAAACAACTCTAATTAGGCAACTTTGGAAAAGACATGAAATTAAGGGAGGAACACTGGTATAGTGCTTAACCAGGTTCAGTGCACCTGAAAGTTATTTCCTGGTAGACAGACATTAATTTTCATGAGGAAAACAGTCACCAATCTATGCCTGTTCAGCAGGGCTTCCAAAGTCACTCTTTAAACAAATTGTTAGGCTTGATTTTTTGATTCAAAGTCCTAAGTATCAACCTATAGAACCAGATAGACAAAATAGAATAGAAAATGTTATGCTGATCTCAGACCAGAACCAGTATTAACATTGCCTGAACAAATTAATCATTAGTTTTTCCACAGAGGAGAAATGCACTTAAATGTTTTTTCTGGCTTTCGAGGTATGTCAAAAATCATATTTTCCTATTGAAATAGAAAATGGCTTGTACTTGTATATTGTCACAGTACAGTATAGACTAAAACCAGAAAGATAGCATAATGCAAGGAAACAGAAAGAAAATCACAAAAAACCCATCCCAAAATTAGGTGAGACCTAGAGGGTATAAAACCAAAGAGAAACAAATGAGAACAAAAGAGAAAAAGAAGACTACTAAATTTTGGTGCACTTTCCATTACTGTCTGATAAAAGATCTAAAAAATATTGAAACTCCTCAAAACTTACACATCCAATGGGATGCATAAGAATCACAGAATCTGCTGAGTTGGAAGGGACCCACAAGGATCATCAAGTTCAGTTCTCAGCTCTACACAAGACCATCCTCAAGAGTCACACCATCTGCCTGAGTATTGTCCAAATGCCTCTTGAACTATGTCAGGCTTTGGTGCTGTGACCACTTCCCTGGAGAACCTGTTCCAGTGCCCAACCACCCTTTGAGTGAAGAACCTTTTTTTAATACCCAATCTAAACCTGCCCTGACACAACTTCAGGCCATTCCCTCAGGTCCTGTCACTGATCACCACAAAGAGACCAGTGCCAGCTCCTCTTCTTCCCCTTATGAGGAAGTTGTAGACTGCAATGAGGTGTCCCCTCAGTCTCCTCTTCTCCAGGCTCAACAGACCAAGTGACTTCAGCCACTCCTCATATGATTTCCCCTCAAGGCCCTTCACCATCTTTATTGCTCTCCTTTGGGCACCCTCTAAGAGCTTAATATCTTTCTTATATTGCAGTGACCAAAAGTGCCACAATATTCAAGCTGAGGCCACCCCAGTGCAGAGCAGAGCAGGACAATCCCCTCCCTTGACTGGCTGCTGATGCTTTGCCTGATGCCCCCCAGGACACGGTTGGCCCTCCTGGCTGCCAGGGCACTGCTGACTCATATTCAACCTGCCATTGACCAGGACCCCCATGTCCCTTTCTGTGGCACTGCTTTCCAGCATCTCATTCCCCAATCTGTATGGACATCCAGGTTTGCCCCATCCCACGTGCAGATTCCGGCACTTTCCCTTGTTGAACTTCATACGGCTGGTGATTGCCCAGTCCTCTAATTTGTTAAGGTCTCTCTGCAGGACCTCCCTGCCTTCCAGGAAGTCAACAGATCCTCCAAGAGCTGGAATGGATAGATGAAATTCACTTTTCTAATGCT
The DNA here is from genome assembly GCA_013390005.1 of Calyptomena viridis. Taxonomy (NCBI): domain Eukaryota; kingdom Metazoa; phylum Chordata; class Aves; order Passeriformes; family Eurylaimidae; genus Calyptomena; species Calyptomena viridis. The sequence continues at coordinate 17,543 of WEIV01021465.1, forward strand.
TAAATAGAATCTCTAAGCAATAAATATATATTTTTACTCACTTTGGGTTAATGGTATAACATTGTCTTTCTGTATGTCAGACTAGTTCCATGGTGCATGTGATAGTAACTGCATATGTTATAAATGGGACAATTTTGTTATGGGTAGATGGTGATGTCAATCTAAAGCCCACCTTTATAAGGTATTGCATTTAATTCACTTCCTTTGCTAAAAGACTGCAAACTCTAGATATGACTGAATCATCTATATTTAAGCTTCAATATGTTGAGGAATACCAGCAGAAGGTGGAGTTACTAATTTGAAGATGATTTAAACTGTAGGTTATAATCTGGCTGACTGGTCACCTGTTGTCCCTATTTTATGCCACTTGTCATCCTTGAGTGATACACTTAGAACTTTTAGACTTCTACAGTTTTAATAGTCATGCTGGGGGGATCCTTGACCTCTAAGTTTGATATAAAAAAAAAAAATTTCCAAAATTTTTATTCTAATTTTTCATTTCCTACAGCTTAAACTGTAAGCTCTCAGGAGTTGCCTTTTTGCTACTTTGTATTCGCCCAACATCTGGCACAATTGACCTGCTTCTTGGTCAATAATTAGGCAATGACACAGTAAACATGATTATGGCTATTACCTCGGCTTTGATTAAATATAAACTTGCAGCTTTCCACATCACTAGTGTATTAAAATATTTTGTAGACACTCTGAAATGATTTCTGAACTTCCGATTACACTTTTATGTGCCTACATGATTATAATATTTAGCCCTATAATAATAAAATGCTTATAATTTTTAAATAATCAAGAAAATATGATCAGAATTACCAATTCGGTAGTAAGGAAAAGCAGTATTTGCAAAATAACACTGAAAATGTTGCTATTTCAGCCAGCCTTTGCAGGTAACTACATCAAGGGATTAACCTGAAAAGTCTTTTTCCCCCTTCTTTAGTCCGCCCCAGAGCAGCTAGTAACATCGCTACAGAAATGCTCTGATGACTTTAAAATTTTTAGTTCTGAGACTGAAGAAATATGTCCTTTGTAGATCTACCGAATGACCGTCTGCTAGAAAAGTCCTCTTACCTTTATTCTTAACTCTCCTTCACCTTTGTGATAGCTCTTGGCAATTTGCATAATAAGAAAATGTATAAATATGTAAAAATGTTTCTAATATGCCCTCTGATAAAATAGAAGCATTTTAGTATGGATAAGCAGGACAAAAAATAATAATTACAAAACTACATAATAGAAAAATATAATGCAGAACCAACTCAAGATCATTTACTATCTGTATTTAAGAGTCACATGAAAAATATGCTGCAATCACCCATAAAATTTTTCCTCTTTTAGCAAAAGCACTTTTATTTTCAGAAGCTATCAGGTTTTCTCTTAGCTACTGCATTTGCAAGCAAAAGAAAAACAAGAAATAGGATCACTTAAGGAGGCAGCAACAAATCAAAGATTTTCATTGCTGATTTGAAAATCATAAACACCTTTTTCACACCCAAAAGCAGCTCTGTCTGCTAGATGCAACATTTTTGAGTTCTGGACCTGTCTGGCTCAAACATATGAGCCACCTTCAACATTTTATTCAGTATACCAGGGAGTGACTTATCCACAGCAACTTTACCCAAAGGAGGACATGGTTCTTCCTTAGCCTCTTAGCAACTCATTCTTCCCAACTGAGCCAACCAAAATAATAAATTATTAGGAACTATACTAGTTAGTTAATTGTTTGGCTTGAACTTTCCTTATATTTCCCCATAAAATATTTTTCGTTGCATATCTCATTAAAATGTATGTTACTGCTCTTCCTCCTGTTTATCTTCACATTTGTTGTTGCTACCTTTGTACTTATTCATTGCTCTGGTTACACTTAAAAGCCTTCCCAAAAGAATAAATTGTATAAGACTCATAATTTTAGACATATTTCTTTTGTCTCTTAGTTTACTTACCATGTGCGTACAGGACTATGAAAGTGGATGGGCCCTAATGTGAGAATCAGGTCAACTGTGTACTGTAGAGGAAACAGAGTCTTTAAATTCAAGTCAATAGAGCATTTATTACAGAGATAGGAAGAATGGGATAAACATTCTAACATGTTGGTATTTCATTCAACCATTATTAATCGTCATCAATATTCGGACACCATTAAGCAGTGTTGACTGAATGTGAGATGAGCTAGTCTCAGCTAACTCTTGTATCATATGGAGACTAAATTAGGCTTTTTAATGATCACTGTATCTAAATGGCTAACAAAAGGTACTCTGCATTGCCCCTGTGTCCTTTATGAGTTCCATAAATAACTAATTAACCTCTGTAATAAAAGTCGGCATTAAAACAGGAGGCAGGCTCTCTGTACAAATGATGGGCATCTAAGAAAAGATCTGAGCAACACAAAGCTTACACTCTTATTTTTCACAGTGTTCTCCACAGAAATTAAATGCTTATTGACTCCACATTAATATCCATTTAGTAATCTGCCATTTTTGTTTGTTTTAATATAGCACTCAGTTTTACAGAAGAAAGGAATTATGCAGTTTAGAAGTATGAATATTAAAAAAGGATATAATTAAATCTGTAGCCTGAAACCTCTGTCTAAAGCTATAATGACAAATTTAGTCCATATTTATTATGGTGCACAAGGGACTTTAACTAGATCATTAGTTTATATGCCTTACTCAGTAGTGAAGTTCTAAAACTTCATCTTTTGCATATTATTACATTATTCATTTTTCCAACTAGGCATAAAATATGGCTTCCCAAGAGTACAATACCTAATTCTTCAAAATATACAAAGATAGCAATAAAATGATTAAATTAAAACTCTTACATCTGTTCTTCTTGTCTGATTATAAATTAAAATGTTCAAAATCAGAAGAAAACAACACAGGTAACAAATATGTTTAACCTGCGTATCTTCACGGAATTAAAAAATTTACCCAACTCTATCTCTGCAATTACAAGTGCTGTTGACTTTTCCCATTTTCCACAGGTTGTTGTGTCTTTTTTTGTTGTGAAATACAGTATAATTTGATGACAGATATGAAAATCACTGACTCTGACTGACAATTTGGATTAGGTGCTGCGAACTCACCAACACAGTTACTGAGAAAGGCTGATCAAAGAACTCAATGAGATTTCTGTGTGTATGAGCAGATTGGTTTAAAAAACCCATAAAATGTTATGCCTGTCAGGAGAAGAACATAAAATGCTATTCTAAACCATTACCTATCATTCCAAAATGCTGCTTGGTGTTTTCTTTATCAATTACACATTAACAAATCTTTAATCCAATGATGGAAATGCACCAGTGCAGGTGACACTGACAAATTATCCTTGGCACTGTCTCTGAACTCATAACACATTTCAAAGAAGACTACCTTGATATAAAATGCATGAACTATTAAATTACAATGCCTACTGAGAAATTTAATTTTAGGGAGTGTTATTACGGAAATGGTTGTTTACTGAAAAAATTGTATTTGGGAACAATAAATGTATTTTAAACTTTATTATTACACCCACTTGGAGCTATGTTTCATAAAATCCTGAAATTCATAAAAATAAACATCTAAAGAAATTGTTTAAGTTACTGTGGTCATAATGGCACTGAATCAGCATTATGCAGCATGGCATTACTAGATGCCATGGTAGGTTTCAGTGGAAAAATTAGGGGAGCAGAAGTTACGAATGAGTGCTCCTTTAATGTTTCTGAACCAACTGAGTTTTCATCAAACTAAAATACCACACTATACTTCCAGTTTTCATCTGTCCTGAATGGCTGTATTTACTCTAGATGAAGATTACTCTGCATTTTCCAGATACATTTTATGATGATATCAAACCCAACTTTCTTTCTTTATATCATGGCTGCTTCAGTTGCAAATAGAAACATATAAAATAAACAACTGCATGACTTTGAATGATCAAACTCATCCAGTTGCTGAGTTAGACCCATGTAAGCCAACTTACAAAACATCCCCTAAAGATTCAACTTGCTGTTTTCAAAAAATAATATTAGAGCTGATAATGTGTACAAAATAAATCTAAAAGATGCTTCCATTAAATTGAGAGGGATGAATAAAAATTTAGATGAAGGAAAAACTTAGAAGAATTTGATAATTTTCACATGGAAGATGATTTTTGATAAAATATTCCTGTTTACAAGACTACTTTTGATTTATGTACTACTATGTTGAAAATCTACTCATTCACCCAATCTGCAGGGGGAAAAAAAGAAAGGGGAAAAATGAAAGAAACTGGCTTCATTACACGATGTCCCTCGATAAATAAAAACTCGATCTGGCCTCTGTCCACTGCTGTTCTAAATGAGCCCAGTCAGTCTGGCCCATGTTTTTTCATTTCACTTTCTCTAGCCAAATGACTACCATCTGCTGTCACAAAGCTGTCACACAATCAGTAATGGAAGATTTCTAAGGAATATAATAGCTGAAGTATGAATATATGACATTCCAGCTCCTTTCTAGCAGAGAGAGAACAGCAACCCATTTGAAAAGAAACAGCAGTAGTGTTCTCCCACTTCTCAGCAAGTACATTGTAATACAAATCTTTATTTGGATTCAAGACGTTGACAGGTCAATTGAACAGAATAAGTCTAGTTTATGATGCAGTTGTCAGAAGTGGTTAAAGCAGGAGTCTGTTTACCAGCGCTCTGAGATATTCCAACAATTTTTCTTGCAAACCAGCACCTTGAGGTTAATTACTTTACCAATTTGAGTAAATGGCAAGCCATATTCCCATCTGTCTCCATTAGTTCCCCACTATTTCTCAATTTATGATGACTAGGGTCAAGGCTGTGGTACAAAAGAAGAGCTAATAAAGCATGAATGGAGTAATTTTCTGTTTATACAAATGTTGTAGCCACAGCATAAATACGAAAGAGACATTTTAGAAATGCATATTCTTTCCCTTGAAAACTCTGGGTGCTAACTGCATTTATAGAAGTAAAAAACAAACACAGCAATGAACTGCTGTTTCCATACTTATTTATCTTTAATAAAACCTGCTTTGTGCTATGCAGCACTGTGCTGCCCACTTGCACCCTGGCACAGGAATGAGAAAAGTTCTGAAAAGTCTACAACAGTTGATCTCTACTAAGCTTGCTAATTCACCAAAGGCAAGCTGCCTGGGAAAGAAAAGAGAAAAATCTCTTTATTTTGGTACTAAAATGCAGCATTACTGAAGCTTCCCTTCATCAAGTAAACATTTCTTGCTATCTATACAGGATTTAGTGCTGGAATCCCTTAAAACCCATTTAGCATTGTGACTGATTTAAGAGCATCTCAAGGGATAATACCTATTATATTTCTGTTTGTCCATTAAAACACTGTGAAAGTTTGCTCCTGTATTAAAAAAACGTGGAATTTTGCTTTTTTTTTTAGTTTTAAATTCATTTATGTTCTATTCAAAATACTTAGGATCTACAACCAATGCCTTAGATATATAACTCCAGGAAAAACCTCCACCAATTTCCACAAATTGTTAATGAATATGTTAGTTTGATAAATTCTGCCTAATCTACTTTGTCTAAAAAGTGGTAGTCTAAAAAGAGGAGGCAATATTTTGGCCATTTGCCACAAATGACAAAATTACTTATTAATTAAACACTACAATAAAATAAATTTTGCAGCAAATGGGGCATAAAGCACGTATTTTACCACAAATTATTTAAAATAGAATGGATGTAATAATGTCCTATTGCTGTTTGTGTAGTGTAAAAATTTTAATCCATGACATTTCCAACAGAAGCCACAGAAACCCATTAATGTGAAGCAAATCCATAAGTCTGTATACATATTAATTTCTGTAACACAATCTAGAGAATAATGTATTTTTAGATTACTATATTCATTCCTAAGATCAGATCAAAAGCCAACCATTAAAGATGACAGCAGAACCATCAAAGAACAAAATTGGCTATCAACCCTTCTGATTTATTAGGAAGTCAAAAACTAAGGTTTGCACTTCTATTCTCCATATAGTTCCACATTTCTAGTTTTTCTCGTTATATGCCTTCTATTTTACAAAATATTCTTCTGCTGGTAGTGTGGATGCTACATACTAATGTTGCTCTAAGACTAAGGAAAAACAAAACCAAACACTTAAAGATGATTGGGAAAACAGAGAAGGGGGAAAAGTGGTTCATTCTGTAGTCACTTGGAGATCGTATTCCTGTTTTATGTTGTAACAAAAAAGCAAAAACAAGTAGAGAATTTAAGCGGATGAACAGTCTTATTTTCAATCTTTCAATAAAATACAAATGGACTTTTCTAGAAACGTCCTTCAACAGAAATTTTCCCTAGATACTGGATACTTTCAAGAACATCCTGAATGGAACTATGATGATAATGCTTTTTTTTTTTTAAACACATATTACTCATAATAGTTTTACCCATTTTGGATCCCATTATTACAAAGAATTTTAAACTTATTTCTATGTCCGCTGAGGGGAAACTTATGCACTTATAAGTCAAATGCATCTATTAATCATGCCAAATTCACACCCCATGAAAATTTGGTGAAACTGTTGCTTTTACTTAATAGTTGCTGAAAATAACAGAATTAGCTGGACCCTTTTTTCTTAGTTTTCCTGGATTAAGAGTTGTGTGAACATGGACATGAACCAAAATTAAATATTCACTACAAGCAGAGACAGTAGTAGCAAATATAAGTATTATGTATACAATACTAACAGCAAACTTTTTAACAAGGTACACAGAAAATACACACAGCTCCATTTTCTACATAATAGAAAAGTTCTGGTGGCCTAAACCTAAATAGCTAGTTTTTCAAAAAGTGAGTAGAACAGTTTTAGTTTATTTATGGGAAATAATAGCTAAGAGTCATCTCTTTACATGAAAAATAGTGGATGATGTCATACTGACATCAAGGACCCAATTATTCTAAATACTTGTTCTATAGTAATAACTAAGATGTTATGTATATTTCTGGCCAACGTACTTTGGCGAGATGATTCCTTTAAGCCACATAATGCACTTTAACTACAAAATAAGATTTTTCATATGAAGAGTTAGTTTAGAAGAGCGATGCAGTTTTACCTTTTCTGAGTTCAGTCCCCTTGCGAGTGCATCCCTGTTCACTACGATTTGTTTGTTTTGAGCTACTGCAGAGTGTTATTAAATAAGAAAAATATGAGGAACAAGCTCATCAGCTAAAATACAACTCACCTCTCTGAAACTAGTGATAGGGTACTAAACACTGTTATTGAGCTCACTGTGAATAA
>WEIV01021465.1:31731-44231 GCA_013390005.1 Calyptomena viridis
TTTCTCTGTGTGAGACACTGAAATGGAGCAAATAACACATTTTTCTTTACACCAACAGATAGCTATTTATTCTAAGCTCTTTGCTATATTCATAAACAAAAAGGTTAAGAATATCATTTTCTACAAATTCTGGGTAGTTCTGCATGGACAATTTTCAGTTCTGTCAAGTGAAACAAAAGTAATATTTCGGTGTCATGTTTATAGCCATCTGTGTAGATGCAAAATCAAGTTTGGACAGCTTTGATCTTGATAAGGTGCAGATATTTTGATATGAAGAATGACTACCTTAGTTTGAAAGAACAATGGATTAAAATGCATCATGGCCTGGGAAGAAGTGGTCAGAAAGTGAAGGCTTATATCAAAATAGGTTTTCTAAGTATAATCAGACACTAATTAAAACAACAGTAGCCATATTTGGAAAGACTACACCTCCTAGCACCTTGCTCATGTTAATAACCTGTGAAGACAGCCTTACAAAATGAAAGAAGTAAAAAACCCAAGCCAAACCCTCCTGAAAAAGTAATAATTCTTGCATCTGAAAGGGAAACTGAACTTAAAAGTCCATAAAGATATTTTCTGATTATTTGGTAAAACCAAGACAAAATTTTTCTTGCTGTTTCCAGGTTTTGTAGTCTTAATGGTACAAAACACTGGTGTGACTGTTAAATGGTAACACAGTCATAGCTTTAGTTATATGACTCCTCAGAGAAACAGGAACAGCAAAAAGGAGAGGGTTTAAAATGTGGGTCCTCCTGATACCAATGTCCAAACAACTGTCTATATCATGATTTCCTTATATAGGAGCAAAAGTCATGAGACTCCTCTTCTTGGAAGAAGTGGGCACACAAACATCATCTGTTCAAGAGTAGCAACAGCTCAGGAACTATGTTAAATACAGGTTCAGAATGGACAAAAACACTTGCTGTCATCTGTGCATTTGTGATTATAAGAGAAGGGAACTGGAAGCTTTCGATTAGTTAGAAAAAGCATAATACTCGAGTAGATACTATTATATATATCTGAAATTCTTCTAAGCACCTATCATGCCTTAATAACTGTTCAGTATCACAGTTCTCTTAGTAGCTTGCAGTCAATAACCACATTCTAAGTTAAGAATGTGAAAACTGCGATGTAAAAATGCATGGAGACCTTGCGAGTGAATTATTAAATAGAAATCACACACTTTTGCTGTCAATTTGCTTGAACTAAGCCTGAAACTGAAATAAAAAAACATTAAAAAAAATCCTTTAGTAAAGAAACACCTAATTATCTTCATTGGAATCTTACATTTCAGGAGAGATATAGAAATGATGTTTTTAAAAAGTTTGTCACACTTAAGTCTGCAGAAATTCCAGTAATTCAAAGCTTAACCATTTCCAAATACCTCATGAATCAAAAGTGCCTTCAGGGAAAAATGACCCCTTTTTTTGTTATCATGGGATTAGTACAATTTTGTAGTGTTATAATGTTAACTGAAATGCATAGTTTTCCATAATATTGTTTGTGTCCACAGATTAGATTTGAATTATTACCCAAAAGTTCCTGTTGCTATTGTAATTTTAATTCACTTTTGACAGGTAGGAACTTGAGTATCTGACACCAGCTGTACAAATTGAGAAGTCATCCATTCTCCTGATATTTCTCTATAAGATAAATTACCTGAGGATATTTTTCATAATCAGGTATTGGTTTCTACCTGTCTCCTATAGAGAAAAAGATCAGAAAGCTGTATCTTTTGCCTTCGGTTTTGCCAGTCACATAGTGAGGTCATTCTCCATTCTTTANCAAGCCTACAGCTAGGAAACATCATATCACAACATATTCTGTGAAAATGTTACTTAAACTGAAATGAGTGAAAAATTTACACTGAAATATAATAAAATAATCAACTCAGTGATTTCATAGAGAACTATAAAATTGTACAGTTTATGACGAAATGCAAAACATGATTCTCACAAGCAGTGAGAATCATATATGCTACAGTCATACTTCCTATAAACAATAGACATTATTACTCTGTAATGTAAAAGGAGAATCTTGTCTCCAGTTTAGTACTTTTTATTTTAGATTTTATTTAACACATTTAAATATGTGCAAAGTAAAAGATGCTAAAGAGCATATAATGAAAACGCTGTGAAAATATATCATATATAGGTAAAACAAACACACCAAAGATGTAATACAGCTCAAAAGTTGGAAGGTTTTTCTCCTTAGCATACAGATAATATTCAAGTTGAAGTTCAGTAGCTGCAATTTTTAGCATATATATATTTTATATTACACTCTTTACTATAAGTGATCATCGTGGGCTATTTTTCTTTCTGAACCTCGAGCAGTCAATCAGTACCAAAATCAAATGACTTTAGCTGTACTTCTACTTTAAAACTTGTAAAACTGTTATTTGCAATAGACAACTTAGTTTTGTAACACATAAACTATTCACATTTACAAAGAGAAAAGAGCCCTAATGTTGTCATAAAGGACAAAGAACATCATAGCATTGTAATAACCTTTCAGAAAATTAACACAGTGGATGAAATTCACTGCTGAGGTAAATCCTCTAGCTCAAATGGAGGTACATCAAGAAGAGTTGTGTGTGACATGCTGGAAGGTAGAATTCACAACATATGACTAATAAGTAAAATCTTGAAGAGTTACGAACAATCTAGCAAATGCACCAGCAGAGAAGAATAAGAAACTACCTGCCATGTGGCTTCCAAAGTCATCTGCAAGACAGAAAGCTACCTCTACAGAAAGTGAATCATCACTATCATTCCTTTTCTACATTTCCATTCAACTGTGCTTATGCAGCAATTAATTTTCCTCACCTTTGTTATTTTCTGTTGTATTTGTGTCATACACATTACTGAAGGTACCAGAAAAGATAAGATCAGTGTTTCAGATTTCCATCATGGTTTCATTTATTCACAAGATGAACAGAAGCAGATGATTTCTGGAACTTTATTTGCCTATCTCTGTTTCCCATCTCTCACCACACAGAGTCTCTTTTTGAGCTCCTTATCTAGGATTCTGGGAGAAGATCATGCCAAAGAGCAATGGTCTTTGTAGGGAATTCCCACACTTTTTAGTCCATGCTAGATGCTCACTGTGGAGCCAAAGGAAAACAACTGTTTATATTTTTGGACCACTGATAGTTTGTTTAATCTAGGTTATTTCTGCTCAGGACCTGTTTCAAGCCCCTACACAATGAGGAAACCTCTTGTTACTTTATGGATAAAATCAAGTGGATTTGGGCTCAATTCTAGTCATCTTTGTGGTATAAATTTCAATTTCCTTAAGGGAGAGGTGTCACAGTTGATTATTTACAAGTAATGATGAGCTGGTTTATAAAATCACATTCGAATTGCGATATGTCTATTTCTCAGTTGTTTACCCTTACACACTACTTCTGGGATAGCAATCCACAGAAACACCAAAACCTTCCTTGTTTTAAGCAAAGATGCCAATTTTAAAATGTCATGCCCTATCACAGCTGAAGCCACAATTTAAAATATGATGAGCTTTCAACTCAATATGAAATCTGCCTGTTCTCCTGGCATGAGGCCAACAAGAGACTGATGAGTTTTGACACCTTCTTCTCTGGTTTGTTTGTTTCCTGGGCAGGAGTTGTTGTTCAACACCAAGTACTATTTTAGATGTTTATTTAAGGTTTATAAAATTCAGATGGTGTATATCTATATTTTAAATATATATGATATAACAAATCAATTAAGCATTGCACTCCATGTCCTACTTCTAGAAGCATGTGTAGTTTAACACTTTTGATTGGCCAAATAGTCAAGTAGACACACATGGCCTACACATCAAATTTGGGTGTTTGTAGAAGTAAACAGGGCACAAAGAAACAAAATGATAATACACGATATCAGTGTATTTTCACTATTGAAATATAAATATTGTTAATAAAGGTTTGATCAAAATTTTTCTCTCCAAAACTTTTGCTTTTGCTTTGTTTTTGGTGCGATTGCCACTGATTTTAATGAGAGTCTGAAAGATTTAACTGAATAGATTTATCATTTGTTTCACAGCTTTCAGTGAGAGTTCTTGTGTGCATGTTTCCAGGATCCAAGCCTTTTTCTGATATATTAATCCTTTCTCCTACTCATACTGTATCTTATTACTTTGTTATGACATATTCATCCTTTCTTCTACTCATATTTTATTTCAAGTTCAACTTGTAGCATTACCTTTTGTTACTGCTATTTAACAGTTACCACTCAGAAAATAGTTTTCATTTCCTTGTCACATTGACAATTTACCACCCTTTGGAATAAACTTTTACAAGACACACATCTGTTTCAGACTGAATAATTTAGAAAATTTCAGCTAAGGCTCAGCCTAGACACAACAGTTTTTGTTTTTGTTTTTGTTTTTGTTTTTTTTGCTCATGTTAAAGCAGTAAGATTTTTTGAGCAGTCATCACACTCCCATTTCTATTAGAAAATGGATTTGAAACTGGCAGATGGAGTTGCCTTTATACCAGCAAGAGGCTATTTGCCATTCCAATAAAAGCACACTGAAATTTGTCCGAGTTATATGCCACTGAGCAAGCAACCACTGCTTAAATAGATCAATACAAACCTTCATTCTATTTACTTCTACAATCTGCGACAACCTATGCTTATGATCAGGGCCAAGGGTATGATCAGTACAGTGACCCACATGATTAATGTATTGGAGTGATATTGCACCTGAAGAATAGGGCCCTGAATAATAAACAGATACGTCACCAAAGCTGTGCATTTCTGAACTTTGTTTTTTGCTCTCAGATCCTGTAAGACGTGGATAACTAGACAGGCTGATTGCCTATATCTGGCATGCAGAGTCTCAGGGTGGAAAGAAACCATAGAGCTGTGATAGGAACATGTGTAACTGCCACACGTAAGAGTGTGGAAAGAACCAAATGAATATTAAGGTCTGTCTAGAGGGATTTCAGTTTCCATGGCCAAATCTCATTAGACTCCATCCTTGGCAAACAGATTCTAAACTTTGACAGTTTAGAGTACTAACCACACTGCACCACCCCCCAGTAAAACTAAATGTGCTTCAGCCTTCCATCCATGTCCATGTCCCAAAATCAGACAGCAGATGTATGTGCTCGGGGTTATAAGGCTGCAGCTGGACATTCACTTCTTCCTACTATTGTGGGACAGTGTAAGGCAGAGGTAAAGAACTTACCAGCACAACTTTGAGATTCCTGTTTCAATAACACATCCACACAGATTCCCACACAGAGACGTATTATGTATAAATATATATATGCATGCATACTCCAAGCTATAGAGCTAGTTGGCCCTGTAAGGCATCCTGGATTTTGTCATTACACTAGAACATTATTCAACACAACTAACAGAATATGGAAAAAAAGAAAACTTTAAAGTTTGTCTTTGCAATAGGTATAACCATTTGGATTTGTTTTTGTTAGTGGGGGACGAGGTTGGCTAATCATTGACATAGCATTTGTAAGAGGGTAACAGGTTTTATTGCTAAATTTTGGAAGGTGAAAAATATTAATCCCTTATAAACTTCCCTTCCATTGTGAAATGAGATTCTCATAGATTCTCACCAATCTCATTAAAAGTTAAAACTGTCTGCTTAGCATTAGCAAAGAATAAAAGGGTAATAAATGAGGTGTCTATGAGAACTATAGCTATTGACATCACTGACCTATAAATACATCCTCTTCAAGTTGATATACAACAATTCATTATCCCTGTTTTGATATAATTGCTATTACTGAAAACCCCTTGCTTTCAAGTGTTAATACAATTGCAGCTCATATTTCAGACAATCTGCCAAAAAGAAAAAACTAATTTCTAAATATTTGATCATAAAAGTTGTCCTCTGCTTTTACAGATAATTTAGTCAAATGATATCAGATAATCTTAGAGCAGATTTAGCAGGAAATTGCTAGGGACTCCATCTAAGCAGCATCCATTTGCACTTATATAAATGTACTGAATGTGTAGGAAGACTTTGACAGCTTGCCATATGTGATTTCATTCGGTAGCCTACCTACTTTACCATCAAAAGTTATATCCTTTGAAGCATTGCCAGAATTACTTTAGCCCAGTAGATATGCTAGATGTGCCCTTTAAAAGCCGTATCATTTCCTTTCTACTCTGACTAGTTCAATGTAGCATCTGCTCAACTAAATTCCTTTGAAGGTTAAAACCAAAAAAACCCCTGTACTACAGCTTGCTAAGATGTCCAGTGTTGAATGAAGGCCACAGATGCAAGAGAATAAATATGACTTAAATGAGACTATAAAAGAGAATCAGAAAATTATCAGCTATCGTGGGAAATTTATAATTACACAAGGACAAAAGAAATATTTGCATTTTAGGATATGTAAGCATTTTATTTGTAATAATAATCCTGAATTTCATACTTCCAATCCATTATGTTGATTGTTTATATGCAAATTCTGATATTACTGTGACATGGGTGCTAATGCCTTAATAAAGAATATCACACATCAACAAGCAAATATAAGTATGAATGTATAATCTCCTTTGAAGTCTGGGTTTACAGTTATTTTAAAAGACACTACATTATTTTCACAGCACCTTCTTGGCTGCTCTAGATGACAATGAAGCTGCCCATATTGTCCAGTATCACAATGAAGCTGTGACATTATAGAAAACATAAAAATAAAGAATGGTAACACACAATATCAGTGCATTTTCACTAATGAAATTTAAATATTGTTAAGAAATTGTTTTGGTGATAATTCTTCAGTTTATTTTCTTTAATTTCTACAAACACTACTCAAAATTGAAGGCTTGTGTTTTTACTGAAGAGGTAAATGAATTCCAGAATTACATGATCTTCTTGTCTGATCAATTGAAAAGGTTCAAAAATGTATGAAAATGGTAGTGTCTTTTGTAGTCTCTTGAAACCCTTCAATGTCAATTTTAATTAATGAGCTGTAAAAGTTACATTTATATATTTGGTATTTTTTTTCCAGTTTCACTTATTATTCTTTTTATTTCACATGAATTTGCACCCTCACTAGGGAGGTTGCAGACTTTGCTAATCTGCAGGGATTTATCACAAAAACATCATGAGAGTGCAGACTGGACTGCCAGAACTAGCCACATCACTGTCCGAACGAGGTACAGCACTAATATGCTTATACCAGTTAAATAGCTGCTGCCCAATCAGAATGGAAAAAGCATAATTTGTTTATGCAAAAATCCATCAAATGTGTAAGATCTTTCTTCACAGTCACAAGTGTACATAAACAAAGTGGAGTATAGTGATATCAAAAAAAAAGAGAAGAATAGAACTATTAAGGAACCTCCTTTGATTTAGTCAAACACAACATCTGGAATAGGTTCAGTTTGAAGTGTAAAAAATTCTTTCTGTAGACACATTTCTGCCAAAATGCAGGAAAGATTAATACTTAAACTTGCAACAAGCAAGTTTCATGAAAATTAAGCCCATCTTGGTGGATTGCTTTCTAGAAACTGGAATTTGCTCACGCACATTTCAGTGACTGAATTATTTTCTATTAACAATTCTTCCCCTGAATTGCCTTCTGGTGGGAAGGCACTGTATGCTTAAGCAACAATACATCAAAACTTCATTTGGAAGCTAACAAGGAAGTTCTGTTTCATATCTTTATTGATGATCAGGATGAGGGGATAGAGTCTACCAAAAGCAAACCTGTGGATGACACCAACTTGGAGGGGAGTGTCAATCTGCTGGAGGGTAGGAGGGCTCTGCAGAGGGACCTGGACAGGATGGATAGATGGGCCAAATCCAACGGTATGAGGTTCAACAAGACCAAGTGTCGGGTCCTGCACTTTGGCCACAACATCCCCCTGCAGCAGCACAGGCTGGGGACAGACCGGCTGGAGAGCAGCCAGGCAGAAAGGGACCTAAAGGTACTGACTGACAGGAAACTGAACATGAGCCAGCAGTGTGCCCAGGTGGCCAAGAAGGCCAATGGCATCCTGGCCTGTATCAGGAATTGTATGGCCAGCAGGACCAGGGAAGTGATTCTTTCTCTGTACTCAGCACTGGTGAGGCCGCACCTTGAGTGCTGTGTCCAGTTCTAGGCACCTCGGTTTAGAAAGGATATTGAGGTGCTGAAGCATGTCCAAAGAAGGGTAACAAGGATGGTGAAGGGACTGAAGCACAAGCCCTATGAAGAGCAGCTGAGGGAGCTGGGATTGTTTAGTCTGAGAAGAGGAGGCTCAAGGAACACCTTATCACTCTCTACAACTACCTAAAAGGAGTTTGTAGCCAGGTGGGGTCAGTCTCTTCTCCCAGGCAACCAGCAGTAGGACAAGAGGGCACCATCTCAAGCTGTGCTAGGGGATGTTTAAGTTGGAACTTACGACAAAGTTCTATACAGAGAGAGTGACTAGGCATTGGAATGGGCTGCCCAGAAAGGTGGTGGAGTCACCATTCCTGGAGGTATTTAGGAAGAGACTGGACATGGCACTTAGTGCCATGGTCTAGTAAACAAGGTGGTGTTAGGTAAAAGGTTGGACTCAATGATCTCAGAGTTCTTTTCCAACCTAGTTGATTCTGTGGTTCTGTGTGACTCTATGAAGATAGACTGAATCAGAAGATGGGAAACGGATGACTTTTAAATAAAAATATTGTAATGTTCACCCCTCCCAAATATGCAACTAATCAAATGCGTACCTATCACAATACAAAAAGGTTTTCACTACATTTTTTTAGCCAACCACTCTGACCCTTGTTGGAGTGAGGTCGTTAAGTTTTGTTAGCAAATGAATAGATTGGCCAATGGCTCTGAGATAGCTGTAATCAAGCCAAGAGCCATGGCCTTTACAAGTGGTAACAAGGATTACCCACGTTGGACAAAATTTATCCAACCAACCAAAAGTTAACTATTTTGTTGCTTAGTTACGGTTTTCCATATATGGAAGTGTTCTTAGAAAGATGTAGAGAAAGAACTGAAAAGACAGAGCGGGAACCATGAGAGAGCCATGATAAAGAACCCTGGATATAATAGAAGTATGTGTGGTGTGCAAGATATATGGATGTAAAAATTAATATTAATAAAAGTCTTTGGTTAAGTCTTCAAGACTATGAGTAGCTGAAGATATAAGAAATCCAAACGCCACAGACCCTGAAGATTCTCATGTCTTTTGAATGCATCTTTCTCAGCAATTAGACACTAGCTCATCCACACACAAATAAAGTTGAAATAAATATATAGTAGTTATATTTCATGTAATAATCCTCTAAAATACCTTAACAAAATGTTGATTCAGGTTAACTCAATACAAATATACACAATTGGAGACAGGACAAAGAAATCAATCTATCATATGACCAAGATATTTTAAAACACACAAGCAATCTACAACCAATAGGGAACAAAAAGAGTAATCAAACTACCACTCCTATTGGAAATACTAGTTGCTTACAGAGACAGGGATTGCTCAGTAACTTCAAGAAAATACCTTCATTTACAGTGTAAAATAAGTTGGCATGTTGGCAATATATAGAACCATTCAAAAGCCTGTGAAATATTTTCATTCACTTACAGGCTGTGGATAAGTCTCATGTCAGGTCAGGAGAAACAAATGTAGAAAGAAAAGCTATTGCTTTTCCAACCGCATTAAAAACTTTCAGAAAAGGAAGCATGTCTTCCTAAAAACTTTAAGTCATGACTCATACATGCTGCCTCAGTATGTAGAAGAGATTCATTTACAATATTCATCATAACTTTTGTATGCACTTACTGTGGAAGATCAATAAGAACACATGGATAGCTCCACTGTTATTCAAGAAATCTCAGAAGTATATATGGCTTTGTAATTATCACTAATGCATTAATATAAGCTCTCCCAAAAGAGAAGTATTTTTGAAATGCAGTATGAAAAGGTATAGACTATGCCTAACTATAATGGCTACATCCTAATCCAGCAGTACTCTTCCTAGAAAATACTTGTCACCCAAAAGACAGAATCTTAAACATAAAGTAATTAATATAGGTAACAATTCTTTCAAACATTTCATTACGAGGTCAGATTTATTAAGACAAAGGCGTTAAAAGTTATCTGGCATGCGATATCAATAGGATACACCATATTAGTTTATAGATCCACCTGATACCATTCAACTAGAGAAAAAAGACAGTATTTTGCCTTTATACTTTACTGTTGCCAAACTATATTATGGCCAATCAAGTGGTTCAATGGCAGCTTCAAAGGCCTGTCTGCAGAATCATGATATTCCCAAAAACTTTCAGGCAGCTCTTACCCATGTAAGAGCATTCTTGTAGGTAGCAGATAAAGAAGACTTGAAAATGCAAAGCCACAAAGGGTGCAAAAACACCTGAATGTTAATAAGCCCTTTAAAATATTATTTTCATATACCTTGAATAATTTGAAACTAGACTCGCTATTTGAATTGATGCTGGGCCATGAGTTCAGAATATCGAAGGCTGGCAAAAGTTCGGTTTGTTGAGGAAGAAGCATGTCTCATCACAGCTGTGTTGCCAAGCAGGGTCAGTGTGCCGTTTCTTCTCTGCCTTCCTGTTCTCATCAGCTTACACTAGAGGCATTTTTTTTGTCTGTCCTCTCATATTAATCTAATTCTCCCTTCCTCCAATATATGCAGGTGTTTCCTGTCTCTAAAGAGAAGATAATTCCTGCTCTTAGACATATCTCCTCATTACTGAAAGAAGATATTTTCTCTCTCTCCTTTCTGCCTTACATTTCCAACTCTGGACAAAGGAAGTTTATCACTTCACTCTGTTACCACACCTTATCTCCTGTCTTTCGAAAGGGAAAAATGAAGCCCTCTGCCTCATCTGGCGGTCAGTAGAAATCCCTCTCTGCTGCATAGCTGGCTCCGGCTATGCCAACGCTGCTAGAGCATGCTGTGTGCTGGGATGGGTCCTGATGGCAAATCTTGATGGCATAGCTTGTAACAGGGCTTTAAACTGCCTCTTCTGTGGCTTCATCTACAGAGGGTCCTTCTGTGGGATTGCCACAAGACCAAAAAGTAAATAGCTTCCATATGGAGCTGAGTTACTTAGTATTAATGCAAGCCGTTCTAAAGTTATGAGCAAACAGCAGAAAGAACTTCTAATGTGAATGCTGTTGAGGAACTCAGTTGAGCAAGTAAGATAAAGTATGGGTTCACAGTAAGCCTGACAAGTTTTCTGATGCTCCTTTTCCCTGTCCACTAGACACAGAAAGCAACCCGGGTACATTGCCTTTCACACTGTAATTTAACAAGGAATCTGCTGTCAGCTGATGTGCAATTGGAAACATGGGCAGAGGGTGTCTCAGATGGCACCCTGGTTCAAATGCCAGAAGGAAATACAGGGAAACACGGAGTTAAAATGCTAAAGCAGTATAGTATATATTTTAATGCTGTGGAGCACAGAGAGTGATACAAGAATATAGATTAGAACTGGAAGAGCAATAGCACATGGACATGATTGTCTTGACTTTCCACTGCAAACCTTGGGGATTAAGCACAATTAGTCTTTGGCTTGGAAGGTTCTCTTGGCTAGATCCCATCTGCAGTGAAGACAGTCTACACAGAATTTGGAGTGCTTCTGTTCTCTTACCAGTCCTCTCTTCCCAAATTAGCATTACTCTGGTAGCTGTGACTGCAAACAGAGCAAGTAAACCTCTGACCAAGGCTGTAATAATACATGATGCTGGCAAAAGCAGATTAAGATGTATCTCCTATCCTTTTTCGCAGCTGCTTGTTCCTGATCCTGTGCTTTCATATGCAACATCTCAGTTGGACTGGTAGAACTGCCAGTGAGGATTTTAGTTGAAGATATTGCTGATTTGAGGTTTTTTTTTTAAATTTCATTTTTTCAGCATTATTTTTAGCTAAATTCAATGTTTGTTTTTAATTCATATGGGCACTGTTTTATTTATTTCATAACCTTAAGCCAATCCTTGAGTTTCTATGGACTGACCCACCGTTTCTCAAGTGCTTGGGAGGGGACTTCTGTCAAGCGAACCTTTGTTGCTTCACTGCTACGAATCTTGAATCATTTCATATATTGGAAAATACTTGAGTCATGATTTTCACTTGCCCTGACAAGTATGGATGTAAAAGAGTATCCAAGTTTATAATCAGCGTATCT
Organism: Calyptomena viridis; assembly: GCA_013390005.1. NCBI lineage: Eukaryota > Metazoa > Chordata > Aves > Passeriformes > Eurylaimidae > Calyptomena > Calyptomena viridis. The sequence continues at coordinate 43,859 of WEIV01021465.1, forward strand.
AAGCATTGAAAGGCATGTTATCTTACTATTAATCAAAGCTTATTAATTATAATTTTGTTTTTAGAAATCAAATTTTGATCACTCACCAGCAGAATGACTTTTTGACCTTACCCTTAAAGGTAAAATACTTATTTTTGAGGATTTTTTTCTCTTTATCTCTAATGTGTCAGGATAGGGGGCAAGATATTTTTATGGTAAATTTGTATATTTCCCACCAGTATCTGTTTTTTTTTCTCAATTGTTCAGGAACTGTTTGTTTTACTAAGTAACTATATACAGAATATTCTCCTACTTCCACACAAATATGTTAAAATGTAATGCCAAAAAGATACCAAACTACTCTGTAGCTAATTTGGATAATATGAATGTTAAT
>WEIV01021465.1:46731-50013 GCA_013390005.1 Calyptomena viridis
AAACAACAAAAAGGAAATAATTTTCTTGGTTATTGTCTAGATTTGCTTAAAAAAAAATCTAGTTTTCTTGTGAAGTTACTGGCTTTTGTTATTTTCTTTGCTTGGATTATTATTATTATCATTGTTGTTGTTTTTATTTTATTTAGATAATGGAATTGGAAGAAGCTAAGGTAGAACTTACAGAATGAATGTGTCAAGATTGCTTTATATTATTTTTTAAGCAAACAGAGCACAAAAGTAATTCTTTAACCATCTACTAACCTCAGCCTGATTTGCATTGAAAAACAGGTAGAGCATAGTAGTTGAGGTTTGTGCTTCGTAAAAGCAGAAGAAATACAAGGCAGTTGCAAAGCTTTCTTAACCTCCAGTGATTTATTGGCCCTCAGCCAAGTTATCAGGGGAATCTAATTCTTCTTTATTATTCAAATAAACCACATTTGGCACCATGGTTCCTTTTCAGAATAGCTTCACAAATAGAACGAGTACTGTCATTTATTTGACCTTGTACTTGTGTGCTGTAGCTATAATTTTATTTGCCATTTCATAGAACAAATGTACGGAAAGTCAAACTAAGGAGATAGGTTATGCTACTACTAACAGTACACATGTAATATACCTGTTGGTTTTGCCTGCTTTGTTTTAAAAAGTATAAATTCTCAACAATTTATTATTTTTCCTTCCTTCTTCATCTCTACTATCTATCTTCTATTATGCCAGCAGCTGCACTGTTCCTTTTTAGTGAGCTCTTTTTTCAAGAGGACAATTTGCAAACCTCTCCAGGACAAGAAGGAAATATTTTACGTTAAGGTGTGGACCTCACAGGGTGAAAACAATACATACTATCCATCTTGAGTACAACTGTTGGTGAGAGGTGATTAGGAACATGTTTCCTGATAGCAAAAGCATCCTAGCCAGATTATAAACCCATAATATTTTCTATTGATCCTGAAACATCATATGTCCGACAATTTTATCCTTTCTGGATAACAAACTTCTGTTCTATCTGATTCTCTGGCCTTTTATTTTTCCTTTCTTTTCCCCCCTTCTTCCTTTCCACTTTCTTTCTCAATCTCCTNNTCAAACACAGAGACTTTTCAAAAGAATTGAAATCGTTTAGGTAAGCACTGATAATGACTCTTAAGTGCGAGAAGGAGTGATATGAATGCCTGTTCAGTGTCCAGATATGGTGAATCTTTTTAGCCATTTTTTTTTTTGAAATCTCATCCCATTTCTCAAAGGAAATCAGGGCCTTAGTACTCCAAAGATGATATTAAAAATTACCTACTGAATTGGAAAATGTCTGGGACTAGATATATATGAAGAACAGTTTTACATCACTACAGAGATGCAGCGTAAAAAGCTGTCTGTATTGGCAAAAGGGAAAGCTACACTATCACAGGTCATGTTGTCCAAACCAGAGAACACATCCTGCCTGTATTGCACATTTTTAGACTGGGTCTTTCAACAAATCCTACTGTTCCTGAAAGAACGGGAAAGTACGTTGAATTATTTCCGCTTGCCTCAAGTATAACAGAACTAAGACAATTTATACAGGCTAAGGGTATAACTGGGAGATTTTTGATCCATTTCTGTTACTTTGATTCTTTACCTTCTCTCACTCATTATTTTCAGCTAACCTGTCTTTCCCTCTACTTTAAAGTTCATCTCTGTTCTCTGAAGCTGCTCTGATTGAAATTACAGAGTTTGGTCCAAAATATACATCTGCCAGACTAACTTAACTTTTTTGGTTAGCATTAGCTGGTAGACACAGTGTTCAAAACCTATATATTGATGGGTATCTACTTGCAAAGGTATATTCATTGTAATGTCGAAAGAGTATTTATTCTAATTTTTGTATACTGTTCAACTATACTGTTGCTTTTGCAAAGGGGTAACTTTATTATCATCACTGCCAGGTTACCTTCCAAGATACAGTTTTATCAGATTTCTTTACTATTAGTTCTGCAGCTATCTTAGAACATCAACATCCATTTGTTTGGCACCATTGGCTCTTAATGTTCACAAAAAAGAAAACNGACTAGTGATTTAGTAACATGTAGCTACAACATTTCTTTTAAGTTATTTAGACTAGCTATATAATGTTATAGCAAGAGAATAATATATTACAAATATAAATACAAGAGGTCTGAAAAGTAAAAATGTCTCCATAAAGACAGAAGAGAAAAACAGCAAAAATCTCAGATATCTTAGTAGATCTCAGTAGATTTCAATTATTGTTGTATAAAAATCCATAGTCCTGGTTCTGATTTTTGGTTGTTTTTCCATCAGTACTTTCAGTGGTGAACACATGGAAATGTTTGTCCTGACGTATCAAATACTCTAACATACAAAGCAAATTGCGTTATTTATCTGAACTCTTTCTTGAAATGTATATATGGATCAAGATGAAGTGTACAGTTTTAGCAACATGATGTGAGTTCAGAATAAGGAAAGATTTACCAACTCCTATAGTTAAAAAGACAGTAGCAGAAAATGCTTTTAACAAGAGACTAGCATAGGGTTAAAGCCAAATTTTTCTTGAACAGATGATATTTCAGATGGCCACACTATTCCAGATGCATCAATTTCCTTGAAAATCCAATCCATATATGTGCATATGCTGTGCTGGCAGGAGGACTGACTGAAATGGCCAAAACCCAAGAGCTAATATTCTTTTGGCCAGAATAATGCAATTATTATTTTCCTAGCTATCAGTCTAAGCATACAGAGCCATCTGTTATGCAAAGCAAACATACACATCTCAATTACAGAAAATGCAGTTGCCTTGACAGAATTTGGATTACACCACTAACCAGGGCTGTAAAATTTGTTTTAAGCTAGTGTATAATGGATGCCTTTCAGGAGTTTTCTAATTAGCATTTACCTGCTTAAACTAATTATCCATCCTTCTTCTTTACTGGCTTATTAAACTTTGTTGGATACTATGCATAAAACAGATTAATATGAACATAAGACAATAATAAACATTAAAGTTTCAATTCTTTACTGTATGATCAACATGGTGGTGCACCGATTTCAAACTCTGAGATTCCTGATACTAACTCCCAAACAGATTAAGTCAGGGATTAAAGTCTATTACAAAACGAGGAACTTTAATGAGAGACAAGAATACTGATATGACTTAGAAACAGCTCTTGTTTCCATTTCTATCATTGGGTTTGCCAAAGCAAGCACAAAATAACAATTACTGAGCTTTGGTATTTTCATTTTTGTATCCAATCATACCACATTTTACAAAGTCCCTGCTACACTTATAAAACA
>WEIV01021467.1:5073-17178 GCA_013390005.1 Calyptomena viridis
GGTTTTTTCCCTTCAGAGGAAGGAAAGAATATCTGAAAAATGAAAACACAAACTTTATTGTTGTTGTGAAATGACAGTTATTGCAACATCTATATAAGATGAAAAAGATTATACCTTTTAAAATTAATTTTATTTCCCTTTAACTATGGGTTAGGAGCTATGGATTTGAAAGAAAATACCAATAAACTCTTCACAAGGAAAACTGTGTTTCAGGCAATGGAGAGCTTGAGTATTTTTTCATTTACATTGACTATCTCTGGGTATGAAGAACTTCTGTATGGTAGATGTAAAAGAATGTGCAAGATTCTGTGCAAGAAAGGAGTCTATAAACAGGGATATTTATCTGCTTCTTTGCTCATTCATAGTATTGTACAGATAATTTAACCCTATCTGCTGGTTTCTCTGGAGATCACTGAACTTTCACAGATACAACGAGTGAGAGGCTGAAACATGAAGTTGCATGCTGCAAAGTGGCAGTGAGAAGAGTGATATACTGATCACAGTATTTCTAAAATAAAAATATGCAGGAAATTCAAGGAGCTGTTCTGGCAGTGGTGCCAGTGAACAGGAATGGTCCATTTGCATGGTCTATTAGATGGCAATGCTGTGTCTGCATCAAGACTTCTTCCACATACATACAGAAAGTAGTTTTAAACACTGCTCTCACCACAATAAAAGTCACAAGAAGAGACGATGTTTCTTCTGACTCCTTTTAGAACTCTAGCGTAGGTTGTAATGCCTGAAATAGATTATATATCATGATTCAAGGTTAGCTGAATGCAAAAGATGAACATTTTTTTGCTTTCTTTTTCTTGTAAGACTCCCTGCCCCAGAGCAAAATGTTGTAGAAAAAAACGATATTTGAAGAACACCTGTCTGAAATATATATTACTGCATTTTGAAGGCAGTATTTAAAGTGTTAGTATTTAGTATCAAGGAGAGGACAGTCCTATCTAAAAGATTCGGGGCACTCATATCTAAAAGATAACAGCACATCACTGCACAGAAGGGGCTTTAAGATTTTTGAATATTGGTAGGGTTACACCTGGAGCCATAATTTTCCTGGTATATAAATTCCTATTTCTTTGAAATAAAGATAAAAATTCTAGGATGATAGACATTATAGACAGATCATATTTGCAAAATGTGCATGCAATCCAAAACCAACTACAGAATTCCATATGTTACCAGTAAAACATTAGGTTCTCCAAACTTAAAAAAAAAAATTAAGACAACTGTTTAAAATACTAAATATCTTCAGGCTGAGATCTCCAAAGTTCAAGAATCTGTTAGATTTTTCACGCTTAGCACTTTTCACCTGCCCCTGCAACCAGCAAGCAAAAAGCTTAAAAATATATTTTCAATCAAATATATGGATGGTATACCATCATTACATTTCCTGTACCACTGATGCTGCCCACAAATCTACTCTGATTCCCTTGGAATATGTATTTCCACGGTTCTTTCCCAAGAAAAATATGAGAATCAAACCAGACCTTTTTTTAAGTCTGAAAGAAACTCAAGAATATTTCTCACCCTGTCAGAACTAAAATTAATTACTGTAAAACCTGAGGTTAGGTAGTGGTTTTCAAATGACAAATGTTTACTGATTGTCAATATATTTAGCTGGTTTATGAGAGAAAAAAGTTTCACATGAAGATATTAATTACAGAGTTTTCAGTTCAGACTTTGATGATTAAATTACTTGATTTGAATGCTAAATTCATAAAGCTAGTGCTGATTCTTTGCTTTTAGATTTAACATTTCATTTCCTATTGCTCTTCATGGTAGTGAGTATTGCTCATTGGGAACTAGTTTAAATTTGTGTCTGAATATCTGCAGATGAAGGAATGTAGGAGAGAGATGAATGGCTTACTTATGGTAACCACACAAGCTGAGCATTACATTCATGGATGTAATGTAAATTGCAGCATTAACTATCACCTATACTAATCATTATATCTGAGGCTGACTGTACTGAAATCAATCTGTGGTACGTTGTGACATATTAGTGTTCATTGTCAGCTTATTTCAGAAAAGAACTATCACGATATGCTTCTGTCTCTCACTTAAATAACCAGATAGTCCTGCCTGTGTAACCCTCAGTTTTATTAATTTTGCTCATTCTCTACTGGTGGGGTTTTGCTAAATAATTAGTGGCTAAATTAGTACAAGTAAAGGCTGGATTTTTATAAGCTTTCTTGATATTTTGTCTGTCTTCAATGATGCTCACAATACATTTTTTAGGTTATTAACTGATTTGATGACTATTTCTGATGGTCCTTATCAACATATGGTTTAAGTTCATTTTTAGAGATGCCTATACTGGAGCATCCATACATCAGCCTTACACTTATGCAAATAACACAAAATTTTGGGGTTTAGGTTTAAGTACAAACTGGTTTTGTTACCTACACATCCACTTTCTAAGGCCCTGGACCAAAATTTCAAAATATAATCTATCTGTTTATGCTTAACTCTCTGTAGGAATTGCTGCATGGTAAATAACCTCTGAGTATAGACTAATTTGTCAGGCAATCTCATGTTTACAAATTGTCCACGATGAAATTTTTGAGTACTACAAACATTTACACAAAATGAAAAATAACTGCATGTGACTGCATTTCTATGTTTGAGTATTTTCAATAAGTTTCAATAAACAGCTTACGCATGTCATCATTTGCGTTAGCCAGTCAGTAATAATGAATATTAGGCAGCCTCCAGTTTGCATCAGATATGCTAGAAGATTGCGAGACTGGATACACTCCAGTGATTTAATTACATAAACAGACAGTAACACGATAGCAGACAAAGGAAGAAATTAATCTAATATCCTTTATGGTCTTGTGTCTCTTTTTTTATTTTTCATACTAATACACACTGGAAGAATCCGCCATCTGTCTGTTCATAGTTCCCTTCTCACCTGCTGAGGCCAAGATGTATGGTGAGACTCAAAGGGCAGTAAATGTCTGCCCCTGCCATGCTCAATGCTGCTCTCAGGTCTCTCTGGAAGAGAGAAGGCTCTTTGGTAGGGCTCCTGGTAGCTCCCCTAAGAAGTGGAGGAAATCTTGGGTGACTGCAGCTGGCCCATACTCCTGCAATCTGGTGCCCTCACACCCTCCCCCAGTTTCTGCTGCTCTACATTTCACCTTTTAGCACAGTAAGGCTCTCATAAGACTGAAGCTCAAGATCCCAAGCTTTTTCTTGTCAGGAGAAGAGGCTTCCTGTGAAGCTGACTGCCTTTATTTGAAGGTCTCTCTCCAAACTGACATAAAGGAGGAGATTGTCCCCAGAGACTGTCCTTTGTCCTTTTTATCTGTTTTATCTTACTGAGGATGATTAACACAGTAAAACACGTAAAACATGAAACATTCCCATACAGCAGTGCTGAATCAAAATCTCAAATGTGTCTGCTATGGCATAAACAACCTGTTCAGAAAAAAAAATTAAGCATACAGAAAGTTCTGTAAAATCAGCAGAAGTATAATCATAGTTATGCTTACATTCCTCTACTGTATAAAATCAGGCTGATCAAATGAATTAATCAAGGCACCACAGATTTTAGGGTAAAATTGTTTAAGCTTCTTTCTTACGTGGCACTAAGTGGCCAAGTGAAAGAGCATGAGCTGGCAAGGTCCGGGGCCACTGAGATCCTCAGAAAGAGGGTTCCTGAAAAATGTGAACCAAAGTTTCAGGCTCCTCAGAGGATCTTCCCTGAAGCCATTTCAGGCTCTGTCTTCAATGAATGACATCAGTGGGCTGCTGCACTGGCATTTGGCCAGTGTCTATGCCTTATGGCTTGTATTGCAAAGCACGTGAGCATAGTTAGTGCTACTTAAGGGAACAATAACTAATCAGTTTTAGGGAAGAGATGATACTGCTTTCTGTAAACGAATGCATGCTTCACTCTCTTACCTAATCATGTCTTTCTTTTTTCTCAAGAACACAGGAACACTTCACTGGAAACTGAATGGAAAGGAAAATATAAAGTGGAATGAGAGCTGGATTTAAAGTCCATGTATAATCAGGCTGTGTGAATGAGATGAAGGCTCAGTTCAGTCTCCTCCCCTCTGCCTGCTCAACAGGTGCTGACACAAGAGCAGAATTTATTACACAGTAACTATACCACAATTGCTATTTGTAGTTGTCCTTTTCAAGTTATTACATTAAGAAATAATATTTCAGGGCCAGATGTGCTATTTAATCACTTCTCTCCATTCAGTTTTGTGAAAGTCATTAGAAAAATAGGGTGGTGAATATAGAATTAACATACAGCCCTGACCTGGATTTTGAGGGAGCAGTAGTTTTATTACTTGTACTCTCCACTGTAATTTTCTCATCATTTGATGCTTCAGAAAGCATGAGTTCAGGAAAGTTTGATTTAAGGGCATTCATACTTTCAACTAAAATTGCTTTATAAAACCCATTTCAGAGGTTAATCTATAACAAGTCTTTCAATATGTACAAGAGGAAGCTGGTTTTGACTTTGGTGGACACCCATGTCATTGCCCATTCCAGAGTCTACCTATATGAGGAAAGCTGTTTGAGGACCTGAAGACTGAAAAATAGGTATACCTATGTTTACTAGCCTATTTTAAATCTAGTTTCTTTTATTTCAAGGGTTGGAAGGATAGAATGTGCAGATACACAATGCTTATCAGCCTGAAAATGCAAAAAACAATAGACTGAGCTGAACCTGCTTTTTGCACTGACTTAAAAAAAAACCAAACAAAGGCAAGCAAACAAAAAAACAAAAAAACACAAAAAAAGGAAGAAAAAGCAAACCAAAACCTAAAACAACTTAGATGAAACCTTATTTTCCTGTCATCCCCAGGGAACAAGAAATTCTTTCTCCCGTTCTCTGCAGAAGAACTATTTTCTATGAATTTAGGGAGGTTTTATCAAGTCTAACTAAAGAATTAATTGCTATTGCTGGCATTCCTAAAGCTCCTCCTTGTGAACCTTTAATGCAAAATATGCCTTCAATATCCTCCTTCAATGCAAAATATGCACTTCTATCGAAGATTTCATCATCATTTGGATCTTTGTGATTTTTAGTTCAGGGCATAAAGAATTAAAAAGGTCTGGGTGCTTTTTGAAAATACGGAAAGAAAGAGAAGGAAACATCTAACTTTAGGAAGAAGCAAAGAAATCAACAACAGGGTACCTTTTCTTCAGTGTTATGCACAGAAGAAATTATCCTGTGAACTGCCCTGTAAAGTAGCACAAAGATAAAAAACATCCATCACAACTAAATAAGAAAAGAATGGAGGGTTTCCTTTTTGTTGTCTTGTCAGGTGGTATTTTCATTTAGCTGTATATGAACAGGAATCTTCTCTTGGAAAAAACGGCAAAAAAGGAAGGTGTATGCACAGTGGGAACAAGATCAAATGATCAGATGCTGCTTTCCCCCACAGGGAGAAAATTTGTGCAGCCAAAGCTCATCTGGAGATGAAGCTGGACAGAAATGTGGGGGACAAACAAAAAGTTTTTCTAATATATTAATGCCAATAGGCAGTACAGAAATATCATTGGCCCATTACAGGATGAGGATAATCACCTCACAAACAAGGACAGAGACAAGGCAGAGGTGTTTAATGCTTTCTTTGCCTTTGTCTTCAACACAGATGACGGACCAATGCAGTCTCAGTGCCCTGAGCTGGAGGACCATGACTGTGAGAATGATCAACTCCCAGCTGACCATGAAATTGTGCAGGATCTGCTGCTCCAGCTGGATGCCTACAAATCTATGGGGCCTACTAAAAGGATTCATCTCAGAATCCTCAAAGAGATCAATCACAAAACCTCTCTCAATGATTTTTGAGTGACCTTGGGAATCTAGAGAGGTCCCAGGTGACTGGAAGCTGGTGAATGTCCTTGATTTTCAAGAAGGGCAAGAATGAGGGCCCAAGAAACTGCAGGCCTGTCAATCTCCCATCAGTGCCTGGAAAATTAAGGACAAGATTATGCCGGGAAGTATTGAAAAACACCCGAAAGAGAATGCTGTCATTGATCACAGCCAGCATGGCTCCATGAGAGAATATTCCCGCTTATCAAACCTGATTTCCTTTTATAACAAGGTAACCCACATAGCTGATCATTGGTACTCAGGTGATGTAATCTTTTTGGATTTCAGTGAAGCTTTCAATACTCTCTCTCTCATACAGTATCCTTCTGGACAAAATGTCCAGCACACAGTTGGATAAACACATCATGTGGTGGGTGAGCAATTGGGTCATGGGTCAAGCACAGAGGTGAAATCAGACTGGTGACCTGTCACTAGTGGAGTTCCACAGAGCTCCTTCTTGTGCTATTCAGCATCTTCATGAATGACTTGGATACAGGACTGGAAGGGATACTAAGCAAGTTTGCAGATGGAACAAAACTGAGAGGAGCTCTTGACTTCCTCAAAGGCAAGGAGGCCCTGCAGAGAGACCTTGACAAATTAGAGGACTGGGCAATCACCAACCATGTGAAGTTCAACAGGAGGAAGTGCTGGATTGTGCATCTGGCATGGAGCAACTCTAGATATATGTACAGATTGGGGAACGAGATCCTGGAAAGCAGCACAATAGAAAGGGACCTGAGGACCCTAGTCAACAGCCAGTTGAACATGAGTCAGCAGCCCTGGCAGCCAGGAGGGCCAACCATGTCCTGGGGGGCAGCAGGCAAAGCATCACCAGCCGGTCAAGGGAGGTGATTTTCCCCCTCTGTTCTGCACTGATGTGACCTCACCTTGAATATTGTGTGCAGTTTTGGGCACCACAATACAAGAAAGATACTAAGTGTAGCGGTGTATGTTTTGTATTTATTTCTGTGTTATATATTAATAGCATATGCTTCTGTTATTCCCTATTGGAATGTTCTGTTACCCCTGTTCCCACACCCAGTTGTTTTGTTCCAAAGTTGTCTTCACCCTCAAGTGTAACCCTGTCCCATCCCTCCTACCTGTCCCCAAGTATGTAACCCCAGAACCTTCTGCTAGGGAGGTGACCCCTCCCTAAACCACTCCTACCCCTCCCTAAACCACTCCTACCCCTCCCCAAACTGCTGCTACCCCTCCTTCCCCTTGGTTATTCCCTTTCCCCTCCCAGAAATCTGAACTCCTTTATAAACCTATGTAACAGGAAGTCAGTGGCTTTTGTTTGTGGACCCCCCTTGGGATTAGAGCTCCTCTGAGGCTATGCAAGCAGCAGAGGGGCAATAAACCAAAATATATCTACAACAAGAGCTGCTTGTACCTTTTCACTTGCCATAGCTGCTTTCCTGGACTGAGTTGGCAAGGCTAAAGCTCAGCCTGCCTTCTTAGTAGACAATACTTAGCTAGACTCCTGAAAGGGAGCCTGTTGCCAAGATCACCCCAAAAGCATGCTGTAAAGCCTCCTGGTTGGTGTCCTAAGCCTAGCCGTGGTGGAAACTGGACTAGGAACTAAACCAGGAATTAGGCAACTAAGCTATTAAAGAGTGTCCAAGGAGGGCAACAAAGATGGTGAAGGGCCTTGAGGGGAAGCTGTATGAGGAGCAGCTGTGGTCACTTTGTCTGTTCAGCCTGGAGAAGAGGAGACTAAGGGAAAATCTCATAGCAGTTACAACTTCCTTCTGAGGGGAAGAGGAGGGGCAGACACTGATCTCTTCCCTCTGGTGGCCAGTGACAGAACTGGAGAAAATGGCCTGAAGCTGGGTCAGGGAAGGTTTAGGCTGGATATTACAAAAAAGTTTGTGACTCAGAGGGTGGTTGGATACTGGAACAGGCTCCCCAGGGAAGCAGTAATAGCACCAAGCCTCACAGTTCAAGAAGCATTTGGATGATTCTCTCAGGCACATGTTGTATCTCTTGGGGCTGTCCAGTGCAGGGTGGGGAGTTGGACTCCATGATCCTTGTGGGTCCCTCCCAACTCAGCATATTCTGTGATTCTGTGATCTGACATAATATCAACTTCTGTGAGTTTAGGGCTTGATAAGCAAGCCAAAGCAACATCAGAACTGCTCTTATGATACAGTGTCCAGTCAGCAGGTACTGAAGGTCAGTGTAATACTTTTCTGAGCTAAATAGGCCAGTGGGAGCCAAAGACACTGCACCAAATATATAGAAGCATATGAAAAAAAAACGAAAAATAAAACACTGGAATAAGTATTTTCTCACTAATAATACTGTATTTAAAGTAGCAAACATGAGAAAAAGGTCTGTGGTTGGCAGAGTACAGTTAACTAGTTAAAAAAATCCTAGTCTGGTTAAATTTAGAAATTTGTGATCCAAATGAGTTTGATTCCTGAAGCGTGTCAGAGAGATCCTCCCTCTCCCATAGCAGTGGAGACCTAATCCTTTAGGTCTTTTTATTTAGTCTCAGCCTCAAAGTCCCAGACAGTGGAGGAGGGGCAAAGGATTTCCTTGTTTGCAACCATATTAATTTGTTGACTCCAGCCTGTCTGTGGAAGATTTACTATCATCAAAGAGCCTGATGTTTCTTTCTGCAGAATTAAATTACACAAAGAGGTTAAAATAAAGGTGTGTTAACACCAGAGTGTGCTTAAGACTTATTTCACTGGCTGCTATTGCATTAAAAGGCAGAGCTCTCATTTCTTTCTGTTAATCTGATGTGTTACATCACATTGATCTAATGTGTTACATCATCCTTAGGACCTGGTCACTCTGCTACTTTGTGAAATGTATCTGAGAAGAGTAGGAAGATCAGAAACTCCAGCATATATTGAGAAAATGTGACTGCAGCACCATCAAAACCATGCTAACCCACAGCACCCCACCCTCAGGAATACCATTTCGGTCTAGGAAGAATGATCCACAATTTAGTCCTGCTGCTTCTTCTCAGCCCTTGCTTTTTGAAAGGGATAATAAGAAATCTACTGCTGTGATTTTGAGCTCTGCCTGAATAAAAGATTAAGATCATATTTCATCCCTGTTCATAAATTGCTTTAGCAGTGGAATAAAACAATATCTACTTCTGTTGAACAATGTGTGCAAAGCAATAAATTTCCTCCTGGTTATAAAAGGAGCAGAGACGGGTCCTACCTGCACATGTGCAAGAGTGAGACAGGAGAAGAAACTCAAGGAACTGATTTTACATGTGAAGAGGCAAACACTGTGCAATGGACAGAGTGATATTCTGGGCAGAGAACTCGGATATTGTGCTGGCGTGCATGGGGCATTCTTGTGCAGGCAGCCCAAGTGTGCACATGGAGGCTGTGCTCCAGAAGGACTAGGAGCGGGAGTGGTCTACTACATGAGTGTTGCAGTGTTCAGGTGAAACAACATCTGGATCCTTAAATAAGGTGAGTAGACATGATGCTAGGCTTAAAAGCAAATGCAAGTTTTTAGGTTTTAAAATTTCAGAGGAAAGTAAACTGGCGTATGTATGAAGATATTTACAATCTTTGCATAATTGCTCAACCCAACCTAACTGTTCACCTTCTTTGGTATGCCATGTAAAAAATTACATGTTGAAAAAAAATAACAGTGAAGAGCATATTAACTCAGAAGTGTTTTCATTTGGAGTTTGTAATCTCAAGCAGGCTCAAGATAAAAGAAATGGACAGCAAAATAGAAACTAATGACAATCTTCTGTTCATGCCCAAATATTTCTCAAGGAGGAAGGAAATTTGGCTGTGTCTGGACAAGTGTTCTCTGCCACTGTCTTATGTAAAGACTGCCCTGCTTTACAGGAAAAAAAAGACGAGTTTCATCTCTGGTCTGAGAACTGAACATTAAAGAAACTTACAATCCTCTATGGCATGGCCATGATACTGATTGATACTTGATCTAAAAAAGAAAGTTTAAAGAAAAAATTTTCTTTATACCTTATGAGCCCAGATGTTTGAAGGGGCAGAACTGAGAGCAGAGTCAGGACTACATGAAATACAGCAATAGAGGCATGTCAGGACACAGTGAGATGTGTTGTCTGGCTTGGTCCACAGCAGCTCAGTATAAAATACAAAACTGAAATTTGGAATTGCAGTGTTGAAACTGCAGGGAGACCTGCTTGTGCTGATGCTACAGAAGCCTGCCAGCTGGCCCCAAAGCTGCATATGCTGATTGCCCAGAAATGCTTTTTCAAATCAAGTGATACACCACTAAAGCCAAACTCTGGAAAGCAGCAAAAGTCTCTGACCTCTGTTGGATGCTCCTGCAATGTGCTGGCAGACGCCATGCATAAAAGACTGGTAGAGTTTTAACAGCAAACCAACTCTTTCCATCTCACTTCCTAGTGGAGGCTAGACTGGGAATAAACATACAACAGCCAAATAGTCCAAAACCTAAATTTTCAACATCAACTAAGCATTTGTGCTTTTCTCAGCAGAAGGTGGTTGATATTACCTGTTCTTCTGTGGCTGCTACCTTGAGTGTGAACTCACAGAGCTTTCATATGGTCCTGTAGAAGTGACTCCCTTTCTAAAACACAATGTAAGCTTCTCCAGCACTAATAGCAGATTTACTTATCCATGCTTAGGACTGTGCTGTTTAAGCAAAGCCTATAAACAGGGAAAGGCCTGTTCAGGAGCACCAGACCAAGTCTCAGATTTGTTGCAAGCTATTGCAGGCAATATAGCAAATAACTAACTAATATATAAAGAGAGGAAGTTTCATTTTTAGGGATTTAGATTTTCTACATTAAATCTTGTTTTGCACCACTGAGCGCTTTATTGCTTCAATTCCCTCACTATTCAAGGTCATCCATTTCCTCCTGAATGCTAGTCTAGTTATCTTTTGAAGTGACAACATTTCTTAAGTTTGTGGTGTCAGTAACTGGTATGAGCTCATCTGGTATTCTGTGTGAAAACTTGAGTCTTCAATTAGTTTGCTAACCTCCAGCTTCTCTTTCTTAAGAAAGCCCGATAATTTTTCTTACAGCAATTGAATCTAGCATTTTACTGAGACTGAAGCAAACTAGATTTAACTCATTTTCTTTTCCTAGAAAATTAAATTTTCTCTAATGCCTTGATTACTGACTAAAGACAAGTCTAAAGGAACATTGCTTCCTTGCATCAGGGTCTCTTTTGGTCAATAGACCTGCCATCTGTTGCATCAATGTAGAATCTGGTCTTATCTTTATTTAAGAATCTGTTCCCCAGTGCATACCTTGAAGGTTAGTCTTCTGTAAAGACTTTTTAAAGACTATTTACACACACTCCACCCTTCATCACAATTACAAAAACAATTCCTCACAATTCTGCGGTCTGGCAATATTCAGTCCATAATTTGCCTGTTACGTCTTGCAATTACTGTCATAATCTTGAATTTCTCTAGAACCTCACTGTTGGGCTCCTTGGTTGACCATTGTTGCCAGTCAGGTGCCTACCAAGCTGTTCTCTCACCTCCCCAACTCAGCAGTTAAGGGGAAGAATATAAGATTAAAAACTTTTGCTTCAAGATTAAAAACTTTTGCTTCAAGATTAAGGCAGTTTAATGAAGAAAGGCAAAGGTTGCACGTGGAAGCAAAGTCCAAAAAAAAAAAAGGCTTACTCTCTACTTCAGACCAGCAGGTGATGTCCAGTCACTTCCTAGGAAGCAGAGCCCCAGTATACACAGCAATTGCTTTGGAAGACAATGAATGTGCCCCTCCTCCTTTCTCTTAGTTTTATTGCTCTGGACAAAACCATATGGTATGGGATACGCCTTTGGTCAGTTTGCTTCTTCTGTCCTGGCTATGTCTCCTCTAAACCTCTTGCCCATTCCCAGCGCAATGGCCTTTGTGGGGGAGGTTGAAGAGGCAGCCTTGATGATCCATTAGCACTGCTCAACAATGGCCAAAACACTGGTGTGTTATTAACACCCTTCTAGCTACAAACACAAGGTACGGCACTATGAGGGCTGCTATGGGGGAAGTTAACTCCTTCCCAGACAGACTGGATACAATAGAACAGGAAATCTTGGTCTTGCACAACCTAAAAACCATTTTTCAGTTTTGTAGGATACATGTTATGGTGAACTAACAATATGCCTAAGCAAGGCAGCCTGTGACAGAAATGTGGCAGTTTGGGATAGGATACTGTAATCAAAACATGTCTAGTTATTGGTAGGCTTGTAACTAACAGAGATGCAGGAAAAGGAAATCCATATTTGGACAAAGGCCTTCACCAGAACAGGACAAC
>WEIV01021467.1:17418-57151 GCA_013390005.1 Calyptomena viridis
TAACAATATGCCTAAGCAAGGCAGCCTGTGACAGAAATGTGGCAGTTTGGGATAGGATACTGTAATCAAAACATGTCTAGTTATTGGTAGGCTTGTAACTAACAGAGATGCAGGAAAAGGAAATCCATATTTGGACAAAGGCCTTCACCAAAACAGGACAACAGAAATACACCACGTCTGGGAAACACTTGTGATCACAGCTGTGATTGGAGCAGAAGGTGTGTGGACATGTTGTGAACATTTTAACCCTCAGTTTATTGGTTTGAGGCTGACCTTAGGGGAACCTATGGGTGGGTTATAGATATCTAACAGTAATAAACATTTAGAAAATGTAAACCATTTTATAGTATAAAAATTGATGCTTTGTCACAATAAAGCAATTCACGACACAATAAAATTAATTAGATTCATGATTCTTCCACCAAGAAAGTGTCGGTGAATCCACTGCCTGCCAAGACAAACACCGCTGAAACAGGGACCATGATCCCAACATAACACTACAAATGGAAGCCCCGAACAGGGACTACGACCCGTAGCACTAAACATCTTAAACTGAATTTAAAAGTACATGTCTCTGGGTAAAAGTTGTAAGAAAGTAAGGTGTGTGATGGTGGATCAAACAAAGGCCATAGTGAGCTAGTTTCCTACCTCTCACTGTGGCAAATAGCAGAAGTTTGTAGGAGGGGTGTAAGAATTGGGAGAAATATTGGGTGTAAGAATTGGGAGAAATATTAAGTGGCCTGGTATAAGAAAGTCCATGGTCTTCCTGAAGTAAACCAGTATGTCTGGAAACTAATCAGTAGACCCATTCTCTCTCATTTTTACTTTTAAAGTCCCTAATATCCAGTGGCCCAAAATATCAACAATGTGTTCAACAATGTAATTATGCATTTCTTGCAAACCGCTTCCTTTACCTGAGCAATCTCAGTGAGTATTTCCTAATTTTGGATTGCAAGAAACAGAATCAGCATTCCAGATGCATTATCTGCATATGTTTTGTGATTTTATGGTCTGCTGTCATATCTTGAGACATTCTCTTCCAAGCCAGGGACTTCAACTGTGCTAAGACTTTTCCTTTGCGGAAGTGGTTCCAAGCCCATGGAACAGCTTTGTTACCTTTTCTATGCCTTTCCTGGTTTCTCTGCATCATTTTAACATCTCCAGTATAATTTGACTCATTTTTTTCCCACAACCTCTTAAAGTATTTGTGGAATAGTTCATAGGGAACTTATTCTCTACATTTCACACTGACGACTACCATACAGTTTGCATTAAAGTGACATTCCAAGCTGCATAATTTTAGGATACTTCAGACATAGAACTGACTAATTTGAGATTATGTATTCTCGTATAAAAATTTACAAGGAAATATGGTTTTTAAGAGGTAGTATCAAGATTCTTCTTATAATCTTAGCTATCATACTGTCTTGATAATGTTTTTGCATTCATAATAACTTCCTTTTCCAGTTACTGGTTTTTAAAGGAATCCTACATAGTCGTGCGAATTTCAGGATACCACAATAGGCATTGTGTGTCTGACTCAAACTCATATCTCCTACGTATGGCAGTGTTTCTGGTCTAGTCAGGGACATTTTTGGAAGAATCCTATGCATTATGATTCCAGACACAAGAGAGGTCGGGAAAGGCTGATTTTTAAGGATCTAATTCTACAAGTTCAAGAGTAGCCCATCCTGATGAGTAGAAAATCAAGCAAAGGTAGCAGAAGACTCGCAGGGATGAACAAGGAGCCCCTGATCATATAGATGAAAGAGCAGAGAGATGACAATTTAATTCAGTCTTCATCTCTCCCTTTTGCTTGACTCAAATTCAATAAAATTCATGCAAAATGTATTGGATTTTTGGTCTATTCATTATCTTCTTTCAGACTCAAGGAGGTAGACAATTATTACACAAATATAAAGTATATGGAGAAAAATTCCATTTTGTGTAAATATCACTTGCTATTCTGTCCATCTGATCACTATCAGCAGTCTGCTAGTGAAAAACCTTTTTTTTTCATTAGATGAGATAAGGATATTTAAAGCAGTAGCAAGATTTATAATAGTTATAGATAGATCAAACCCCAAAAATGTAAAGAGTTGTTGCCATTTTGTCCCCGTTTAGACACACGGCACAAATTTGATAATGACTGCTCTGTTCTAACAAACATGAAGAATCAGAGCATTAGCAAGAAAGCTGAAAGATTGTGAAGATGGGCTATTGAAAAACTCTGGGCGAGTTCCAGTTTGGAATGAGGGAATCTGAAATTAGTTTTCTATATGTGCACTAGCTGTCTAAGCACCTATTAGACTGAATGGATTGCCACTCAATCCAGTCAATGGAGCCTGAAAATTGCTCAGCATGCAATAAAGTAGATGTTTGTTGGATGGCCATTTGAATCTCACCCTCTTGAAAATGAAGACAGACTAAGACCAAATGACAAGCTGGTATGGGTTTACATTGAGCACAGAGTACTCCAGACTGAATGAAGCATACCAGCTCCCAAAAGTCCCTTGGGTAAGAACAGCTGAAAAGTATGACTTTGTGTAAAAGAATAATTATTTTTCCATGGTCATCTAACATTTCGAAGTGAGAAACCTGTAGATACAATTAGTTAGGCAACAGGTGCAACCCATCACAGAGAAGCTGAACGTACAGCCTCATGAGGAAACGAGCAGTGACCTGGGCCACTCCTAGCCTTCCATCACAGTAAAGAACCCCAAAGGAAGTTAAACACTTCTTGTCAATGTGAAAGATCATGCTTAGACATGATTTTCTAGGTCCTGTGCACGGGGATAGCACTCCCCTTCTGGGAAGTTAAAAACTGCCAGAAGATGTTAACAAATGAACAACTGTGTGACCATTTCAAAGCCAATGCAAAGAAAGTGGAATTTCACCAAAGGCAACATTGGTGTGACTAATACTTATGGCACAATACCGAAAAATTAGTGTTTGCAAACCTCCTGTTTGTAACTCCTGCATTGTGCCCCTCAATCTTCCCTGCCTGACTCAACAGTGATGGATTTAAAAGAGGAACAGCTTGAGATTTCACACACTAAGCTCTGGAAATAGGCAAACCGTAGCTGTGGATGCACTCCCAGAAGACCTCCATGGTTTTGTACAGTTCCTTTCCACTGCAATATTTCTGCAATGGAACTTGGCCTTATTTGTGCCTACCTATCTCCAGCTCTGCATAGTCTCTGCCTGTTCTCCAGAACAGCTAGGTGAGATAGTAAACCTGGAACTGAAAGCTTTAGCTAACAGTATATTTATATACTAACTTATATACTATATGTTATATACTAGCACAGGTGTCATACAGTATGCTAGAAACTCATTAGACTCATTCTTCTACTTTGATATCTGAGTGTATTGACACCTGCTGGGCCAATTCACTCCCTGCTGACCAAAAACCATGCAGTGCAGGGCATGCAAACAAACTTCTCATGCAATTTCCACCACATCTGGTCCAAGATTATTCTATAAAATTTCAGGTGTCCGAAGACCTGTGCTGTGGCAATCTCTGATTAAATATGTCCAATGGAATATTTGAAATATGCACATATGCATAAAGTGCATATTGTCCAAATGCTCTCCAAAACATTTAATATGGAAATGAAGAGATGTCTTTAGATATAGTTTCATGTTGGGTTTCTGCCTAAGTAGTAAAGCAACTTTTTCTTCCTGGATTTCTGATGCAAATCTTACGTATGAAATGGTTTCAGATGTCTTTGCCAGTTCCTCTTGCTTATTTGCAAGTTATATAATGAATTAACTTTTAATATTTTTTTCTGATTAAACCTGGTTTTTCACAGATTTCTCTTCAGTTTGGGCTAGAGTTAGCTAGAAAAAAGTTTAGCTGGACTATTTTTTCACTGAGAAATAGAAGTATCAAATAAGGAAATCATGTAGGTCCTGTTGCAATTTTATTGTGGAGAGAAAAGGGGAAGATGTTCAGAAACTGTCAAAATGTTTTGTCAATTTCTGATAAAATGATTTTAAAAATTTACTTTGTGTTGACTACTGTAACATAACATTTAAAATTGTCAAAAATCAGAGCATTATTGTCAAAATAAAATACTTTCACCAAGGCTAAATAATTTTTTTACAAATTATTAAATCTGAAACATTATGAAACATTTCGAAATTTGGAAAAATGTTTTAGGCTCTCTTTCAATCTGAAATATAAAGAATGAATAGTCACATTCAGTTCAGAAGTGCTGAGCATGTCCCTCTCCAAAGGACAACAGGGTCAAGAAGCAAGGAAAGACAGCAGTAAGGTACATGTGACTCCTAGTATTTGAACATACTATCAGTTACAGTTGTGAGCAGTTGCACCTGACTGCATATAACCATTTTAAGAGAGAGAGAACAATATATCAAGATAGTGTCAGAACAAAAAAGGGTGCAAAAATTAACAGAGAAGCTGATACAGGTGAAAAGCAGTACAAAAGTGGTATAATTATTGGTATAGGAGGATTTAGTGTGACATTATGAGACATCTCTGAAAACCCCATGCCACCGTTATTTATGCCAGAAGAGTTATATATCTTCCAGAATGCAATAATTAAAGCAAGACAGGACTTCAGAAAATACAAATTAAACCAAAAAAAAATATAGTCATATGATTATGCCAAAACCCCTGCTTATATCAATTTGGAAACAAATGCCAAAGAAACAATTATCTTTGTATTTATCCATACTGTTTTTCCAATGTGTCTCTAACTGAACTATGTGGTGCAAAGTATATATGCAGCAGTATGGTGTGATAATTACTCTAAGAAGATAAAATATATATATAAAAACACTAATTAATTTTATACAGAATAGAAACAAGAATTCTGCATCTGCAGTCAGCAGCTATAATCCTTAAGGAATGAATGTGGAAATACTGCTGGTGTCATGATTATTTATAGACTTAAAGACACATTCACATGCATATGTGTCAGATGTTTCTAAAAGCTTTTTTAAATTATGGCTGTCTGTCATTACTGTCATGAGCAGTCTTGCCTGCCAGCATCCTCCCATTGAACAGTAATAAGGACACCCTGCAGCCATTACCAAGACCCACGGGCGGTTGCCAGAAAACAAATGGTCATATTCTAAGCAATTCTTCAGAATTATGCTTCATTCATTACACTACACCTCATATTATTAAGAAAAATTACTTTTATAGCTCAAAATTTAGTGAAACATAAAATACACATTTACATAGTAAGCCAAATAAATTATTTGGACCAGAATTCATCCCAACTAACTTCGACTAGAAAGGCAGTCACTCTGGTCTCCCTTTATACTGAAAGAATAGAAAACACTGGAAAAGAAAATAGCTGTTTTTTCAGGAGAATCCAACTAAGACCTGCATCAGGACCTGGGGCTGCACATCTCCCTGCTGACTGCATTGAAAACTGAGAGTGCTGTGCCTAAGACAGGGTGTAAATGCAGTCCTCAGTGCCAATCCTGCAGTCTGTTTGGAAGCACAATTTCTCTGAACTCTTTTAAGGTCCTTATCTAACTTATAACCAGCCATAAACTGCAGATACAGCCCTTGAATAGGTAAACACATTTTTAAGTAGTTTAACTACACTAAGGAGGAGGCTCCTCTAGAAGTGACCACGAACCCTGACTGCTTGCTTTGTCCCTTGTTGACTGCATCAGCCCACACTAGGACCTCAGTTTAATTCAGTTTGGTTAAAGCTGATAATGACAGTGTCAACATTTTGCTTTTGTTTTCCTTCTAGAACAGTTACATGCAAGTTGAGTAACGAAAACAACACGTTTAACCTGTGTAAAATGCAGGACACATAAGGCATCTTAGTTCTCTGACCCAAGGATACTTCCACTCCGCCTCTTCTGCTGCACTTCAGATCTCCAGTTAGCTTGGGCTGTTTCCCAGATAGCCTCACAGTCTGAAAAGAAAGGCTCATTAGTATCTGACTTCTTTCACATCTAGCCTCCCAGGCAAAAATGTTCTAAATTGCTTTCTCCTTCAGTAAAAAAAAAAAGATACAAATAACTTCAAAAGATTCAAAACATAACATGTGTTAGTATTAATGGATAGTAAATAAAACGGACTTTCACTGGGTAATGACTACCTAATATTATTTAACCAAAAGCAATGCCTTTTCTTAATTACCATGGTTATGAGGATTTTTTAAAAGCAGAAAAATTTTGTAAAACCAGGGAGAAAATGAAGTTTGAAATCCAAAAATCCCCTAATTGTTCTGTGAAGAAAAACAAATTTGGAATTGCTCAAGAACACAGAAATATATTGTACCCATTGGACTGAAACCATGTTCACTGATTCAGTTGTCCCCAGTAGAGGCCATCTTGCAAATATCTTAGAGTGAAATCAGTATTTCAGTTGTTCACTAGTGTGGCATTAATTAACAGACTCCGATGACAGAACACATCAAAGACGTTTATTTTCTCTCTGCACCAGGTTATATAGTACCTTCAAAACAACTCCATATATGGAAGTAGTGAAACAAGTGGTTAAGTTTATCCCACGTGAGGCTTAATTGACACCTCAGGCCTTCTGCCCTCCCTGGCAGAGGTCTAGGCATCAGGTTTAACTACAGCAATCCCCAGAAACAATTGTTGTTGATGGCAGAAATCAAATCCTTGATTTCTCCTTCTGACCCCCTAGGATCTTTTATTTTAAAAAAAAAAAAAAAAAAACCCCTTTTATTTTCTTCTAGAGATCTTTAAAACAAGGTGTACATGCCTCCTGCAGTATATGTTAGTGGATTTCCACCAGACTGAATAGGCAAAACCCACAGTATTGCTGCTTATATTTGTTCAGAATTTCAAAATGGAAAATTGCTCCCTGTGCCATGCCTGAAAGTTTTCCTTCTTGCAACAGGGTTCTTAGTTTCATGGCAATAATGTGCCTTTTGCAAAGCTGCAAAGCAAAAAAAAAAAAAAAGTTAATGGAAAAATGAAAGCAGTTTCCCTTTTGAGGTGCTGCCATTTATGACATCTTTATATTTGGGGAACTCTAACAACTCTATTAAAAAAAAACCCTAAAAAAAACAACAACCCAAACAAAACAAGCAAAAAAACAGAAAAAAGCTGAAAGATAAAGTAAAAGAGACTTTCCTTAAAATGAGAAGTTGAATGACTGGGAAGCTGTGAACTGAGCGTCGGTTACTCATTTCATATAATTTTAAGTATCAACATGTCCTGAGTGGTTTGTATCTGTGCCTCTTATTGCAAGGAAGGAAATTTTCAGGTGCCAGTCATGTAAGACATTTCACATTTAAATATAAACACAGTTTTCCCATATAGAGGCAGATGAAACTGCATGAAATTAAGGTTTCCATACCAAAATATGTCCAAAGCAGGCCTACTTAGTGTTCTACAGATATGCAAAAACAATTAAGCACTGCATAATAGCAGTTAAAGATAGGACACATCTGATAAAATATCTACTTTAGTTGCATCTGCACTAGTTGCCTGATGCTTCCTTTATAAATAAGTTCTTCTGAAAAATGATTGATTATATGTCACCTAAAATACATCAGATGAAATAGAGTTTAAAGCACATTTATTTCTTCTGACTATAAACAGACCTTATAACAACAAGCTCAGATGAACATGTCTAGGTACTAGGTGAGATGAATGCCATCAGGCTACTATAACAAGGAATTCTCTAGCAGTAACAGGGAATAATGACAGATTATCCACCTAAAAGCATTTGGGGATTATATGAACAAAAGTATAGTTGACTGCTTTATTGAATTTCTCTTACACGACACATGATGTTTTTGCCTTATCAGTCTCAGAGAAGAGCTCTTGCAGTAGAGGTTAAAGAGGGTGGGGTTTTTTGTATGTTTCTAACATACGGTATCTTAACTCTCATAAATCAGAGGGTTTGCCTCAGTTATGTAGTAAGGCTAGAT
Organism: Calyptomena viridis; assembly: GCA_013390005.1. Lineage (NCBI taxonomy): Eukaryota > Metazoa > Chordata > Aves > Passeriformes > Eurylaimidae > Calyptomena > Calyptomena viridis. The sequence continues at coordinate 25,323 of WEIV01021467.1, forward strand.
AATCAAGTATTAATAAAGCTTTTGGGGTTTTTTTGGGGTTTTTTTTGTGGGTTTTTTTTTCCCCGTTTTTCATCTGAACTGCACAGTGTAGATATGTACAGCTATAAGAAATACTTTGAAAATTCTGACTACACAAAGGTTGCTGCAGGTTTTTTGGTAGTACAATGAAGAAAACCAGGAAACTGTCATCCATCTCTGCATGGGCCTAGCCTTCATCCTGGATACAAAATCTGACTCTGCTCTGAATACTTTTTCATTATGAAAGATGTAGCATTGACGTTGCAGGAAAAGAGCTTCTGATGTAAAACCAGTGACCTGACACAACTGTTAATAAAAAGTCCACTTTAATGATTCAATTGAAATGGGTATCCTTCATAAGCAATTTAAAAGGAAGCCCATAACAGCATTAAAACTCAAATGAGATTTTAATGCATGACACCTGCATTCTGACGGCTTAGAAGGGACAAAAAAAGCTTGCTGAATTTCTAGGCGGGATAAAATTTGTTGCCTGATGTACTATGATACAATTCAATATACCCACAAGATTTCTCAATGGATTGAATTTCCAGAATTAGTTTCCATCATATATGTGTTAGTTTGGGCTACCTGTTCTGTCACAAACAGGAGCACCCAAAAATCTGGAGGTTTCAAGGTACTTTGTTCATTTCTCCTCAATGATAATTACTGCTCACAACCCTTACATCTTTCCATAGCCACCCTTTCAAAGAAACTATTGAAAAGAACGCTGAGCACTAACCTCAGAGAGTGTTGTATAAAAGGTGGCTGAAAGGATAATTAAAATAAAGAGGAAACAGCAAGCTTAGTTTGAAGGTCAGTGTAAAATTTAGAAAAAGACTTTTTCAATTAAATGAACTGTGTGAAAGCCAAGTTGAACAGACAGTTGGTAGAGATGAATTTGACAGCAGGAATGTAAACGTTGGCTTTCAATTGAGTAAGCAAGAAAATGGTACAGATGAGGGCTGAGGAAGTTTTCCGCAGTAACCTGATAAAGATACATTTAGAAGCAGTTATGACTACACCTGTGAGCTTATTCTAGGTTTGATCCTGGGTCTATCCCTATCTCATCCCTCTTAAGATAACATATTTCTACTTGCAGCAGATTTGCTGTCAAAGCCAACTGAAGGCCAGTGCTGATGTTCAGGGGAAATTTGGTGGACTGTAGGCTCATGGGATCTTCATGAAGCTCAAGAAAGGTGTTGTGGTTTTAAGTAGCCAGAGTTTTCTATTAGCTGGGGGGGGCTAGGAGAGAGGCTTCTTTAAGAAGCTGCTGGAGTTTTTCTCTGCTCTAAGCTAGCCGAGGTCAGCCGACAATGCCTCTGTGATAACATATTTAAGAAGGAGAAGAAAAAAAAGCTGGGCAGAACATCATGGCGGCTTAAGAGAAAGGAGGGTGGGAAGTTTGATTAAAACCAAGGTCGGAGAGAGGAGAAAGAGAAGATGCCTTAAACACTGGAATAGGGCCCCAGCAATATTGTGGGGGATCATAGGAGCAAAGATTCGTAGCACACCCGTGGAAAGACTGGAAGATTTCTACACGGAGCAGAAGTGCTGGAGGAGAGAGGCTGTGATCCTGTGGGACATTTGCTAGAGCAGAGGGGCCTGATAGAGTCCTGTGGGTCGTGGGAAGAAGAGACCCATGCTGAGCAGCAGAGCAGCATTTCTTGGGAGGACTGGTGGCCTGGAAGAACCCACACTGGAGCAGCTGAGCAGCTGGCACGTGACAACAGTACCTGAAAAAACTGTTGTTAGTAACAAATCCACTAAGAAGCAGTTTGCAACAGACTATTTCCGTGGAGAAGACCCCATGAGGAAAACTGGGGTGGGACTCTCTCTCTCTTCTGAGCAGCAGAAAAGACCACATCTGACTGTACCCTCCCCACACACACACCTGCCTTCCCGAGATGCTGGGGGAAGGTGAAAGATCTTAAAAGGGAGGGGTGGGGGGAGAAAGGTGTCTGTAACATCTATCAAACTTCCCACTCTTAAATCTTAAGCTCTGATTTTAGTAGTAGTAGTAGTAGTTAATACTTAACATTCTAAGTTAGAGCCTGTTTTGCTTGTGTGAAGTAGTTAATAAACAGTTGCTTGTAATCCTTATCACAAAAGTCGAGGGGTTTTTTCCCTTCTCTGAGAAATTTTAGATTTATGTGTGGGCTCTTGGCTTTTAGCCAGAGTCAAACCATGACAAAAGGTAAATGCAAAATCCTGCACCTGGTACATCATAACTCCATGCAGAAATACAGGCTGTGGACTAACTGACCAAAGAGCAACCAGGCAGAAAAAGACCCTTGGGGTTTGTGGAGAAGCCCAACAAAAGCCACAATATGCCCTTGCAGCAAAGATCAACAGCCTCCTGAGCTGTATTAGAAAGTGCACATTCAGCAGGCTGAGGGAGATGATTCTTCCCTCAGCTCTAGTGAGACAGCTAGAGTGCTGGGTCCAGCTCTGAGCTCCCTAGTACAAGGAAAAAACAACAGATGTATGGAAATACCTGAGGAGCACTGGGAGCACAGGGACTAGAGCACAGAACATAGAAGGAGAGGCTGAGAGTTGGGTTTCTTTGGCCAGGAGAAGGCTCAGAAAGCTCTTACTACTCTCTGCGAGTACCTAAAAGAATGGTGTAGTGTGACTAGAGCCACACTATTCCCAGACATACACAGTGGTGGTACAAGAGGCAACATCCAGAAGTGGAAGCCTGAGAAATTTCAATGTGATATGGAGCGGGAAATTATCACTGTAAGAGTGGCCAAATACTGGCACAGAATGCTCTGAAAGGCTGTGGAGGTGCCCAGAGCTTGACTGGACACAGCTCGGAACACCTGTTCCAACTAGACCTGCTTTAGGCAGGATGTTGGGTCAGAAGACCAGTGGAGGTCCCTTCCAACCTAAATGATTCTAAAGCCCTTAAGTTCAGTTACAGCAATTCCTTCCATTGTCCTCAAATACCTGTCATCCTTTAGATAAGGGTAAGGCTAGAATGCAAGATGAAGCTGGGGGCTAAATGAGGTTAGATACAACATATGATAGTGTCTGTCTCTTCTTCAGAGAGATCAGGGCCTTTCTCTCTTCTATTCCAGCTCAAAACAAATCACTTCATTTAAAAATATGTGCATTTGAATTTTTTCTGGAACAAAGAGGAATAGATGTTTTATACAGCACTGACGTTGGTTTTGATGCAGCAATTATAACCTGAGAAATAAGTCTAGATCCATGTCATAAAATTCACTGTGCCAGACCATAAGGTTTACAACCTACCTCACACATGTGGGCAGACTCAGTGAAAGAAGGGAACCAACCCAAACCTGCCAATAAAGCATGAAAGACTGAAAAGGAATGAAGCTGAACCAGAAAGAGGTAAGAGAGGAAATATGTGATGAATAGGACAAATCTCACCACACTGTAGCACAAAGCAAAACAAAACATGTGATGTAAAACAATAGCCACTGAAAATGTCCTGTAATACAGTGTTAACCTGTGGAATTCATTATCATGTATAAATCTGAGGTCAAAATCCTAACGAGATAAAGTCTTAAAAAAGGCTGGATAACAATATCGAGAGTTTTGATAGCTATACAATGTATTTTCTACAGTGTATGAATCCCTACACTGAGATTTCCAGTTATTTCCAGCTAATATGCTTGCAAAATATAAAATTCAATTCCTACTGAAAGGTTTCTTCTTCTTTCAGATGCATCTGATGTTTAGCTTTACTTTGATCCTCTGTGACAGTTCCCATGTACCAAAGGAGACAGAACTGAGAGGAAAGTATGTTGGGAACCAAATGATTCCTGTCACTCGGATACATATTTACATTCAAAATAAAGCAACTAATTCTTGGGAAGGAAAAAAGACTGTGCAGTAAGGTAGCTGCAGGAGATATTTCTTATGAAATCAGAAAGCTCACAGAGACATAGCAGAAGCAGAAGCTTTGGGAATGGATGGTGAAGGAAAAACTTAGCAATAACTATTGGTATAGAACAGTGGAAACGCATACAAGTAGTGGTTCTTCCTCTGGCCTGTGAGCACTCTCACCCAACACTACAGGGACAGGCAGGTTCTTTTAGGGATCCTTCATAGAATGAGAAATGGTTGTAATTATAACCAGGGCTTTATTGTTACACTAAAAATTTAGTTATCAGCATTGCTTATTGTTATTTTTGATTTCTAGCAGTTAACATGGTTTACTGCCACACAGAATTTTAAGAAACTATCATAAGCTTTCAGTTAAACAAATTTCTACTGATATGTAATCAGTGTAGTGTTTGTACTATCTAGAGTCTCAGTTACCCAGTCACTGGTCACCTGGACACCCTGCAGATGGGGCCAAATTCTTGATAATCAGCAAGAAATAAGATAAAAAACCACCCTTCTTACCTGTTTGCAACAGGAGCCTATTAAATATGCTCACATGTAAAAGAACAGCTTGTTGTAAAGGTATTTCTCTTTTAAAGACATGAAAATATCTAATGCAAAAATATTCTTTTAGATTATTAAAGGGCATAAGCAACATGTAGGTGAAGGGACATACTTCTTTAAGTCCATTATCAGTGTTACATTTATCATTGACAAAAATGACCATGTCACAGATAATGCTTAAAGCAATTTTAAGCAAAGAAAGCCTTGCTTTCCTCTGCACCCTAAATTGAGCCTTTTGCTTCCATTTCTGACAACAGCTATCTACACTTGGTGATTGAAATCTGGTTTTAAAAAAAAAAATCACGAATCTCTATTAGAGGCAATATTATGAAGGCCTGTTAAGCCTTAAAGTGTGGCTACTGTACACTCTTGGTAATTACAGTATCTGAAATTTTTGGATTAGATTCATTCCATCTCAACACATGTTTACAGAACTGGGGCACAACAGGGATTTATAGGGTTAGGAAGAGGAGGAAAGAATTAAAGTAATTTTTATGTTATTTAATTGGTGAATTAAATTGGTGAAAAGTGGGAGGTTAACAGTTCTAGACACATTGTGAGTCAGTTCACAATGGTGTGCGTAATATCTCTAATCACTCAAAAAAATGCTGCTCATGCCACATCAATAACTCTTAAGAAAAATTATTTTTAATCTTCTAAATATTCATATATACATCATTTATAGGTAAGTCAGTACAATCATAGGCAACTCATGCACCTATTTGTTGCTAAAAGCAGGCAACAATTTTTACAGTATCAAAAGTCATTGCAAATATAGTTAAATATATTGACTATAGAGATGCAAACTCTGATGTCCTGCAGCTACAGAATGTCATTCTGCCAAGGAAAGAAACAGTTTACCATCTGCTATTTTATTTTGTGAATTTGATTTGCATTGTGTTTTCTATTATTTCATTATTAATCAAATGCCTATCCAGCATATGACTTTTAGAAGGTGAAGGTTGCTATAAATACTCAAGAATCGGAGATTTCATGAGGTGAATATTACCATTTCTTGAGAAAAAAAATTAAATTATAGGCAGGAGATTTTCAAAGTAGTTTGAGGTGTGTTCTTGTCCCATTAATATTATAAATTCATAAAAAATATTATTTAACCATAGAAGATAATGTATCAAAATTAATAATTTGGAATGGTTTATCTACAGAGATAGAATCTCTATGACACCAAGAATATCACAGAGGATTACATAAATCTGATTATATTGAAGTAATAATTACCATTCTATTGCTGTAGAACAATGATTAAAGAGATATTGAATTGTAGTCATCTGCCTCAGAAGCCTCATAAAACACATTTCATCAATACCAAAATCATTATCTAGGTTGAGAACTTTCCCTACTTTTGATTTGAACACCATAAAAAGTCAAAGAAAATTAAATTATATCGGTCTTTAATTAACTTAAGGAGCCTAAGTACTAGGAAAAGAAAAAAACCCTAAATGCTACGTGAAGTAGAAGCAATTGGACTTACAATATGAGATTTACATATCTCTTAATAAAAACATTCAAGACAACGTTTTCAGTCCCCTTTGAATATTTCTTGGTTATTACATATATAAATACATATATATATATGGTATTATAAGTTAAAGTTTCTATGTTTTCAATGGGTTTTTGTTATTCTGTCCTTGCAATATCTGTGTGACGCTCTGTACCTGGAAGCAAATGATGATGAAGATGATGGTTTATTTAATATGGAGGTGTCACTGAGGTTAAGCTGGTCTACGCCTTGTGTCAAAACTGCTTCCACAAAGAATGAAAGATGGGTCATTGTCATAGGAGACTCCTTGCTGAGAGGACAGAAGGCCCCATATGCGGATCAGATCTACTTCTTAGGGAAGACTGCTTGTAGCCTTCCCCTGTCAGGGCTTGCCGAGGGGTGAGTGTGCCCCTGCACTCCCCAGGGGATGGCTGAGGGAAACGGAGGACAAAGAAGGTGCTGGCGGCTCACCATGGTCACATATAATATAAGTTTATTCACTCCAGAGGCAACAGGCCACCTGGAGGGTCCAAGCTTATGGGGGATAACCAGGGAAAGAGCCCTTCCCACTTCCGGCCCCTGGTTCTTATAGGGGCTCCGGCTAAGGGGAAGGGAGAACAAGGGAAGGGTACAAACCATCTGGGGTGAGGGGTAGGGCACATCATAACAGGACATACCGTGTAACAGAACAATAATATACAGTGAGAAATACATGCTAATCACACATTACTACAACTGCTGCTTCCCTGGGGTCCATATTAAAGATATGATCAGAACTCTTCCTGCCATATGACAGCCCTCAGATTACTGTCCAGTGTTGGTTTTTCAGGTAGGCAGCGATAGAGTTGCAACAAGAAGTCCAAGGGCAACCAGGAGATAGTGCATGCACTTGGGACAATTGGTTAAGGGATCAGTAGCAGAAGTAGTGTTCTCCTTTGTCTTTCCAGTTACAGGGAATGCTGAGGGAAGAAACAGGAAGAGCCAACAGATTAATATCTAGGTCTAAGCCTGGTGTTACAGGCAGAGTTTTGAGATTTTTGATCATGGGTTGTTTTACCAGGACACCAGGGCTGCTGTTGACAGACAGGGTACACCTCTCTCAATGTGGAAAAACAATCTTTGCATGAGAGTAAGAAAGGCTGAAGAGCTTTAAACTAGATTTGAAGAAAGAAGGGGATAAATTCAAGCTCACTAAGTGTGAGTGATGCTGTGCTATCAAGGCCCTTTGTTCTGCCACCTTAGTGGAGGTAGGGGATGGAGATCCTTGTGGCAGCAAACACACAAGGGTTATTGATGTGTTAGAAATCATGAAAGAGCCTGAAAATTGTCATGTAGGAATTAGAGCTTCTTCCCCCTAACAGGAGTCAGGATCAATAGCCTGCAGTACATCTACACTAATGCACGCAGCTTGGGCAAGAGATAGGAGGAGCTGGAAAACATTGTGCTCATTCTTAAGTGATTCACCCTGTAGAACTGATTATAGAAAAGAGGCATTCCTCCAAGGAGATAATTTGGTACTACCCCTTCATGCTGAAGAACAGATTTCTCTCTTCCCAGAAATGAAAAGCTCAATACCATCCTTACTCCTCCTACTTTTTGAAAACCATTACGGGATTTTCAGATACTCTGGGACTAATTCCTTAAGTTATTGTTAGGGACTGATTAAAGAATTGACTGGAAGTGAAAGTGCCCTTTGGATTCTTGTCTGAAAATGTGTGAATATGCTCAGCCCAGGAAAGACAGCCGCTTAGTATCATATACAAGTTCTAGGTACATGTAAACCTTTACAATTAAAATGTAAGCACCAAGGGTACAACGTCTGGGTTAGGAAGTAACTCCTTTTCCCCTTTGCATCCCCAAGGGTAAGAGCACAGCCAGCAGGGATAATGTATCCACTATCCTGAAGAAAGAACAGCAAGGAAGAAAAGTTCCTCAATGCAGTAAAATTATTGTCCTGGAAGTATTGCAGTGATACTGTCCCATACATCCATATGTTGGCAGAATTACAATCAGCACTGTTCAAAGTACTAGTAGCTTGAAAACTACACAGGACATAAGTATTTATAATGAAACTTTTACGAGGTCTCTTTATGTTTTGCCTTTAAAGCACCGTTCTTCTCAGTATAAAAGCAACAAAATATGAGCACAAACACATAATTACAGTAATAACTGCTAACAGTAAAAAATGTTGCAGTGAGTTAGCTGTTCAGAAGGTAAGGATATTAACAATCCCTTGTTAGAACTTATTCTGTCATAGATCACAGTCATAGTGGATGGACACAGATGGTCAAGATTACACACCTGTGGGGAGGAAGGGAAAGTAATCCATCTGTAAGATAAGTGCAGGATAGAGGGTAAAAGGGAAAAGATTTTGTCATATGCGCAAAGAATTAAGTGAGAGGAGTCTAACTCGAGTTCATCCCTATAGGAGCTTTCTGANATACAGTGAGAAATACATGCTAATCACACATTACTACAACTGCTGCTTCCCTGGGGTCCATATTAAAGATATGATCAGAACTCTTCCTGCCATATGACAGCCCTCAGATTACTGTCCAGTGTTGGTTTTTCAGGTAGGCAGCGATAGAGTTGCAACAAGAAGTCCAAGGGCAACCAGGAGATAGTGCATGCACTTGGGACAATTGGTTAAGGGATCAGTAGCAGAAGTAGTGTTCTCCTTTGTCTTTCCAGTTACAGGGAATGCTGAGGGAAGAAACAGGAAGAGCCAACAGATTAATATCTAGGTCTAAGCCTGGTGTTACAGGCAGAGTTTTGAGATTTTTGATCATGGGTTGTTTTACCAGGACACCAGGGCTGCTGTTGACAGACAGGGTACACCTCTCTCAATGTGGAAAAACAATCTTTGCATGAGAGTAAGAAAGGCTGAAGAGCTTTAAACTAGATTTGAAGAAAGAAGGGGATAAATTCAAGCTCACTAAGTGTGAGTGATGCTGTGCTATCANCCAGGAGATAGTGCATGCACTTGGGACAATTGGTTAAGGGATCAGTAGCAGAAGTAGTGTTCTCCTTTGTCTTTCCAGTTACAGGGAATGCTGAGGGAAGAAACAGGAAGAGCCAACAGATTAATATCTAGGTCTAAGCCTGGTGTTACAGGCAGAGTTTTGAGATTTTTGATCATGGGTTGTTTTACCAGGACACCAGGGCTGCTGTTGACAGACAGGGTACACCTCTCTCAATGTGGAAAAACAATCTTTGCATGAGAGTAAGAAAGGCTGAAGAGCTTTAAACTAGATTTGAAGAAAGAAGGGGATAAGTTCAAGCTCACTAAGTGTGAGTGATGCTGTGCTATCAAGGCCCTTTGTTCTGCCACCTTAGTGGAGGTAGGGGATGGAGATCCTTGTGGCAGCAAACACACAAGGGTTATTGATGTGTTAGAAATCATGAAAGAGCCTGAAAATTGTCATGTAGGAATTAGAGCTTCTTCCCCCTAACAGGAGTCAGGATCAATAGCCTGCAGTACATCTACACTAATGCACGCAGCTTGGGCAAGAGATAGGAGGAGCTGGAAAACATTGTGCTCATTCTTAAGTGATTCACCCTGTAGAACTGATTATAGAAAAGAGGCATTCCTCCAAGGAGATAATTTGGTACTACCCCTTCATGCTGAAGAACAGATTTCTCTCTTCCCAGAAATGAAAAGCTCAATACCATCCTTACTCCTCCTACTTTTTGAAAACCATTACGGGATTTTCAGATACTCTGGGACTAATTCCTTAAGTTATTGTTAGGGACTGATTAAAGAATTGACTGGAAGTGAAAGTGCCCTTTGGATTCTTGTCTGAAAATGTGTGAATATGCTCAGCCCAGGAAAGACAGCCGCTTAGTATCATATACAAGTTCTAGGTACATGTAAACCTTTACAATTAAAATGTAAGCACCAAGGGTACAACGTCTGGGTTAGGAAGTAACTCCTTTTCCCCTTTGCATCCCCAAGGGTAAGAGCACAGCCAGCAGGGATAATGTATCCACTATCCTGAAGAAAGAACAGCAAGGAAGAAAAGTTCCTCAATGCAGTAAAATTATTGTCCTGGAAGTATTGCAGTGATACTGTCCCATACATCCATATGTTGGCAGAATTACAATCAGCACTGTTCAAAGTACTAGTAGCTTGAAAACTACACAGGACATAAGTATTTATAATGAAACTTTTATGAGGTCTCTTTATGTTTTGCCTTTAAAGCACCGTTCTTCTCAGTATAAAAGCAACAAAATATGAGCACAAACACATAATTACAGTAATAACTGCTAACAGTAAAAAATGTTGCAGTGAGTTAGCTGTTCAGAAGGTAAGGATATTAACAATCCCTTGTTAGAACTTATTCTGTCATAGATCACAGTCATAGTGGATGGACACAGATGGTCAAGATTACACACCTGTGGGGAGGAAGGGAAAGTAATCCATCTGTAAGATAAGTGCAGGATAGAGGGTAAAAGGGAAAAGATTTTGTCATATGCGCAAAGAATTAAGTGAGAGGAGTCTAACTCGAGTTCATCCCTATAGGAGCTTTCTGACACAAACCAAGAGAAGAATCATATAGATGATTTTTACAGTATTTACCACTTGATTAATTTATATAACTTCATGCTGTATTCTGTTAGTAGTGGTACAATTTTGTGCAGTATATATGCTGTAAGCATCTTTTGTTCCAGTGTTATTGGTGTAGGAAATAACAAGTGAAATAAGTGCAGCTGCTTAATTACACTGGTATTTATGAAAGTTAAATTCAGCCTAAGAAAATTGTACCACTATCCAAATCAGAAGACAAAGTCATCAGCTACACTTGCTACAGTTTTAAGCACTGCAACATTGCAGAACACAGTAAGTCAGCAGCAGCAATCAAGTCATATTTTCCAATCTATTACTCCAGTAAACACGGTGTAACAATTAGCGACTGAATATGTGAGGCTTCAGTGAACCAGTTACTATAAAAAATTTACAGTCATTAATATGAAATAGAATGGACTTAGCTGAGAATGAGCCTTGAGGCTACATTAGGATAAAGGTAAGCAGTTCTTAAAGACTTCTTACAGAGATGGTTTATATTTAGCTGTAATGCTATCAGGAATATAAGTCACTTAAATCCACCACCAGTTGATAACTTATGTAGGACATGAAAAGCCTGATTCAATTTAGACAGGACTTTAAGCCTCTGGCTGTACCAACAATTTACCCACAGCTGAGACAGTCCTGGGCACCACAGTGTGATCCCTTTTACCATTTAAATTGATAAAATGGTCCTTGACAACTTGGGGGCCAAACCACATTGTATTGGAAACAATCCCTACGCGCAGTCAGAAGGTTAGCACAGGCTGGGGACCACTTATAATATGCAGTTTGGGTATGTCTGTCTTTTCTGAGAGACTACTAACAGTTGCTTAGACACCAACTATTCTGTACCAGCTGGACTCTTTGCTGGACAACAGGCCTTGCCACAGCTCAGTCTGTGAATACAGACACAGCCATTATGTGCTATCAATCATATATTTCAGTGCCTCACCTGAAAATAAGCATTATGATCCTATGGTTTAGCACTCTTTAAGTTTTAGCAAGCTGAACTTTTAAAAGTTCTGACTCTAGGGATAAAAACCAACTAAACAAACAGAAACCTAAACAACAACTAGTAGATTCTTAAGAAGCTAAAGGGCCACACACAGTTCTGTAGGAATTGCTGTATCAGTGCCACTCTTCGGATTTCACCTGCCTTGACACATAAAATCGCTCCTTTCAATGATCTTGCAGAAGACCTTTTGATACCCCCTGGTAGCTACAGTGAACATAGAGAAAAAAGAATTTCAACAGAAAGAAACCATAACATTTAAATAGTGTTGATTTTCCAATTGTATTCCACAGTCAAAAACTCCTTGAAGATTTTTTTCAATACATTATGCCTTTATTTTCCTTTGATTCATGTGAGAGCTAAATAAAACTTATATTCAAAATAAGTATATGTCAAGTATACATATAAAATATTATAACAATTTCTTACATTTGCTTAATGCAACACCATTAGACAAGTTCATGTATTAAAGGCACAGTAAGATTTTACTGTGTGATTAAATTGTAATAACTAGAATATTAAAGGTTAGAAATACATATATGGTAGACTCAGTTTAATTCCTTATTATAATACACATCATANCAGAATATAAATCATAGCATAATTTCCAGAATCTCATCCAGTACTATTGTGAAAATGTCTATATTTCTTCTACTTTATTCGATTTTGGAAAGTGGTTCTCAAACCACAATGTTCACATAATTTGTAATACTGATATGAAGTTTAGACTAAAATTGTAAATAGTTTATATCTGGTGTTTCAATTTAAAGAATTCTGTTATTCTCTTGATGTTTATGCTACACTGTGTTCAAAAAGAGCAATTGTATCCACTTTTGAACAACTTGTTTAAAATGAAACATGAAAAGTCTCCTCCTCCCAGGTAGGATCTTTGTTTCTTGCTATTTTAGCAGTAATTTTCTTTATTCAGAATTTGACTTTTTTATAATATCCCACGTAAGATCTTTCAAGGTTGAGTAAACTGATACTGTCTTAGGATCACTTTGGCTTTTTTTTTCTCATCCTAGTCACCCATAGATGTCCCGAATCAAATGAAATTACTGGATTTTTCATCAGTTCAAACTGATGAGGTCTCTAATGTTAAAGAAAAATTGTATTAGCCATATCTTGATCCCCATATAACTATTTTTCCTTCCATTCCTACAATTATCATACCTATGAAGATTCAGTTTTCCACTGTATAAACAGTGGCCCAAGGCTGTGTCCTCAGTCATCACCATATTCCTAATTTCAGCACCAGGATGTAAGGAAAACTTTGATAAGATCTGCAGCAAAATGAATCCTTGAAAAATGTCATGTACCATGCTCTGCCATATTCAGTAAGACCTGGTTTTGCTGTTGTCATTTCTGGGGCAGAAAAATTTCTGAGTGCCTTAACGTTGTTTACAAAGTTGAAATAAAATTTTTCTGTATATTACTGTATAAAATTTATCACTTAAGTACCAAGATATTAGACATATTGCATTTTCTTTGCCTATAAATTTATTTTCAAAGTAATTTTTAAAAAATGCATACGGAAGACAGAATTTTATTGACAAGTAAACGAGCCAGAAGATATGAGAAACAACTTCCTACATAAAATTTCTATAGCAGCTGTTTCTGACCATAACAGCAGCACTGTAGGGACACAGAGTCTGGCACGGTTTCATATGCCCCTGTAGCACCTTCCTTCCATTTAGCAGGAAGATATATTAGTCTTAAGCTGGAAAGATGAACGCTCCTTGCCAAGAACACTGTACCACACAAACCGGAATTTCTCTTTTAAATTAAGGAATTTTAAATAGGAAGGAAGGAAGGAAGGAAGGAAGGAAGGAAGGAAGGAAGGAATAGACAAAATAAATATCTTAGCCAGCCACAGTCTCTTATTCAAGTGGATCTTTTAGCTTCTGTGCAAAGTGTAATAGTGGAAATCCTTCTTCTTAATAATTATTCTTATAATTCTTTATAACGATTCATTCTTCATAATCCTTCTTCTTTATAATCATTTTCAGCTTCATTACAATCAGGTTAAATCATAAAAAGACTTGTTTGAATGCTGTCCAGGTTGATCTCAGAAGCTTTTCTGATCATCAGGAAAGATTATAATAAATTATATTCTGGAACTTTTAATCAGTATATCTCAAAATACTTTACAAAGCAGATCATGAGTTTGTCGTCTTTATATTGTTTGGAAATGTGAATGTGGAGCAAAAGTAACTAAGTATATGTCAGTGACAATTCCAATTCTAGAGTACAGACTGAAAGACACGGCTGTAAATCTTTCCACCATCCACTCTTCTTCAGACCTCCACACACATATATCCTTAGTAGTTAACTACTATACATTCATTTGCTGTATTTATAAGTCTACTAACCTGAATCATGTGATTCACTGCAAATTAGAAATCCATTTTCAACTGAAAACTACAGACAATCTGCTTGTAAAACTCTCAGAGAGAGAGAGTAACAGGCCTCTCCCTATTTAGAAATGTTTTTAAATGACAGTATGCAGAACTGAAACCTGATCACACTTCTGGATTACAGCTATTTATTTTCTTTACAATCATCACTTCAGCCCATTGCAGGTCTCAGAAACAGGTCAGGAATTGAAATTTATTTTTATACTAGGTAACTCATTGAATAGGTTTTGCGAAATAGCCCTTTCAATTTGCTGTCACCACAAAGATCAGTTTGGAGAAAAGTAAATACATTTTTCATCCATGAAATGGTGTCTCCCAACAGCTTTAAGTCCAGAGGTCCACATTAAGGCTATGTGCCAAAAAGCTCTCCCTACCACTGAGCTTACTTGTACAAAGAAATAATGAGAATCATTTCTAGCACAATCACATTCAGTGAGTTAGATGTAACTTGGTTTCCTTCATGTTTGGTTGCTCTTCATCTCCCCAAACCATAGGCGTAGACATCAGGACTGTGGCTGTGAAGACAAAGGTAGAAGAAGCTTTGGATTATTTAGACCTTTTCCATATTATCCATCATCATGTTGACTCTCCATTCAAAATTCTCATATTTTCTCTAAAACTCCTTTTGTGTTAGGAAATGTGTAAAATCCATTCTTTTTATACATTGTGCCTAACTATAAGTAATTTTACCACCAAGTGGTCTTTGACCTTCCTCCTTTTTTCCATAATGTTTGAACTATGCTTTTAGACACTTCCTCAGTCATTTGTCTTTGTTTCCACTTTTTATGTCCTTTTTTTTTGCATCGTAGTCCTCCTCTGATATTATATTTTTTAAACTGATGGATGATGATACTTTTCTTTGATTGCATACTAAGCATCAGTGGAACTAATCAGAAGAATGTAAAACTACATAAGCAATAAAAAATGTCATATTTGACCAGTGCTCATGTTAATCAGACTAGCATTCATCTTATTATTTCTAGCAACTCTTTAAATGTCAGATGAAATAAAAATTCCCCAGTGAAAAATGTCTACCTCAGTCACTGTCTGTTAGATGAGAGATGAGTGGTTGGAATAAGAATGAGTCGATAGATCTGAGGAAGTTTGATTGATGGATCTTTTGAATGATAACAAAGACTACACAAAGTCAGTTGAATCTGTCTACAAGATTGCACTTTAAGAGCCTGAAACAGTAGTAATTAGGAGTATTCACATACAAGCATACCTGCACAACCATTTCCCAACATGCAGACAGTTACAATGCCAGATTCTAATTCTGACTACATTGATACTGAGTCATAAATTCAAGATTATTGTCATCATCGGATTCAGCAGTGCTCTCTGTGAGTTGAAATCATTCAGATATTTATTTGTAGTGCTGTTGTCAAATAACAAGGTCAGAGAGTGTTTCAAGACTCTTCAAGTCTGATGTCATTCGGGTGAAGTTTCACTAAGTCATTCATTTACATAGGAAAAAAACAGGTTTCCTGGAATATATGTGTTCACATTTAGGTGAAAAGGAATGAAGCTTCCAAGAAGGGAAGACTTAGCCCTCTGTCTTATACTAGTCTGAAGAGAACATTCATAATAAATTATGTCCACAGGAATCACCATCACAATACACTGCTTCTGAATGTGACAGTTCAACACTGCAAGTATTAGATCTGTTGGGGAAAACGGTCTTTGGCAAAGAGCAATAAAACTCAGATCTGATGGGAAAGTTTGTGAAAATCACTGATGTATCTGTTTCTTATTTCACAGATATTGGATAAAGGTACAGCATGTTTCAAGAGAGTGCTGGAGATGCCATTTTCTCACAAAAAATAATACTGAACGGACTTTAATAGATGTCACTGCATCTGTGCTAAAGATGGAGTTCTTACACAATTCAAATTCATTTAATTTAACTAGATTCAGCTATTCTTTTGAATTAATTGAGTTACAGTTCCCTCCCACAAATAAAAATATAAGTCTTTAACTCAGTATGTTTAATAAGATACACTATTTCCTTGGTTTTCCTTGGATGTTAGTGGCACTTCAGTGCTTGTGTGCCAGACCTCTAGATCCAGAAACAAATTTATTCTAAAAGAATTTATGTACTGTGATACTCAGATAACTTCAATTCATGTGAATATTTTGTGTTATATATGACAAACACATTGGAAGTGATCCTGAACTATCCATTGGGCAGAGCAGGAAATCAGCTTGAGCAGTATGGAGATGAAGACCTGCCTGATCCAGAATACTTTTTTATAAAGGCATTAATTTTGCTGCTTGGTAGGACAAGCTGTATTCAGGTATAGAAGAACTATTATCCAGCATAGCAGTTCTAATTTATTGGTCTAATTCTTCTTCTAGGCTGGCCAGAGTGCTGTTGGATCATTTTGTGCAAAGAAAAGAATGTTTCTTTTTTCAATACAGCATCAATTGTTTAGAGTGTCAGTTTCACAAACCTACAGTTTCCCAAACCAAGCAACACATTTTTTCATTTAAAGAGCCTTATGTCCTGCAAGGTTTGACATTTAGCAGTTGTCTTCAAATAATTGTTTATTATTTTTAAACATAGAATTCATTTTTATGTTAGTTCTAAAGGAATGCAAGCTTGTATGGGAAGGAACCAGGAAAACCCAGATATTAGAAAACCTCACACAGAACTGAAAAACGCCTGAAGTCCTTGCCAGCATCAACTGCTGTCATGCTGAGTAATTGTAATATGTTTAATTACTTATGAATTTGAATACAGATAAAAATTCTTATAAATTTTATATGTAAGAGTTGAGAAATGATGACTGAACAATGTGTCCTGGAACGTTTTTGGCCTGGATCTTTTATGTGACTCAGCAAGCCTTGCTAAAAGGAACAGGTAGGTGGGTATGAGCAAAATGGGCAGCCCATCAGAACTGGAAACTGAGCAGGTAGTCTGTCAGATTTCATTCCAGGATACATCGACAGCATCTACTTAACTGTGCTCAGGTTGTGGTTTCATTTTAGAAACTTTCAGAAAGTATAAATTTAATTGATACTGGACAGTACTGAACTTCTTTACAGTAGTAAGAAAAAGGCCAGCGACCTGAATCCATTTCAGCTCATGCTGGCACAATATACTGCATAGTGAAGAAAATCATTCCAGACATCAGACAAACACCGCATCAACATGGCTAGAAAGTAATGCATCCACATTATGGCATTTGGTTCCTGTCCATTGTTTTTAGTGCCGATTGTCATCATTTCTTTGTCATTGTTCCAAGACTTAAGGAAGTTCCCTCATTTCTACAGAAAATGAAACTATTTGAATAGTATAGTATATGTCAAGTTTAAGAGAATGTGAGGAAAAACTCCTGGTGTTATTGAAGGGACATTGACAGATCTTATTACTACTCCATTAATTATCTGCAAAAATCTAGTCATCACCCTTCCCTCTACTCTTCCATATGAAAAAATAAAGGTGACCTTTTTTTTTACCTTTGTTTCTGTACATCAAATGACAGTCCATCAGAATACAATCAGAAGTCCTCACTGCCCTAAAAAACAGCCATTCAACGTTTAATGAAATGGTGTTATCTTTGGTTATATATTTATTAGACAATCATTTCGATCTCAGAAACTAAAAGATATGAGCCCTTCAAATCTGTAAGTGAGGTGGTAATGGAAAATGAAAAAGGGGATAAATATAACAATCTAGTTTTTTCCTACCTTCTGTCACAGCTTCTGCTGCTGCAGAGGTAGTCCAGCATGATCTATGTTTCAAATCCCTTCTTGTTGTTCTCTCTGGGCTGTATCAGCTTTGTCCCTTAAAACTTTCAAATGGTAAAAAACTCTCTTAGCTTATGTCAGTCCACTTTCCTTAATCAAATGCACTCTGTTTTCAGCAATATTAAACTAATAAGAATCCAACTTTGGCCTTATAAGGTTCTTATATACTAGATGGATCTTCATTCCAGAATCAATGTCATCAGGTGAGGTCACTTTCAGAATTTTGAGGTTTTTTTCTCCTAGTTTCACCACCCTTAGCTGATGATTTCCTCCACTCACTGCTTCACACAGGGGAATTTCTGGCAGGTCTCTGGTGGGGTGGAAATATGCAGCTTGTTGTGCTTTCACTTTAGCATAAGTCCCTGACTGCCTTTCCACTATTCTGCTACTGTGCTGTAGAAGTACTAAAGCCTATGTCTTTCTTTCTAGTAGAACACATATCACATATCACATTCATAGAAGAATGTGATCTGAGCACCCAAGATTTTTTCCTTTTATTAAATGTAGAATTTTTTACATTTTACTGCTACATCTTTGCGTTGCTCCTAGATAGGGTTTACCATGTCAGCTGTTAACAGGATCTAGGTTGTTTCTGATATGATCCACTTTTCTCAGAGTATCTGAAAGACTGGCAAGGAGATTTACTTGAATGTCTGATTTAAGTAACCTCCTTTTATAAAGGCTTGCCTTCTAGTCAATCACCATCAAAGCTGGATTCTCTCTTCTCTTGAAGACCTGGTATAATTTCTGTATGTTAGATTCCATGAATCTTAATTAGGTTTCCTGCCTTTGTGGGGTATGTACTTTCATAGAGTATTCAAAGGGGCTTCTCTTGATGCTACTAATTACATAGGTTAATACAATCCCATGTAATTGATTCTCTTGCTCCTCCAAGTCATAGTGCTACTGCATTTTTAGGTAGCTTGTGAGTCATGGGAACAATTCACAGTAAATACAGTTTTAGAGAATATGTGACCAGAGGAAGTGTACCAAAATAAAAGCCTCAGGGCTTAACAGGAAAGTGCTTAACAGCTTTATTTGAAATTCTGTTATTATCAAACCTGCTACACAACAGTGTGATATGAAAAAAAAAATAAATAAAAAAATCCAAATTTGTCCTCTAGGCTTCAGCTGAATCATTTCCCAGTTGCACTTAAGGAGCGACTGTGCAGGCAAGGTCAATTAGTCTCATTTTAAAAAGTTACGAGAACTAATCAGAAAGTTCATCTAAAATCTGTTATAGAAAACATACAGACAGGAGAAGGATGGAGACTGGGAAATGTATTAATCAATAAAGCCAGAATAGCAAAACTTATATACTCACCTCTAAGTGAATTCAATCAAAATAATCACCAGTGAAGAAGAAAAACCAAATCCCCACAATGTTCATAACACAGAACTTGTAAAGACATAAAGGAAAAGTGATGTTAGTATTTTAGACAATTCACCTAGATCTCTTAGCAAGGAAACAGAGGCTGATATCAGGCTACTAAATCATGTTTATTTAGTGTAGAAAGCCTTATAGTTGCTCAGTGTCAAGGCATATTCATCATACGTGTATTTTAGTTTGCACATTGGTCTTCTACTATTTTTGCACTTCTTTGTCCCTTTTTCCCATTCTTTGTTTTATCAGATCTACTTTGTATTTTAAAACTCTCAAAAAAAGTTTTTTATTACTTGTATTAGTCTGTAAAAACTCATGCCAGCATATGAGGTTATGAACTTCCTCGCATTGTCTTCAATAATTTCTATGTCATTTGATACAAAATCAGAAAATCAAGGTAAGATTAACAGAAATGGCAATCAGCTCCACCTGAAGAATATGAGAGTTTTACTATATGAGAGTTATGAAGTTTTAAGGTTTCTGGGCAATAGAAAATATTTCCTAGGGACTTATATAAGACTCAGATCACATAAATACAGTCCTTTAAAACAACACAGGAGGGTGTAGAAGGTGTCATATAAAGATATTCCCCACATTGAGGGAAAAGCAGAGCTAAGGACTGCACTTTCTCTCTTTTCCTGTTCAGATAAGCCTACTCAGTCTGGAATTCCTGAAGAAACTTCTCAAAATAAACGTTTTGGAAGGGTTTGTACCTTGAATCCCTTTGTTCATGTCTTCTCAGCTTTCTCTGTATATTATGTTTATTGTATTTCAGATACTGGTAACATTTCTAACTATGTATGCCTACACAGAAATGTGTTTATTCATTCAATCTTTTCTTACTAGCCTCTGTACTTATTTTTTTTATTAACTGTTCACCCTTCTTCAGGGCTTAGTAATACTCCCTTTATCTACTCTACTGATGTTCTTTCCTCCATAACAAAAGATAAATTTACTAATAATTTAAAACTCCTACTGTTTTTAAGCTTAGAGAGTGAAACACTGACCCAAATGAAATCAACAGAACTTGACCCTTGCTGACTTCATTACTACCAGGATTTCAATTGTAATTTCAAAACAGAGCATGAGAAGTCAGCTATCATATTCTTAGGAGAGTGTTAGAAGCATTTGAAATCAGACAAAAAAAATTTGGCCGACTTGGGTTTTTTTCTTATGTAGTATAAATGCAGGTGCAATTCTTACTCATTGATTTAATGAAGATACACCTAGTATCAATATATTTTCAGTTCCAAAATTATATTTGTAAGAAGATTTAGATGTGCACTGATATGCAAGGTCAATACACATATTTATTTTTAAATGTACATTTACAAACCCATCCAAACAACTCATTTGTTTACAGTACCTACTGATTTACATCATGTTTTATTGATATATAAAGTTCTTCATAAAAAAATTGTGCCTTGCCTTGCCTTCTGATTATACTGACTAATAGTTCTGGTGTATAAGTAGAAATGGAGAGGAAGACCCAAACCAAAATCACTAATGTGTTGCCAGCTCATTAGTTCTTGAAAGTTTTCAAGTTCTTGAAAGTTTTTTGTTTTGAAAAACCTTGAAAGGTGATCTACAGAAGACTACTAGAAAAGCTAAGTAGTCACAGAATCAATTAGGTTGGAAAAGACCTCTGAGATCATCAAGTCCAACCTTTGACCTAATACCACCTTGTCAACAAGACCATGGCACTAAGTGTCCCATTCAGTTTCTTCTCAAATGCCTCCATGGAAGGTGCCTCCACCACCTCCTTGGACAGCCCATTCCAATGTACAATCACTCTCTCTGTAAAGAACTTCTTCCTGATGTCTAACCTCAGCCTCCTCTGGCATAGTTTAAGGCTGTTCCCTGGTCTACTGCTGGTTGCCTGGGAGAAGAAACCGACCCCCATCTGGCTACAACCTCCTTTCAGCAATTACAGAGCAAGACAAGGCTTCGCCTGAGCCTCCTATTCTCCAGGCTAAACAACTCCAGCTCCCTAATCCTCTCCTCATAACACTTGTGCTACAGTCCCCTCACCAGCCTTGTTATCCTTCTTTGGAAACACTCCAGCACCTCAACATCCTTCCTAAACTGAGGGGCCCAGAACTGGACACAGTACTCGAGGTACAGCCTAACCAGTGCCGAGTACAGGGGGAGAATGACTTCCCTGGCCCTGCTGGCGACACTATTCCTGATACAGGTCAGGATGTCATTTGCCTTCTTGGCCACCTGGGCACACTGCTGGCTCATGTTCAGTTTCCTGTCAATCAGTACCCCCAGGTCCCTTTCTGCCTGGCTGTCCTCCAGACACTGTCCCAGGCCTGTAGCACTGCAGGGGGTTGTTGTGGCCGAAGTGCAGGACTCAGCACTTGGTCTTGTTTAACCTCGTGCCATTGGATTCAACCCACTTATCCAGCCTGTCCAGGTCCCTCTGCAGAGCCCTCCTACACTCCCTCCCCAGCTTGGTGTCATCTGCCAATTTGCTAATGATGGATTCAATCCCGTCTTCCAGATCATAAATAAACAGGACTGGGCCCAGCACTGATCTCCGGAGAACATGACTAGTGAGTGAGCACCAACCGATGTGACACCATTCACCACCACTCTCTGGGCCCAGCCATCCAACCAGTTCTTAACCCAGCAGAGAGTGCACCTGTTCAAATCGTGGGGTGCCAGCTTTTCCAGGAGTATGCTGTGTGGGATGGTGTCGAAGGCTTTGCTGAAGTCTGGGTAGGCTACATACACAGCCTTCACTTCATCCAGTGGCAGGCCACCTGGTCATAAAAGGAAATCAGGTTGGTCAGGCAGGACCTGCCCCTCCTAAATCCATGCTGGTTGGGGTAAAAGACAAAAAAAAATCATCAATCAGTGACTGGGTAGGAATTGCTAATGAAATCACAGGATTCCACAACATTATATTCCCTCCTTGACTAAAACTTTATGAAGATATATCTTTACCTTCTGTGCCAGGTTTGATATTCTTTAATATACGTGCAAGTGATTTAGAGTGTGGCAAGGGGGACTATCGAGGCAGCTAAGTTTCTAATGAGATAGAATGGTTCACTTAGAATCAGAAAGCAGTGTGAAAAGCTTTCAGAAGACCTGAAAAACTGATGAACATCCATACCAGTGAAAACAAATATCAGAGGTGAAACAATGAAATATTTTAACCACATTTAGGGTTTAAAGTAATGATTGCAGGTTAAGAAGTAGGCATAAATGTCATTGCACTCTAGTTAATTAAGATTTCCACCCAGTGTGCAGCAGTAATTGGAGGCAAAGGAACTATTTAAAAAGATTACTAAAGAATGGGATAAAAAATAATTACGAAATTGTTATAATACAATAAAACCAGGCAGTGTCTCACCCTCAGCTGGACTGCCATTACCTAGTTTCATAATTAATGGAGCAGAAGAGAGTTTGCCGGGAACACACAATGCAAATTAAAAAGGTTACATGACTGAATATTTAAATGAAAATTTTAAGTCTTTTTATTAATGGGAACAGAA
The DNA here is from genome assembly GCA_013390005.1 of Calyptomena viridis. NCBI lineage: Eukaryota > Metazoa > Chordata > Aves > Passeriformes > Eurylaimidae > Calyptomena > Calyptomena viridis. Next base: position 47,897 of record WEIV01021467.1, read on the forward strand.
GTGAACATGATAAAACATGCAAAGCCATTATTTCTACACAGGAGATCTATCAGAAATTTCTATTTGCCCTGTTCAAAGTGCAAGAATATCAGTTAGTAATAGAAATGAAAAGTTGGATAGGAAACACAAATTCAATACAAAAATCATTTTTCATACAATGTACAATCATATTGCAAAATCCTTCATTAGTTGATACTACTGAAAACATACATTTTAGCAAGGCTAAAAAAATATTATGAAATCATATAAGTTACATGAATATCAGACATGCACCAGTATTTCACTTAGCCCTTGCAAGTGTTTTCTTCTGGTAGACTGGAAACAGCAAAACGTAGCCTGTGCAATGAGTCAGGTTGTTTTCATGCAATGGCAATAAATCTGCGTTTGAGAGGCCTGTGCTGGCCACTGGCAGAAAGAGTAAGAAAAGTTAATCAACACACCCCTCTAATTCTTCTTCTACTGTCAATGATCTACCTGGTATGTTTGGATGAACAAATCCATCCAAAGAACATCTGAATCTAGGACCTTGTAGTAATTAAACATATTCATCCTTGAACTTTCTTCTCTTGCCTGCTGTCTCTCATGTCATTCTTCAGATCTATGGTACAAATGCATAATCCCAACCACTTCCATTCACAGTCCTCCCTCAGAGGTGCATACTGTACCTCCTGGAAAAAAAGGCAAGGCTGTTGACATTGCAATAAGCATGGTTCTCCTGTAAGCTCAGTTTGTGAGTATCACTAGCCTAACAAGTTAAAGAACAACCTCAAACTGTAACTTACTCAGACTAAAATTTCACTGTAAATTTACTTGACTCTATTCCAAGATTTAAAATATTGCAAAATTAGGATTAATTCTTTTGATTATTGTAGAGGCACAACTATATTAATGCAATTTCTACCCTTCTCCCTTTACCAAGACTAGGAGTGGCCTGGATTTTTAATCTCTCTTTTTTATCTCTTTTTATCTCTTTCAGTACAAATCTTATTGCTTCAGTTTCTCCTGTTTCTGGAGAAGAGCTTAGTATTGTCCAAATACACACATAAATCGTGCTGGTCAGCTGGCTACCTCGGCAATTTTATTTTATGCTTTGCATACTAAGGGTAACTCGTAGAAAATCGCTGGGGTTTGAGAATCCATGTCTCCTGGGCTGTCCTACAGGTGAGATAAGTGATCATCAGGTCTGTTTAGAAATCCATCTATTTGCACTGAATGCCATCAGAGCAGACATACTTCCTCATGTGCCTTTTTGGGCAGAAAAAGCACTCCCTCAGAGAAGAGTTGAGTGAAGCTAGTCTCTAGAGCTAAAACTAGGTGTATGTGCAAGTCAGCATTGTAGCTTTTGAGTTTTAAAAACACTACAAAAAGTATTATTCTGCCAGAACTAAATTTCCTTCCAAAGGAACATCTCAAAGTAAACCGTTGACCAAAAACAGTCAGAAAATTGATAATTTCAGTGCCTGAGCATATGTCATTTATCAGAAGTGTGCATGTGTGTACATATATATTATTTACACTGTAAGATGTAAATTTTTTTTAAAAAATCCAATAAAAATCATTTTCCCTGATCTATTTTATATTTGGATTTGCGTATTTTTATCTACTCTTGCCAATAGATTCTGTTGACCTCCCATACTGCTGCTACTACCATTATTTTTTTCTTTTCTCTGTATAAAGTTGCAATTTTTTGTTCCTCTCCCATCATAAATAATACACAGACTGTAGTTTCAACTTGAGAGGATCAATAGGCCGTCTTCATGTTAGTTGTCATATAGGACTCATATATTTAGAAAATAAATAATCTCCACTGTTATTCTGCCATTCCCTTCTGGCTTCATGAGGAAAAAGGCAAAATAAATTTTAGTTTGTTTTAAACAAAACCTAAATTCTAAATGTGAATTCCTACCACCCTTACATTCTTCAACAAACAAGATGCTACAAAAAAACTAATCCAGAAAATCAAACTGGGGTAAAAATAAACTGTTTTCAATTTCTATGGTTTTAGTTCCGTAATATTTACTAAAATTGTACTCAACCAATTACATAAGCAATTTCAAGAGAAATTCAGCTTTCACTTTTATTAGACTTTTAAAATACCTTTCTCAATATTTCAGCTGTGGTGAAAAGCTTTATTTAAGCTAAGCAAAAAGGTACATAAACAACAATAATCCTCATATGCATTAAAAAAGTCTTCAAAGGTAATTATTCCTTTTTTAACCAGCTACATGGGGTTTGTAGGCTCAGAGGAGACGGACTTTGAAAAAGTCTCTGGTCCTTATCTTCAGGATGAGTACATAGTGCAGAAAGACAAAACAGACTGTTCCCCATAAATTTTATAGAACAAAAACATAGTAACTGTATTACTCCTACTCTCAGAGGCAAAGAAAGCTGAACTGCAGCTGTCCCTTGGCTTTTTCTCTAATGTAATACAGAGCCTTGAACTATACCTAAGCTGAGCAGATTTAGCTTTCAAATCTCCATGGTCACACTATAAAATGGAAAGCAAAATGAAAGCTTGCAAGAATGAATAGGTTATTTCAGGGAACGGTACTGCAGCAAGAAGTGCCACCTGCTGTCCCGAGGTTACAAGCTCTCTGCTCCTCTGTCCTCTGCAGCAGTCAGTGCAGCACACCCATCTGCACCCCACAGACCACGGGCATCCTCCACGTCAACAATGCAGCTGCTTTCCAAGGTAACACTGATACTGCTTAGTCAAAAGAGCAATTCCCAGTCAACTCTGCAAGGCAGCTAAAAACGCGGCTAATTATAAACCAATTAAGTTTTTGTTAAAACTTAAAAATTTGTGAGCAATTCATCTGAGTGAACTGAATTCCATAAAAAGGTTAAAAACTAATCGTCTCTCAAGCTGATCAAGTTAGACAGAAGTTTATACTTTGAACAATAATGGATGCAACATGCAGAAAAAATTAAACATAACTGTAAGAGATCTTTAATGTAGAAGCCAAATCTTAAATTGATTACGATATATACAGTAGTACAATGCAGTTCCTTTGCCAGTGAAATAACATGAGCATGAAACCTCCCAAGGAAAAACAAGTTTTGTACTTGGAAGTACACCAGGCAGGCAGTAAGAATTTCAACTTTTCTGTATAATTTTTTGCCCTGCCTGTGCACCAGACAAACTCAAGAATGTTAAATCTTTCTAAAGAATTATTCAGTAGCAGGTTTATATTATACTTTAATTTTCTGAATATGCAGTATTCCTCTTTTTATCAAAAACAACTTCATCATGTTCACTGGTAAAAGAAAGATAAGGACTAATATCTCCTCTTAATAATTGACACACAGTGCTACTTCAAGTAAGAAGAAAGAGCAACTAGTAATGGAGTGATTTATTCAAGGTTAAGATTATATTGAAAATACAGTCTAGATATACTCCTTTTTTTTTTTCCCCATAGTACATTATATGTGTATGTTGTAGATGGATTCTTTTCCTGCTCTTAATGACTTCTCAGCCTGCCCTTAAATAACATACCATCTCTGCCACATCAGTTACTTTAACAATTAGGGTACCATTTACCAGCATGTTTAGATGTAATATACCTGGCGGAAACAAAGACATAGTCTCTGCTTGACATAAGCATTATGAAAACATGAGCACTTTTCAAGGATCCAGTTCCACATGATCAATGCAGACCACTGGCCATTGCCAACAGCACAGCCTGAAAACTTCGGAACAGTCAAATTTAATTCATTTTGACTATTAAATACCTTAATAGATAAAGGATAAAGGAACCTTTAGATAAAGGATAGATAAAAGAACCATTTCCAATATGAAGATATATGTAGTTGAAAGTGTTGAACAGATAAAAGTAACTAATCTCTGCAGTATGAATACATGCACTCTTTTCAATAATTTGGTTCTGAATGCTCACCTAGAATTACAGTATTCTAAATGCATTAATTCCTAGATCTAGTTTTAGCAATCTGCATATTGGGTGGTGTTAACACTAAGCTGGTCATTTTCACTTGATGGGCTGTACTTTGCAATACACCACAGAACCATCTTTTGCATTTTATTTGTGACTTTTCACAGGATCAATACAACTTCAAACCCACAAGGATGGCAGAATTCCAGTTTGTCTAAAAATGAATTTTTTAAAATTTCACCTTTAAAGTTTACATCTGGATTATTTATCTTGCCATATGCGTTAAATCCTGATGAACTCATGTCAATTTAAAATACATAATGGATGATTGGTGTTATCAAAGGAAACAGAAACATTGTAATTGTTCAAGAGTTGGAACAAGTCAAGCTGTAGGAAGCTTTCTGCACTTACCTTTTCACACTGATAACAATATTTTTTAAGGTAGCTTAGGTTAATGCCTGCTGATTTTTCTCATAATAACCTATTGCTTCACCAGTTGTTACACATTTAGAAAGAGAGAGCACAGTTTATAACACCCACACCAAAAAATAACAACAATACAGAGCACTGTATTAACCTAAGCATACTAATTCTAGGAAATTACTATTATTAAAGTTATATTGATTCTGTTCCTTACTCTCTGTTTGACTGTTGCCTAAAGGAAATTTTCATAAGAATTAGTGAACAAAAGTAGTATTAAGCCTAAAGCTGCTGGTAAAATTCAAGATGTCTCAAGAAGCATTTGAGGAATGTCCAGTTGTTTACCACTCATTCTACATTATTTGACATTTTCAAAAAAAGCTCTTCAAAAATAAAAACATGTCACAAATTTTAGTACTGATTCCTATGAAAATTGCACAGCAATAAAGAAGGCTCACATATAATATGCATGATTTTATTAATATTCACAAAATAAATCATATTACTTTGTATTCCATAATAAATAGGACTCCTGGTGACAGGCCATGATCTTTCTAACAGATTTTCCCAAACAAATATCAACTTCTTACATCCACCTGTGACATTTTTTCTATGCTATTCTTTCTCCCACAGAAATAAATTGGTTTGCTCCAACCTGATCACAAATGGCCACAACCTATAGAACTTCTTACAAACAAAAATCAAAGGAGTTTTTTCCATTAAAAAAATTCCTTCAGTTCTTGAAGACCTCTCTTTTGTGTTTTGTACTTCAGCATCAATCTAGAATTCCTATTACAAGTCAAAAAACCAAATTCTTTAAACAACACTCATAATAATTGTAAGTCACCAGAAATCAGTCCTGTGTCTGTAAATGCTTTCTCTCTGGATAATGTCACAGGGGTGGGAAAACAGATATGAGGGGAGGATGGGACAGGGTATGGATAAGGATCTGTGACAGAGTTTCATAGTGTTTCTTTCATTTCTTTAAAAGTAGCCTTCAGTTCATTGTTCATGGCTCCTGTGTCAGACAATTGTCTATTCCAGAAAAGCAGAAAAGGTGGCAGTGTTCTTGTCTTACATTTCAGAGGGTCTCGAGCTTCCAGGGAGGCAGGCGGGGAAGAATAATGTTGCAGGTCTAAAACTCAGCTGTCAAACTGCACTTTTGCCATTACTTACCACTGTCTTTGGAGATTTTAGCTACTCCTCTGTATTGCAGAGCTTACAATCAGCCATATGGAAGAATTTTTTTCCATAGGTTGGCTGCAATAGCCAACTTCTCATTTACTTTTGTTATAAGAAACATCCTTTTTCTTTATTGTGACTAGTTATTTCATTACTAGTTGTTCATTACTTCTCTAATATAATCGGGCTCACAAATAAGGGAGGGTGAAATACTGTAAATAGTATTCTGGCATGTATGACAAGTGTGTGAGGAAGTACATTTTATAAACAAATATCTTGAAGGACAGGCTTCATACCCTGGAACCTGAGTACACAGACATTGCTGTAGTGAGGAGAAGGAAAACAAGTCACAGACAATACCGTGGCCAGCATAACACACCAGACAGTACCAAGCAAGCACTACTGAAAACTAATGAAGCACTTGCTCAGACTGATACCAAAGCCTCAAAATCCGTAGATGGACTCTACACTCAGGGCACATCTCTCTGCTAGACTCAGTATAAGCAGGAACACACATGATTCTATGAAAGTGTCACTTGCAGACAAACAGCCCCTGCAGCCCTGTTCATTGTGCAGATGAAAGTAAAGACTGGAAAGGAACAAAACCAACAAAAGTTTTTCAGAAAGCTGGTTCCTGCACCACTAAATCTTCCTGAGCAATTTGTAAATAATCCAGGTTTAGTTACTGTTATAATTTTTTCATATTGTATGTTATCTGACAGTGTAAACTTCCATTTATTCTTGTTAGCAGCCAGTGGAACTAATGCCAGGGCTCTGAATTGGCTTTTACATTTTGTAAGCATAAGAAACACTGCCTTTTTGTTTCAGTCCATCTAGTTGCAAGAAATGTAGCTATGTCAGATGGTTTATTAAGTAGCCATGCAATCTACACAAAACAATTAAAAGGCTCACTTCAGGTCCTCAAGTTAGCAAAGCACAGAAAGTTACTTTCAAATTTATGTTTTATTTGAAAATAAATAAACCTTTTTATATTAAATGTAATTAAAGTTAGTCAAGTTCAATATGTGCTGATTTATCAGTTTCCTCCCAACTAAGTACAAAGATGCATCGAGCCTTAATGCATAAGATGTTCCTTGTGAACATTTTTCTTTTCACAGTTGTAGGGACCTACAGTATTCATCCACTTTTCTGCCCCAAACCCACTTTTTTTGTACTGGGTGTGAAAACGAAATTGCCATATCTATCTTGTCCCTCATGCATGCTTTGTCTACATCCATTCCACCCAGCATTTTACTGGGTATAGATTTTTACTGCCAGCTGCTAGAGTCAGAAAGAGAAGGCAAATCATCTTATTCCCTGGATTGGAATGACTCCACATTATCCTAGAAAGCCTGTGGAAATGCTAGTTTGATATATGAATAGCCAGGATGTCCAAAATAAGTGAAATAGATAGAGACTGACACACATTAAGTAAAGCAGTGTCTAAATGTGACAGACAAGAACTGGTAGGTTTTGATTGAGTTAATGGTTTTGAAGTATAGACTCTTCACAGCAAAATCATACTCTCAGTCTCCAAGCCTGAATACCTCACCCAATTTCTGCTATTGAGCATGTGAGTGGCTGTTCTCAGCTAAGCATCCAGGGCAAAATTCAGTCCAAGATTCAGATCCCTACATTTAAGCATCCATATGTAGATGTCTACAGGTGCACTAGGCATTTTTATCTACCTTGTGTGGAACCTAATTCAGTTGCCTGACAACTAAAACCATGCCCAATGTCTTACCTGGCCTTCAACTTCTACTCCAGAGTGTGAAATTACCCATAGTACCAGTGCCCTGTCTGCCTTCTCTTCTCCTACCTATTTCCCTCAGCTGTCATCTATCTGCTCCTTCGGTTTAGTTTTGACACAGCCCCATTGCACAAGAACAGCTTGGACTTCTGAGGACATTGCTAACCTACAAGGAAGAACTGTGAGTGTGTGCACAGAGCACAACTCAAGAGAAAAAGCTGTGATCAGGAAACATACAGAAGCTTTAGTGAAACAGCTGGGAATCAGAAGATAACATCCCAGAAGCAACAAGGACCAGGGCATTCAGGGAGCAGCAGAGGCTCACTCTTCCCTTTCTGACTTCAGATTTCTGCTCAGTAAACACTCATTGTTAGCTTAGTGGAGATGAAGAGCATAGTAGTGCTTGCCCTAGGAACTCATTAGTCCTGGCTATATATTGCACACATTCAAAAAAGAAAAAAAAAACCTGCTTCATGCCTTTAAGCAGTGTGTACCTTGTTTACATGCATTGACACACTGAGGGAGAGTAAGACAAACCATTCAAAACAGTCTTAGAAGACCCTGTGTTCAGGCTAATGTCCATACAGTGACACCCAACAAAGTGCAGCCAACAAAGCCTAGGCAGATATTCTGCTGGAAGTTGACTGGATCTCTGCTGACTGAAAATGAAACTTAGATGTAGCTCCATCTACCCATGTAGATGCTGAATTTCCGGTGTCTGAATCTCATCTGGCTGTGGTATTGTCACAGGTAGTTTTACAATGGCAGGAAATTATAGGGCCTTTTTTGCCTTTCCTTTTTCACCCTTCCTTTTTCACCCTTCCTTTTTCAGCCCTATTCTCTTGATGTTGCCTCAGCACCATCCTTGTGATGCAACTGTTATGAGGCAAAGGAAAAAGAGACAAATCCTGTGGCTACAGCAAGATAGGAGACCATCACTGTCTTCAGATCTGCTGGTCCATGTCAGGAGGCAGCCCATTCTAGTCGCATGGCTTCAGCCTGCTGTAATCATGATCTTCGCTATGCCTTTACCAGGTCTGGGTTCAATCCCACCCTAGGCTCTGTCCCAGTTTTCCTGTCATCTCATGTGTATCTGCTTCCTGGTATTGTAAAGAAAGATTATGATAAAAACACTAAATGCTGGTAATGTCATGCATCTTGAAAGAAATTAGAGAAAAATAATATTTTTTAGCTGGGTGGATGACAGTAATGTATTTAGGCTTTTTCTAATTCAGTAGGAATTTAAATGTCTTTAAGCAAGCTCTTTGTTATCTAGCCATTATTTAATTCTTATGCCAGCAAATCTGACAACTTTCTTAAAAGATGGTTTTATTCCCTGTAAAAAATAAAAATAGTGACTTTTAAAGTGTTTTTCTATATACTATTCTCATTTTCTTAACGAATAATTTTCCATTATCTGTTATCTCATCTGAACATACTGACAATTATCTTGTTATATTACAGTTTTCTCTAATTTAATTTTCAATATGGTTTTTGGACTAAAGTCACTCTTTATATCTGAGAAATCAATTTTTTATGGTCACTATTACTGATCTTCTTGACAGCCTCTATCTGCAAGTCTTTTTTCTGATCAACTAAAGCACATAGTGAGAGGGAAACTATCACTCAATAATAATATTTTCTTTTGGTTTGTTCTTTTCCTTAATTTGTCTTTAAACTTCTTCCACTTTCTTTGTCTGAAACATTCCATTTTCTTCAGAGGTCTAATACCATAATTCTGTTTTTCTTTTCCCTCTTCCCTTCTTCCCACTCATATCTTGTAATTTGATCTGTGACAGCTTTAGAAAAAAACATGTCTGATTTTAGTAAGTTTCTGTCATTCCATGATTCACTAACTAGTTATGCAGAACTGAGATTCCAAATACTCCCAAATTTGGAAAAAATTCAGATTCACATTCAAATTGTTCTGCATTATATTATAGAGAAACCCTCCTGTTGTGGTTTTAAGTAGCCAGAGTTTTTTATTAGCTGGGGGGGCTAGGAGAGAGGCTT
>WEIV01021467.1:57415-73695 GCA_013390005.1 Calyptomena viridis
CCCCCCCCACACCCCTGCCTTCCTGAGCTGTTGGGGGAAGGCGAAGGATCTTAAAAGGGAGGGGTGGGGGGGAGAAAGGTGTCTGTAACAACTATCAAACTGCTCACCCTTAAACTCTTAAGCTCTGATTTTAGTAGTAGTTGTAGTTGTAGTAGTAGTAAATTCTTAACATTCTAAGTTAGAGCCTGTTTTGCTTGTGTGAAGTAGTTAATAAACAGTTGCTTGTAATCCTTATCACAAAAGTCGGGGTTTTTTTTTCCCTTCTCTGAGAAATTTTAGATCTATGTGTGGGCCCTCGGCTTTTAGCCAGAGTCAAAGCATGACACCTCCAAAAATCCACTGTCAGAGAGGGCAAGTCGACATACTTTTACGAAGAGCTTCATTCTTTCCTAAGCCAAAGAAAACATAGTTTGCTACTAATAGCTACTAAGGGAGAATGTACAAGAAAAATTAACATTTCTGGGCATAGAAATACCTATCAGAAGCAAATCCAAGTTTCATAATCACTGTTAAATCTATAGCTGAGACCAACGCTACTATCTGTTTTGTATGTATTATTTGCTCTGGTGTCCTTGTGAGAAACAAGTCACTATCCAGCACCACCCACTGAGAGTACTTTGATCATGCTGTATAGAAGATGACTCCAGCTTTTTCTTGGAGTCATTTTGGTTTGGAGTCATTTGGGACATTTTCGTTGTCCATGTTTCCACAGCACACCTGGTGGCAGGCATCAGACCCACCGAGATTGCATTGGTGAACCATGAATGCTGTCAGAGGCATCTCATCTTTAGCACAAAACAGAACTAAGCTGTCTCTTTCAAGACTTACATCCTGAGGACAACAGGTGACCCATATTGTACGGGGTGCAGCCCTCCCCAACACACTGCTGAGACAATCAGTTAATAGAATAAGTCCATTGCAAGGCATAGAAAACTTAAAATTAGAAAGTATTGGTTTTGACTAGAAAACTCTTGATAGCATAGAAATCAAAGCAGAGCTGTATATTTTTCTAAGGTACAAATTAATGGTTTAAGGAAGTACTGATAGGAAAACAGCTCTCTCCCAAGAAATACAAGAAATATCAAGACTCGACAGTGCCATTTTCCCATGACAGGCATTCATCATCATGGCTAAGCTTCATGAATGAAGATATGGGAAGGGCTCTACCTACGCTTGCTACAAGCGCGCTGATGGCTAAAAAGGCCAATGTGGGATAGACAAGTCCGGGAACAAAAGGCACAGCTAAAAGTCTCCTTAGGTGGTACTGACAAGGTGCGGTTGTTTCTGCGTTGTCTTTTCTCCTCAAGGCTAATTCTGCGTGAGTTTTCAAAGGAGGCAGCAGCGTTATAAGTGGTGTGTCTCCATGATTCCTGATTTGAGGCCAAAGTGGACCACTGATGGTGATCAATATGGCCAAGACTGAGGTGTTGTTTCAAGGAGTCCTTGTATCTCCTCTTTGGGGCTCCTCTATTGCGGCAGCCGGTGGCGAGTTCACCATAGAGCACAATCTTAGGGAGGCAGTGATCCTCCATCCCGGAAACGTGCCCTGCCAGCGCAGTTGTGTTCTCAACAGCATGGCCTCAATACTGGTGACCTCCGCCCGTTCGAGGACGGTAACTTTAGTCACATAGTCACATAGTCCAGTGGACGTTTAGAATTGTATGGAGGCAGCGCTGATGGAAACGTTTGAGAAGTCGTAGATGATAGCGGCATGACAGGCATTAAGATGAAACTAAAGGATGACAGGACAGAACCCTGCAATGTTCTTCAAAAAGAGAAATTGGAGGGCATTGATTGTGCAAGACACATTGCTGCTGAAAGGGTGATGCTTTGTGTTGGCTCATACTTGAAAATTTACTACATGTCTCTTTCCTACACGAATTCCAAACCCAGTGAAAACAGAGTTCAAGGTAATTGTCACAAAAAAGGAAAGGTTTAGACCAAACCTTGAAAAGCAGAAATTCTCTTGACTCTTAATATTTTATTTCTCTGTCAGAGCCCAGGGAAATCAATGGCTTAACCAATCTGCCAGAGCCCCTTGCATGGGGGACTTTCACTGGACAAATTCACTGGTCAGAGGGTGAAATCGATATTCCCTTTTAGGAGGGGCTTTCATCAACATAGTAGGAGACTCTTTAGAGAGCCTCCTTGAAGTATTATTCTGCCATCAGTGAAACTGTTAGCACTTTTCTATAAGGATTTACTCTAAACCAGTTATGAAATAACACCTTTTATTAAGACAAATGGTGACAATTGAGGGTCCATGAATAATCGGGGATAAAATCTATCTACAAAGACACAGTTTATAACTGCATAAGATAAAGTATAAGCACAAGTTCTTAAGCAAAACTGTCTGTTAAGAATATTATGAAGAAAAGCAAATGCTAGTTCTAAAGCAAGCAGCTAACACACAGAAATTACAGCGTATCTCACCAGGCGTCCCCACGTGAGGTGAGGGAAGAGAAGACAGCCCGTTGGCAGCTTCCGCAGTTTGGACAGAAAACTTCTCCCCAAATCTCTAAATTTCAAGCTCCTTATATACTATTTCTTAGTTGGTTTTTTTTAGAAGATTTGTGAGCTTTGGGTAACTGTGTCAGTATAGCTTGATTGGAATAGTTTGACAGGCATTTATTGTTTCTTGATAGACAGCTGGCACAGGTCAAAAGTTATCACCGTTCCATCCTGGGCCTGTGTTTATTGAAGCATGGTTGAATGCCTCCACACGCCCCCAGCCTTTCAGCATACCAGGTCTTATCAGTGTTTACAAAACTTTCCACGGGGGACAACATCACCCTTTATTATCCAGGAAATGCCAAATGGATTTCTTCTGCAAATCTTGCTCTATTTTAACTCCTGTCTTTTCACTATCCCACAGTAATTGTATAGATTTTAACTGCAATGTAATTTACAGTCCGCTTACCAGAAAGTGATTTTAATGGGAATATGTTTTGCACCATGATCAACTGTTATTCCTTATTGAGACTACTTGAGACTGACTTTTTTTATGTGCAACTATTACATGTATAAGAAATCGCAATTCCAGGTGCACTTCCAGGCGCACTGCATATACACTATAATTCAGCCATTGTGTATTTAGAAACAATCATTTCTAGATAAAACAACTGCACATTAAAAAGCTTTTACTTACATAGCATCCTTGATTTGTACCAAAGTAAATTAAATAAACTTTGAAGGCGCCTTTAGTTGAGTTACAAGCTGAAGAGAGAAAATAATAAAAAAAAAAGAACATATTTTGTTCCAAGTTAATGTTTGAGTTTGTTTTTATTTCTTATCCTCCATTTTCCCTTCAAATTTTAAATTATTTGTTTGTCTCACCAGAGCCAAATTGCTTTGATCCTTTAATTATCTGAATTATTTTTCTGTGTTCTTTGTTTCTCTGCCAATCATTAATTCATCTTATGAACAGACTACTAAAAAATTCAGGTTTTGCACAGCATGGCAATGACATATGATATGCTTAGCTTTTACATCCAAGAGTTTGAAGACTTCCTAATTCATTGTATGAGCCAATGAACACATTTATCTAACGCTTTGCAAAAAGAATAATCTTGCTCTGTCTGTTGTCATTATTTCCCTTTTGACTGTCATATTCTCTAGAGTATCACTGTCAAACTGACTTCTGTCAGAGCTAATTAATTCCTCTGTGATTGTATCTTTGAAAAAAACACTAATTCTTAAATACCTCTGTCATGATGAAAACAATAAACCTAAAAGCCGATCCTCTTAGTGTAAACTGCCAAACCTAAGGAGCTGCTCCTTAAACTTGAGTTGTTTGGAACACCATATGTCTCAGACATGCCCTGGCAGGGTTCTACAGTTTCAACTAGTTTTCAGCTCTCTACTAGATATTTAACCCTCTCTTCTGCCCCAGTCATAGGTTTAACTTTTTTCCTTCTATTGCACTTCGTCACCTTTCTTCTCAGTCTCTCACTGTCCTACATTTCCTTTTTCTCTTTCAGAAAATTCCCTAGTTTCTGCACTCTTTTCTAACTCCTTTTTCAAACACTGATTCCATTCCAGATATCCTCCCAGTCTCTAAAATCACGTGATGTACCATCTACAACAAAGGCACCAGCTTCCTCTTCTTCAGCTGGTTACCTTCTGGCTTGGCGTCCAATATTTCTGCTCTACTGAAGATACTCCCACAGCTGTCTCCAGGTAACTTTCCAAAGTCAAACATCAGGACCCTTTCTTAATAATTTACCTTTTTACATACTCTTTTGTTTTAAGTATCAATAAACACTTTAGTCTTCACTTAAATTTTATTCTGGTATGCATTTGAAATGACATCCTTTTCCTTCTGCATCCTCCCATGACTTCTTTAGCAGTCCTCAAGAAGGTAATTTCCTTGAGAAGATTCCCAAGGTTCCTAAGCTGGTAATTTACCTTTTAAAGATCCACTTTATGATCACTCACACAAATCAGACCTTCAAGGACCATGAACTGTCCCTATTTAGCATACAGCATACACTAGAAATTTTGCAATCAAATATTTTGCCCTGAATTTGTTATGAATTATGTTTCCCCCGGGCAATTTCTATAGCGTGGGAATATTTCCCATATAAGGAGCATTTAAAAAAACTCTTTTTTCTAGATGAGGAAGTCTAGAAAAGGAGAGATTTTTTTCCCCCTCTTTGTGTATTAAGAAATAAAAATAGCATGTTTGACCAGAAAGTCATTGTTTGCTAATGAGAGTGCAAAAACAATAAGAAAAGCATGCCATTATGAAAATCATGTTACAATAGTGCAAAAATAAATGAAGGCTACTCTAAAAGAAGTGCAATGCTTTTGAGAGAGTTCAGACATCTAGAAAACAGAATGTTTGTATTAGGAGGAAAATCACTGCAAGGCCCTGGTAACTTCATAAAACTGAACACAAATTCTAATGTTAAAGAAAGAGAGAATAAAGAGACCATGGAAACACTTGTCAGCTCAAGAAGACAAAGTTCTGTGCAAATATGAACCGTTTGGTATGAAAATCCAGCAGAGGGGATTTTAATTATAATAGTGTAATATAAATGATGATGTATAGACCTGGAAATATAAAAAGGAAATTTCTGTGTTTTAAATAGGTTAAATAATTTATTTTTATGAATTAAAGAAATAATTTCACACATGATGCTGTAGACATATTACTAGACTAGTCCAGTAAAAATTATTCATACAAAATGGTTTGTTAGAGAAAAAGTGCCTATCTCTGTAAGTTAATCTTTGTACAACCACTTGTCCACCTTTTATGTATAGGTAATAGAAATTAGCTTGATCGGGAAAGGAGAGTGAAGGTTTCCAGTTCAACAGTAGGCATTATTACAAAATAATGTTTCAGTATTTCTGACATAGCTTGAAAGAAATTAAATACAGTGTGAATCTTCCATGCATCTCTGTCCCCTTTAATTCAAAATAAGGAATGCCTGATAAAAAGATTACAGTTGTTCAAGGTATTCTTCAAGGCCTGGACAGTCTGACATTTTCTTTTTCAATATTTCTTTTTTACTGATAGTGCTAATTACAACAGAGTACTTACAGGAAAAAATCCTTGGCCAGATGCTGATCTCAGGTAACCAAGCATAAGTCTGGAGTAATCTGATTGCTCTTGAGAGCATAACTCCAGATTTATGCTCATATGCCTAACAGTTCAATCTGCCCCTAAGCTTTAGTAACTAGTAAACCCCTTCTGTTCAGCTTTTTTCCCACTGCTTTCCATCCCTTATTGTCTGGTGTATGAAGTCAAAAAATATGGCAGCTATTCTGGTGAGTATCTATTTTATTATTCAGTGTATTTAAAAAGGACACTTACAATGTTAAGAAAACAAAAAAATTATCTAATTCAAAGATTTCATTGTTACTCTTGCAGGGCTTTCCTGCAAAATAAAGTCTGCACAAGAAGACCTAGTAAAATCTGGAAATATTCTTTTCTTAAGGTTAACATTTGTGGAATATGTTTATGGCATTCTGTTTCAAAGAACATTTGGTTAGCTTAATAATTAAAACAAAACATTGACTCTGATATGAATGTCCAAATATTTGAAATTCTCTGTGCTAGAGAGGTATGAGTCTGATTGTGAGTTCTGTTGTTTTACAGACAGACTCATCCTGAATGTGTAGCTAACATTCAGCTTGTTGTGCCTGCCATCACAATACAAATAACAAATAAAAGTTACAGAAAGAGTATAGGAAGCAATTCTTTAACAACAAGTCATTCCTCCAGAACTCATAATTTTAATAGTGAAATTTTTATGCGGATAGATTCATCAGTTCTGGAACTCTTCTAGCCCTAAAAATCAAATTAACAGTATCCATCAAGAGACATAGTACATTTGCAATCACAAAAAAAGGAGGAGGTGTTACCTCCTTAATAGCTGAGAAGGTTAGAAATATAGCTTATGGTTGACAATGTCCTTCTATAAGCAAGAACACAACCATAGCAACAGTTGCTATTATTTATGTATAAATTTTAAAGTTTGAGTACAAACAGTACTGGATGAAGGTGAAAAATAATATATTGAATAACTTAAGAAATAGCAATATTATATATCTAATACTCTTCATCATTGATTAAGCTATAAAATTGTAAAGACAGAGACACTGAAACACCACATTTATATTTATAAAGATACATCAGCTGCAAAAATTATGAATCCTATTGGAAACACTGTAGTAAATCACATTACTTCTGCAAAGTTACAAAGTTTGACTCTTTAAAAGGTGTCCCTGAAGGACCTACCTGTTATGAAGACAAAGCCTGAATGACATCACTATGATGAATAGGGATGTGAAAAGCAAACTCGCTATTGGTCAGCTTATCCTGGGGATCTGGACAATGTATTTCCACATTTATTTTAGTAAGAAATACTCGTTCAAAACAGCTGAAGTTAAATCCTTGTAGCTGGGAAAGGTTAATAATGTCTAATGAAGTTTATACAAGCACACCAAGCCACACAGTTACAACACAAGCAAGGGAATGTACTGCCTTTTTTGGAGACCTTTCACAGACAGATGCACAGAGGACAGAGGTAACTGTTCCCCTGCCTCACTGTGCAGTTCTACCAGCATCAACTGTCCATCCTTGGCATTCTTTCATTTCTTAAAAATTACTTTTCTCTTTTTTCTCTCACCTTCTAGCTGTATGTCTGCCTGAAGACAGTCTAGGACAAAAAATCTGCCACAAGGCTCTAGGAATTATGCAGCCATGGAGTGGACAAGACTGGCACACCAACATGGAAGTAGCCCAGGCAAAAAAAAACAGAAGAAAATAAACCACCTGTTTTTCTCTCAGACCAGTGAGTCAGACATATTTGACTAGATTTGTGGGACACCTAATGTCAGAGCAAAATACAGAGTAGAAATACCATGGCAAGACTAGAAGAGGATGAAACTATTCAGCCTCAGTGCAGATTTACTTTGGCTTAAACCACCTAGCAAGCTCAAGCTGCTTCATCTTTGCATGACCTTTAGGAAAAATGAGCTCTACTGCCATGGCCTAGTGTAGAAAAATCATCTTTCTGTGTATAATCTCATGCCTCATGAACAGACATATCCCTTTCAGAAACCACATCAGCTGTCCACTGCTTCCTTCTTATCCTTCATGTGAATGAAGATAAAACTTCTCCTCTGTAGCAGTGGCAAGAGAATTCACATTTAAAATATCCAAAGTTGCTTGTTTCACTATATTCCAGATATTTTATTTGGTACCACTTGCAGAGGAGGAAGAGAGGAGGGAAATAAAGCTAAGGAAACAAAAACGTATTTACTCCAATTATAGGAGAGAGATGCATTTTTGGTGCTTCCTGAGAGGATCTGAAGCCATGTCTCCCCAACAATGACCTAGCTACAATGTTGTAAGATACTCTAGAGAGGTTTGTTCATAGTCTCTCCCACTGATTTTGTTCTGTCTTGCGTGGACTGTTTAAATATTCATTAAGCCAGTGAGAAGGAAAATGACTCAGTATTAAAGCACTTTCTTGAGAACTTTCCTGGAAGGTGACAAATCTTGGCTCAAATCCATGTTTTGATTCCAAGCAGAATTTAAAATCAAGGTTTCTCTTTTCTCAGAAAGGTACTCTAACCAAGTTGTACTCACTCATTTTTTTATTGTCTTAGAGAATATCTAGCCTCTATAAGGTGGCAGAGAGTCAGCAAAAGGTCTTGAACATGCAATACAAGGTAACATAGCAGTTAAGACATCCTGAAATTTAAATCTCCAGAGGAGCTGGTGTTAACATGAGATGAAATGGACAAATTCCTCAGATAGAGGGCATGCAACCACAGTGCAACTAGCCTTTCCTGCCTCAAATTTTCACTTT
Source organism: Calyptomena viridis (assembly GCA_013390005.1). NCBI lineage: Eukaryota > Metazoa > Chordata > Aves > Passeriformes > Eurylaimidae > Calyptomena > Calyptomena viridis. The sequence goes on from WEIV01021467.1 coordinate 65,740, forward strand.
TGCAATTATACCTACTTTGCTGTTTTGGGCCTTATGTCAGAGTTCAGCCCTGCAGCAAAAGCAACAAGTACTTTTGTAATGGCAATTAAGAAAAAAAGAGGACAGGTCGTTACACTGCAGCTCGAGTCCCCAAGATTTCACAAGAAATCTTACACTTTAATTTTATCTCAGAATGTTAGGATTTTGGGGAAAATGAGTGGTAGAAGCAGTCCAAAGAAAAGGTGCCCTTTAGCTTCAAGGTGTCTCAAGTGGAAAAATTGTTAATAATCTACATTTATGTTAGTCTAAGGTAAATGTTAATACAGTACTATTGTTAAAAACCGCCTGTCTGCCATCAGCAACTATGATGGCAAAACCGAAGACACTACTGCAGGACACACATTAGTCAGAGGTTATGGAAGGATAAAAGAGAAGGTTACTTGCCATGGCTACCATATCCCTGACAACTAAAAGAAGACATTTGAAAAAAAATGCCAGTATTTCAGCTCACATAGGAAATGAGAACTTCCATTTTTCCTTCTGTATCTTCTGTCAAGAAAAATTAGAAGGATATGCTGAAGAGGAATGCATTATTTTAGATGTTTATATTCTGAAACATCAATTATTTCATTTATTTAAGTTGCAACTAGTACTTTTTTTTTACTGTTTTAGATTTCTCAGATAATCATGAATGAAAATTAATTTAAGATCTTTTAGAAATTTAAAAAAAAAAAACCACAAAGAGACGAAAAATATTACTCCTTGAAACACTATTTATGTGGAAGCACAGTAAGTCACATTTCATGGCATTCAGACAGGTTACACAAGACCTGAGAGTAAGGAGCTATATATTCTTCCTCTTGCCTCAGTGCATAAACTTGAAAGGCAAGAAGTCACCCGATGTCACCAGCAGACGCACTGCAGTCCTAGCCTGTCGGCAGAGAGAAGAAAGAAAAGGTAGGTCAGTTGTGCAAAAAACAGCAACATCACCAGGTCTGAGCTGCCCTGAGGGGACTCCAACACTGTACAAACTCAGAGGCACCCAGACAGTCCAGCCTTCCTGCTGGCCTGCCGTTCTGACTGACCTCCCAACCTCCACCCTCCAGCATCAGAACATATTCTGAGCCCTTCAAAAGCTTATAGGACATCTCTGACTTGAGGTTTCTTCTTAAGACTAAGCACTGACTACTCCAGGATCTTGACAATACGAACCAAGAGGAGGAAGGACAGCAATTAGACTGGTTTCTGAACCTGCGTATATGTAAAAGAAAACCTTGGCCTTTCATTAGTGTAGAGAGCTACTTTGTAATACTTGATGTTCATAACGTGCAGTTTGTAGGAGTTTTGATTGTCTTTGTAAAACAACAAAAGAATTTTTGTATCATGTATTTTAAGATCTTTTTTGATTTCTTCAAGAATGACATCTCTGAATGTAAGACTTGAAGTTGCTCTCTCACATACTTCTGTTGAAGAACAAGTATTCTCAGACCTCTCTGTAAATTGGCATTGTATTTACTATATTAATAACATATGACAAAAAGATTCATTATTAAAAATAAGTTGATTCCCATCAGTTGTAAGTTCAGAAACAGCAGATCCACAAAATCTTCCTTCAACTTAAGGCACCAAAGCAGTAGTATATAACCATGGACAGACTGATTCTGTATTTCCCAGGCAACGAGTCCAGAGCCCCTGGTATACAGACATAGCACACTTGAGCAGCAGAGTTCTTCTCCCTATACTAAATGTATGTCTTAAAAGGGTATGCTCATCTTCATGGGTTACTTAGATTATTTTTTTTAATGTGTAAAAAAATTGTTTTGTCATCAACAGACAGAGCCTGCAGAAAATGAGCATTACAGCAATTTTAGACTTTTTTGCTCACAGGAGCTCTCTGTTGAAACCTTCTGAACTCTGTTAATGAGTTGGAAAAGGATGTACTGCACTTCCATTACTCTAACATTATACCAGTGAAGTTCCACTGAGATTGAACCTTCCTGAGGGTTCAAAAGTGTCCAGCTGCCAGCTGGGACTCTGCTAAATGCACATCATCAGAGCAAAGTTTTACAAAAGTTTCCTTAGAACATGAATGTGTTGCAGTGAGCTCCAAACATAAATTAAATCCAAGGCAATTTTAAATAATTTATCTAAATAGAAAAATAACATCTAGTTTTAGAACTCCTCATCTTGCTTAGGAAATTAAGTTCAGGAGGAAAGGATACATTAAATTATAATTACTGCAGCATGAATTGATTTCAATAAAATATAATCCCAGTATCTTCCTGACACTATGTGAAGCAAGTTTCAACTTTAGGTATTCTATTCATAAAGTAAGATGAATGTTAGTGAATTAATCTAGGCTGATTATTAGTTTTAAAAACAGCCCTGACAACCACATGTACAGTGACAGCTCATGGAGATCCACACTGATCCTATTCAAGGGCAGAATGTAGTTTCTGAGTTATATTGAAGTCACCTTAGAAGCTAGTCACCAGCTAGAGGACTCACAAAAAAAATTTTGGGAAACAGCAGTGAAACTTACCCATTTATTTTATTCTTTAGCTTATGCAGTCAACAGTTCTAAAGTTCTGTGCTATCTACAGGTGTTTGAAGATATAATCCATTCGCTACAAAAAATAGACTTCTGTAAACATTTAAACATTTTTCTCACAATTTATAGGTACAAATATAAACTATAATATATATCAACCTTTATGGAGCCGCACAATTGAAAATAGAGATTTGGCCTCAGTCTTGTAAAATCACTGATAACTAATTTGCATGTGGATATGCGGAGATTAATGGGATGAGATTAATTAATTAATTAATAATAGAGAGGGTTTTGAGCATGTAACCATGGTTTAAAAAATGGTTAAAAACTCCAACTATGGACTTGACAACTTTGTTTTCGATTGGAGAGCACAGACAACAGAGGGAGGCTTCATTGGTAAATGAGAACACCTCATGCCATTATGCATACTGTCATGAGCCCAGGAAGAAGTAGTAGCCACAACAGCACTGGCTTTGAACTCCATTTGCCATGGAGTGCTTACAACCACAGCTCCAGCAGCTCCAGTGGGATTATTTGTGGCGACACATGGAACTGAAGGTGTGTCAAGAGCTGGTAAAGAGTGGACTTGGCAACTGATTCTTCCTTTATCTTTCAAAGGTCAAAATACTGTCAACACAACACAGAAAGGTTGAAGGACTTCTGTCTTGACCATAGAACCATAGAATCACAGAATCACAGAATAGTTTGGGTTAGAAGGGACATTAAAAATCATCTAGCTTTGATTCCCCTGTCATGGACAGGGACATCTTCAACTAGACCACATTGCTCAAAACCCCATCCAACCTGGCCTTGAACACTTCCAGGAATGGGGCATCCACAGCTTCTCTGGGCAATCTGTTCCAGTGTCTCACCACCCTCACAGTAAAGAATTCTTCCTAATATCTAAACTCACCTTCTCTCAGCTTCCTATTGAGTATCCCATCACTACACGCCTTTGTAAAAAGACCCTCTCCAACTTTCTTGTATCCCTCTTCAGGTAATGGAAGGCTGCTATAACATCTCCCCACAGTCTTTCTTCTCCTAGCTGAACAGCCCCAACTCTCTCAGTCTGTCTTCACAGGCAAGGTGATCGAGCCCTCTTACCATTTTCATGGCACTTCTCTGGATTCTCTCCAACAGGTCCCTGTCCTCATGTTGGTGTCCCAGAGCTGAAGACAGTACTCTACACAGGGTCTCACTAGAGCACATTAATGGGTCAGAGTGACCTCTCTCAGCCTGGCTGCCCACTGTGCTTTTCATGCAGCCCATGACACAGTTGGCTTTTCAGCCTGCAAGTGCACATTGCCAGGTCATGTTGAGCTCATATTGACACTTACTTCGCATTAATCAGTTATACATTTTATAAGTAGATGCTTCCTCACATTTGGACTCTGATCTTTTTTTGCTGTCATTATAGCTGAGTCACTAAAGCATACCTTGCCTGGGAGCTAACATCAGCAGTAGCCATGGTACCAGCGCACTTCCATTTAGGACGTGAGCTCAAGTCACAGTTCAAGGTACAAAGAACAGTGAAGAGATGCTTGATTTACTAATTCTTAGGACTTCCTGCTCTACAAGGAAAAAAAGCTCAACAGGTATTTGGCTCCACTGTCAAGTAATCACAACCAAAGGATGGATATTCAACTCTCTAAACCTTAAACTTTTTTTCTGAAATGGAAATTTTGTGGTTGCATTCTTTATATATCTATTAATATCTACATTAGCTGCTAGATAGCTCCTAATACTACAAAAATAAAGAGTCTCAGAAAAATGAGACCATTTTTCCATGGCTTCCCTTTCATGAGCATCATAGTCTTCACATTTTTCAATTTTCATGTACAGGCTTAAGAAACAAGTTGGCATTTTACTGGAATATCTGAAATATATGCAGCATGCAAAACACTTTAAGTAATCTCTTCTCTCTGATTAACACTAATAAGGACTAAGCTGTCTCTAGTTTCAGGTGTTGTCCTTCAAGAAAGTTGTGGACCAGCTGAGCAGAATCCTTAGGAGAGCAATGAAGAAGTGAGGAAATCAAGATCTATAAAGAAAGGTTGAAGTGTCATTTAAATTAAAGCATGCCAAAGAGGCATGCAACATTGTTAAAATACATAAAAGGCTGTTGAAAGGAGAAATAAAATAATCAACTGTGCCAGTGGTTGATTAGTAAGAAGTAGTTGATTTGAATTAGCATGAAAAATTAGATTAAATGCTATCAAAATTTTCCTGAAGTGCAGTATATCACTGGAATCAATCTGGAGCAGCTATTGAGGCTCTGGCACTGGATATTCTTGGGAATCACTTAAACAAGCACTTGAAGAGAATGACCAAGACCCAGTCACAATTGCATAGAGCAGAAGAACCTACAGAGGCTCTCCTGAGGTCCTTGCTGGTCCTGTGCTGTGATAACCACAATTAGAGTGTTTCTCCTCACAGCAAGTTTGGGAGAAAAAGCAACCTAAATTGTCATGTTTAAATGCAGTTCTAATTATTATATGTAATCTATGAAATACTGCGTCTGCTGGAAGACAAAGCTTGAAAACAAACGTGCATCTCTTCTGTATGGAAAAAATTGTGTGATCATGATCATTAGGAAGGAACTATAATAGTTCATCTGCTTATCTATTTTATATTTTAGAGTTTGTGATTCATACCAGCTCACTTTTGACATCTAGAAGTTAGATAACCACTGTAATGTTCCTTCTTTAAGATGCAAAATGTCTCTTTAGGTGAATTCATCTTACTTTTACTGCCTAAATTAAACAAGGTGGTTTGTTTACTGTGTGTCTCTCTCTCAGCAACACAGAAAGCCTCATCAACTAGACAACTATTTATTTCTATGGATTGCCAAGACAAGCCTTGAAGCAACTGAAGAGATCCTGAAAGGGACAAATAGCAAGCCTAGTGTGGAAATGGCAACTGCATCTCAATTCATGTTGCACTACTTACCAGTGTAAATAATCAAATCTATTTTAGGGGTCATGCTGAGGGGTACTGCTTCTTATATATTTTCAGGTATATTTAAAATGTTTTACAATTTGACAGGGATTGTTTGAAGTAGGTTGTGATATTATGAGTGAGTACATTCAAAACAGCTGGACTGCTGAAAGAGGAGCTTCCAGAAGAGAGGTGTGCAACCAATTTCTCCCTAAAACCAGTATAAAGAAAACATACCTGATTTTGTCAAGGTTGGCAACGTTCTTAAAATTGCTGTCAGTATTTCATAACAAAATTACACCAATCTACACTTGAAATTAAATACTAGTTTAAGCAAAAGAAAAGCTCTAAATGGTAGCCCTTATGGATTATCAGGGACATCTTGGGCCCAATACAAGCAAAGAGGTTTCTAATTAATCTTAATGAATAAGGAAGGTATATATTTATATTTGTTAGGGTTTTATTATGGTGCTGTAATATTAGTAGGCTTACTTTATTAGTAACTTTACTTTGAAGCAGAATACATAATTTTAAAAAATAAATTGATACAAGTTATGTTTTGTGGTGTGGATATTATCAAATCAAATTTCTTTGTGTGAAAATGTGCACACACATACAAATAGGCTTTCATGAGTTATAACTGATGTTATATACAAAATGCAATTAACATAATTACTTTCCCTACCAATGGAAAAATAAAATACATTTCTTAATTTTTCATACTGCTTTGGAAAGCTTTCATAAATGCTGTTAAATAATATTTAGTTTTGGTTTGGATGCTCTAATATCTTTCATAGTATAAGCTCAAATTAATTCCAAAATCAAAATACAACACAGTAGGGAGCTGCAGCTGATAGGGAAAGATCTGCTCAGTGCCTGATATATTAATTAACAGTATTTTAAGTGTGCCCCTACCATTGAATACAATGTTAAATGAAGGTCCTGTCCAACATAAAGTTATCATGGATGAAAATAGATAATTTCCCTGTGTCAAAAGGGTCAGTGGAAGCAATTTGGTTGTTGTCAGCTCAGATGGCATTCCAGCAATGTACATATCCTTGAAGAAACTCTGATAATATTCAAAACCTCACTGGACAAGAGATTAAACAACCTGCTCTTTTTAATCCTGCTTCGGGCTGGCTGGGCAGACTGCAAGACCTCCAGAGGTGTCTTCCTACCCCAGCCATACTGTTCTTCTACCATTCTGTGAACAGGCAGGTGAACCAAGAAAAGACAGAAAGTAACTGCGATGTAGTGATGTGTGTGAACCTTTCGTTTTTCTGGAAAATTCTCTTTCCTCTGGAACAACCTGATAATTTTGGTTAACTATTCGGCAGTATCACCCCAAATTTCGTATTTGCAGATAGACTAGCTGTCCTAGAAGGGACTAAATCACGAAGAACAAAACTCTTACACATCAGAGACAATGCTGCACAAAGAGGAGCAAAATGAGAGTAGTATTCTCTTCCAGTTTTATTACCTGAAAATCTGGCATCTCTTATAGCCTAACCATTCAAGACCCCTCTGTGAAACAGGTAGGATTAAGGAATCTTCAGAGAATTATATCTTTACCAACTTTAAAAGGAGGTTGATAATTTGTTTAAACTGGGCACTTCACTTTTAGATAACAAAGGTTATGAAAAAAAAGAGAGACACTCAATGAACAATAATCTTAAGTGATGTTAGAGATGCGGTGTTGGCGAGAAACTAGTGAAACACATCTTACATTATATTTTTGTGTTTTCAAACCTCCACATATATTTATCATCTCTCTTTATAATTATTTAGACTTGAGTACTCCTACTTCAACAGGCATTTTTAAATTGAGGCTAAGTCCTTTGTTTGAGAAGTGAACAGTAATAATTCCTCTGGACAATATTTCTGCAGTGTTGGATATGCACTTTCACCCTCTTGTTATTTGAATGCTTCTTTTTATGTTTGCATTTGTTCAGAGCAACAGCACAGCCTTCATGCTCTCAAGCAGACCAGAGCAAACATAGATAAATATGTGTCAGAGATAAAGTAGTATTTGCTGTGAGAACATCTCTCCAGTACACACCACTCTATAACACTTCTCAAGGTACAGCACAGTGTATCCTTCCTTGAGTGTTCAGTCATTTCTTCTGAACAGATCCAGAGAGCCTTATGAAATGCATCACACTCCCTATTTCTTTATTCCCTCATCTAGCATTTATTTTAATACATCTTTCCTCCCTCTTCTTGTCATTCTTTACAATTGGCAAGTCCTTCTGCTAATGCCAGCCTGAAGAATATTACCCTTGGGACAAAAGAAAACCTATGAAACCTGAAGACCTTCTGTGAGGAGAGACAGCGCCACTACTAGGTCTGAATCATCATTCAGAACTTTGGGGAATGAGGAATCATTTATATGCATTTGGATATTATATTTCTGCAAATTAGTACCATGTTAGTAAGCAGAGGATAAGTACCAAAATTAAAAATTTATTTCCTGTCTCCATCATTTCCAT
>WEIV01021467.1:74412-122216 GCA_013390005.1 Calyptomena viridis
ATAAGCTCAAATTAATTCCAAAATCAAAATACAACACAGTAGGGAGCTGCAGCTGATAGGGAAAGATCTGCTCAGTGCCTGATATATTAATTAACAGTATTTTAAGTGTGCCCCTACCATTGAATACAATGTTAAATGAAGGTCCTGTCCAACATAAAGTTATCATGGATGAAAATAGATAATTTCCCTGTGTCAAAAGGGTCAGTGGAAGCAATTTGGTTGTTGTCAGCTCAGATGGCATTCCAGCAATGTACATATCCTTGAAGAAACTCTGATAATATTCAAAACCTCACTGGACAAGAGATTAAACAACCTGCTCTTTTTAATCCTGCTTCGGGCTGGCTGGGCAGACTGCAAGACCTCCAGAGGTGTCTTCCTACCCCAGCCATACTGTTCTTCTACCATTCTGTGAACAGGCAGGTGAACCAAGAAAAGACAGAAAGTAACTGCGATGTAGTGATGTGTGTGAACCTTTCGTTTTTCTGGAAAATTCTCTTTCCTCTGGAACAACCTGATAATTTTGGTTAACTATTCGGCAGTATCACCCCAAATTTCGTATTTGCAGATAGACTAGCTGTCCTAGAAGGGACTAAATCACGAAGAACAAAACTCTTACACATCAGAGACAATGCTGCACAAAGAGGAGCAAAATGAGAGTAGTATTCTCTTCCAGTTTTATTACCTGAAAATCTGGCATCTCTTATAGCCTAACCATTCAAGACCCCTCTGTGAAACAGGTAGGATTAAGGAATCTTCAGAGAATTATATCTTTACCAACTTTAAAAGGAGGTTGATAATTTGTTTAAACTGGGCACTTCACTTTTAGATAACAAAGGTTATGAAAAAAAAGAGAGACACTCAATGAACAATAATCTTAAGTGATGTTAGAGATGCGGTGTTGGCGAGAAACTAGTGAAACACATCTTACATTATATTTTTGTGTTTTCAAACCTCCACATATATTTATCATCTCTCTTTATAATTATTTAGACTTGAGTACTCCTACTTCAACAGGCATTTTTAAATTGAGGCTAAGTCCTTTGTTTGAGAAGTGAACAGTAATAATTCCTCTGGACAATATTTCTGCAGTGTTGGATATGCACTTTCACCCTCTTGTTATTTGAATGCTTCTTTTTATGTTTGCATTTGTTCAGAGCAACAGCACAGCCTTCATGCTCTCAAGCAGACCAGAGCAAACATAGATAAATATGTGTCAGAGATAAAGTAGTATTTGCTGTGAGAACATCTCTCCAGTACACACCACTCTATAACACTTCTCAAGGTACAGCACAGTGTATCCTTCCTTGAGTGTTCAGTCATTTCTTCTGAACAGATCCAGAGAGCCTTATGAAATGCATCACACTCCCTATTTCTTTATTCCCTCATCTAGCATTTATTTTAATACATCTTTCCTCCCTCTTCTTGTCATTCTTTACAATTGGCAAGTCCTTCTGCTAATGCCAGCCTGAAGAATATTACCCTTGGGACAAAAGAAAACCTATGAAACCTGAAGACCTTCTGTGAGGAGAGACAGCGCCACTACTAGGTCTGAATCATCATTCAGAACTTTGGGGAATGAGGAATCATTTATATGCATTTGGATATTATATTTCTGCAAATTAGTACCATGTTAGTAAGCAGAGGATAAGTACCAAAATTAAAAATTTATTTCCTGTCTCCATCATTTCCATGTGCTGCTCACCATAACAGTGCTTCTAGCCCCAAAGACTGCAGTTTGAGGAGAGTACTGATGAATAGGGATGTAACACCTGTGGCTCTGGCTCACAAGGGACCTCAAGGACAGCATACTAAAAAGTCTGAAGCAGTTTCCAACACTAAAGAAAATATGGAGGCATCAGAGCTTCCACACCTTTCCCCTAGGTAAGGCTTGAGAAGTCTTAAGCCTACTGCTTAGATACAACTGTTTGGATTTCCAGTGCCTGCCTCTACTTCAAGTGCTACATTGATTTTAAGGAGACTCCTTGAGGATTAAATTCTATATGTCAAGAGTGAAACCTGACCCTGCTGCACCACAGTAACTAGCAATTATAGAACACAACACAGTCAATGGACAAGCAAATAAAATGTAAAAGAAAGATTTGTCTGGATGATAAAATGCTACATTCAAATAATGCTCCAGGGAGCTCTGTGGGTCATAGTATAATAAATTGGGAAAAGTCGGCTTCATCTTTTTTTCGTCATGCTCTGCAGGTGCCTCGCAGCAGGAATGGAAAGCAAAGTCTCCGGTTTCTATTAGAAACCAATCCTGAACACAGTCTTCTAGCTGGCACCCAGCAGTTACTGGGCTACAGAATGTCAGCTGCAGCAGCTGGGCAGGAACTGGAGCACAAGACAATACAGGATTGATGGTGAAGGAGTGTAGTTTGCTATCATCCACCACTATAAGAGACACAGCCTTTTTTGATGGAAATCATCAAAACTGAACAAAATCTCCCTCAGATCGCAGGCTTTTTTTGAGAGGATGTGCAGGCAAAGAGTCTAGTTGCATGCCCAGTTGGGCACCTAATACTCTATAAGCGAATTTCATGCACAATAAGTTTTGATTAGGATTTCAGCAGACATGCACTGCGTAGTACCATTCAGAACAGATGAAATAAAAGAGAAAAAAGAAAAGGGACTGCTTAGAAAAGCCAGATCCAGTGCTGAATTTTCTCCTGGCTCCTGCATATCTTGTCTTGAATAGGAACCCCTCCAGGGAGGTTGTGAACTCACAGTATCTCCTCAACAATGGGTGCTTTCAGGTGTGGGAAAAAGAGGAGGGACAAAGTTAAACTAGAATTGTACTGCAGATTCCTTCTTTCACTGTGGTACAGTGAAAATTGTTTCAGAGAGAAAACAATGAGAATGTAAAATGGAAAGTTGTTCTGTGCAGGATTTCTGAGCTCATGCATCTTCTAACATCGGTTCTACTTCATTCACAAAGTGAATCAAGTCACCACGGCAAAAAATGATATTAAACCTTATCAGAGTATAGTTCTGCCATGCACTGTGAGCTGATGTCCATTACACGTGGCACTCCTTCCCTCTGATGGGGAATGGAAGCAATAGGACTGACTGGCTCACAGTATGAGTTTCCCCTGCCCAGCAGATTCACCACTGTTTCACTGCAGCTTATGTGGGCTCACCAGAGGTTTGAACTGCTTCTCATTGCTGTCTGGAAACACTGTTAACTGCTCATGCCATTGAAAACTTCCACCCATTAGTTTCAGCTCAGAATTTCTGGTTTCTCATAAATAGCCATTTTTCCCTTTGCTGTAAAATTTTTATTTTAATTTCTTACTAAACGCTAGTACAAAACCTGGGACAATTGAGAAAATCTTTTTAAATGGAAAATGACTTTAAAATGAATGTGCTGTTGAAACCCTTTTTTTAAATTAAAATAAAACTGTTCAAGATAAAGCATTCCAACTAATTCTCCTTCTAACCTGACCACTCTTTCACTGTCTTGGACTGTCCTCTTGCAATGCTGCTGAACTGCTCAATACTGACATCTACAATTTCTAATAGATCAGCTGTTTGGGGTTTTTTTTGATTAATTTACATAATGTTTCTTCCACCACTTGTGTTTTTGCATGCATATAAGCAGAGCAAATACACTAATGAGCTCCAATTCTGGATTATATTTTCAAAATATAACAAGCCTCATCCACATATTTTCCACTCTGTATTTTCTTCATTTAACCATTCAAATGACATGCATACAGATCACAATTACTTAATTACTTATAACAAAGTCGAAGTGTATATTTAGCAATTAGTCTTACATTGAAACAATATAATTAAAAGGAAAGTTAATAACCATTTGAAACTTCAAGTGAGGGAAAAATTGATGTCATAGAGTTTGTATTGCAATCTGATTCCATTTCAGAAGGAATCATTATAAAGTGCTATTTCTAAACAATCCAGGATGTATTTAAAATACTTTTGAGTATAAGTATTTACCACTGGCCACTGTACTTTGTAAAATAGTCATGTCCTAAAGATTTAAACTTTTTTTCCTCAAGTAACAAAATTGGTAATGAGTTACATATTTCATCACCTGTTACTTTTTAAACTCATACAGTTTTAAAATATCATTCACTCTCCATTGGCATAACCTTCCTCTCTACTTCATATTTGCCTGCTTGCTGTTCATTAGCATTGCCAAAATATCTCAGTTTATTTATGTGATTTGGAGTATTTAGTGATTTGGAGGACATTGCAATTTTACACATCTACCTGGAGGCATTCGAAATAGATATGACTATCAGCAGTTCCAAACTCAGTCATCTGGAGAATGTCTGTGGTTAGGAATACAAAGCCACAAGTCACTTAGCAAATTTAGAAAAAAATTACCATAGCTACTTATTTATGTTCATACAAAGTATAGTTTGACAAAAACATAGATTAAAAAGAGGAATTTGGAATGCAAAGGGTTGGACTTCTAGGTTACAAAGGAAATCGAAGTATTCAAATAGGTTGTTAACTTCACTCAAGTTTTTAAGCAGAACAAGACCTAAATCTCAAAATTGAGGCTCAGAAAAAATAGGTTTCATCTGCTTTAACATAGAAATCTCTTGTGGTCTTCTAGTTTGAGCACTTATAATGCAAAATTTGCATTGAGTCCTTGTTCCAAGTGTAGACTAGCCTACATGGGAATGAATACAAAACTCTGGCTAACTTCCTAAAACACTAAACTCACACAGTATGAATGTAATATGGGGCCAAGCCTATTCCTTATGGTGTTGAGCCTAATTGTGGATGTTTCCCAATTGCTACGCAGCATCAAAGAAAATTGTGGGTATTAAAATTATTTTAAAGCTAGGTTGCAGGGAGGGAAGGTAGGAAGAGAGCAGGTCTTTCGTGAAATTTGTATCTCATTGTCAAAACTGCAGGGTGTGCCACTATGCAGGGTAATGTACAATGTGATCACATTAATTTTAATTTTTAATTTCATAATCTTTGTACTCTTTGATGACTTTTTAGGCAGCCAAGCTTTAATATTATGAATATTTCTCAGAAAATAACATCATAATATTTAATTTACAGATCTAAGGGTGGACATACTAGTCTGTTAGTTACGAAAAGTTAAACAATAATTCCATCTTTTTTGTAAAATATAAGTTTCAAAGGCTTAACTGCAGAAAAACAACAGATTTCAAGTGAGAATATAAAAGATGCCTGACAAGTTGCTTTTGAGCAATGAATTACTTCTGAGCAATGAATATTTTTTTAAGTGTTTCAATCCATTCAAAAATCTATTTGCAAACATGAATAAGCAAAACTCAAATATGTTCTTCAATAGAAATAATTTCTGAGTTCTCACACCATTTCAAGACATAATAGGCAATCACATTTTTAACATCAGTTTTTCTCATGAAGTGTGTTGCTAATCAAATTTCTATCCTGCTGGGCATGATAGAAGGTGAGCATAACGTTATAACACTCTTTTCATGTGTCCTGAGAATGGGACCTTGCCTGATGTTCATAACTGGAGTAAAGCCTATACATTTTGACAAAAGTCAAAGGACTTTTTCTCTCTTGTTCTTTTTTCAAATAATGTCCTCCTCCAAAAGCAATCTTGGGAACTTCTATGGTATTATACACATGGGTAATATTAAAAATACTAAAACACACTTTCACGTTCAAGTCATGATCTAGAAAAATATAAGGAAAAGGTACATTTTAACAGCTTCTGAGTTTGTTGAATTACAATGACAATACAATTAAATACAAATCTAAATTTAATATTATCTAGTAATAATATGATGACTGTGACAATGAAGATAGTACTAGACAACTTGCTAATAAATTTGAAAATATGGCTTGACAGAATACTGCAAAATTGTTGTTTCATTCAAACCCATCTCAGACTCCTTGGTCAAAATATATTCTTACAACATTATAGTCTTCTTACTTGTTTGATTTCTGCTTTGTGTTTTGACTATGGCCCACCATAGCCAAAATATACCAAAACAGGCAAACTTAAAACCTGAGGTTTATTTAGTTTCATTGATCATAAAAAGCAAATTATATTTATTTAAATTTTCTGAAAGCTTGTGGATTGTATCTCACCAAAATTACCTCTCCTTTTTGCAAAGAAATTTCTAAAATACCTACCAATAACATGTGAACCTTCAATATTCATCTTCCCTTTGGTCCATATTTATATATTTGGTGTTTATCTGGAAAATATCAGAAAGATTCTGAACACTTACACTTAATAAAAGAAAGATTAGAAGTCATTTTCTTCTGTTTTAGATTAAAGTTTCATGGTAGAGCAAGGGGTTAGAGCTAGATAATCTTTGAGGACCCTTCCAACCCAAGCCATTTTATGGTTCTATGAATTAAATAATTTTACGTTTTTTTTCTGGTGGTTGCTGGATTATATATATGCCAGTAAATATTCATCAAGCACCTTTAAAATACAGTGAAAAAAAAATTGTGTAGAGGGTTGGAGAGAGAATTACACACTTTAAACACAAACTGCCAACACAGTGGTAACTGCTTGCCTTCAGTTTCCAGTTTCCTGTCAGTGATGGTAAGAGTATATATTTACCAAATAATGGTGTGCTATCAGGGGTTTCCAATGGTTAATGCAAGACATGAGGACATTGCTGGGAGTTTTCTTGTCCCCAGTTCACACCATAAGGTTCTTAATAATAATCTGTGGCAATCCTTTCAAAATACAAATATGCTTTTGCAGATTGAGGGTGGAGGTTTGATACCAAAGGAGAAAGGGTTCTTCTTGGAATTTTTATTAAAAATGAAATTCACAGTTTCTTCTAATTATACAGTTTATAAAAAGCTCTGGTTCCAGTTGTTAAAATCTGGCTTCATTTTCACATTGATGTCCCTCATCTCTGTTGCTGAATACAGCTTTCTTCTTTCACAAACATAAATTCCAAATTAGGGTGTACATTCTTATCTTCACCAGGGAAATTAACATGCAGCACAGTTTTACATTTTTTTATGGAAGCTAGCAAGATCCCTACTGAGTTGTGTAGGCTAAAATGGCATATTTAGCCAATCAAAGGAAAATATAAAAGGCCGAACACACCAACACACTCTGATTCTCTCTGGAACAAGAGATTTATATTATATGCAACACATATTTGTAAATGCCCAAAGCATATTCAGAAGAAAAAGGTTTTTGTCGTGTATTTTAAAAGCTGAGTTATAGTCTGTGTCCTTAAAAGTATTCCAAGAGTGATTTTGTCAAATCAGTTTCTTAGAACACAGGGGTAGAACACATGAGTAGAGGAGGGGAAGGACACAGTTCAGTTGTGCAAAAGCTGTCTTGTAACATTTTGTTTAGGATTCTAAGACATCCAGAAAGCTGGTTCAACCCAAGGTCCTTGCGATATTTGCATAAGTCTGGAGTTTTATGTACGAGAGTCTGGACAGTTAGATTCAGGCAAAGGATTTCAGACCAAGATATCATAGGAGTTAAACTAGGGTGCATGAAAAGAATTTTTGAAGCCAAGAAGTAGTAGACCCTCATAGAACCGAACCCCCATTTAATATCATAGGTCATATATTTATTTTCACACTAGTGGATCCATGTTCAAAATATTTACCTGTTTCTCTTTCAGGATTGCCTCTGGCACAAGCCGACAGGTTCCTCATAAATCTGTGAACATTTCTTACTGTTCTGAGTTCATGTCTATCTCAAAATGACCCTGTTTGAATGTACAGGCTACAACTAGTTAATTGGATGTTTCATCGAAATAATTCTTCACCAGTGAAGTTACGAAACAGTCAGGTTCCTAGAAACAGGTGGCCAGGTACTTGTCCATGCTATTATAAGCTTCACTCTCCAGAATTGATACAAAATACCAAATGGAAATGGTGCTTGATCTGTGATAACTTCCAGACTGTGTCAGAAATTGTCTGGGGAATCCCCAGGTGGGGAGGCTAAAACCATGCTAAGGGGCCATCTAAGTCCTGTTGCAGCATGTGTAATCCCATCAGTGCCTATGAATTTCTGGTTCAGGCACCATTCAGTTTGCTGGTACACGGGCATGGCCACAATTTCTTAAAGAATTAATGATATTTATCATCCAAGCAGTTCAGCTGCAGCTGGCCAAGCATATTTGGACTTTCTGGTCTGTAGGAAAGAGTCATATGAGCATCTTTTCTGGTCTGCTTTCTTATTCATAGTATGTCAGAGGAGAATATCATCTCCAAATCCTACTTTGAGAACTCTCAGCCAGAAAAAATGTAGCAATACTGGACTTGCTGGCTGAGTTTTACTTGGTCTGGGAGAATTTTTGCTGAGAAAAGAAAGCTTAGGTGTCATGGTGAGCATGCTTAGGCCAGGCAGTTGAGCAAGCTGCATGAGGAGCTGCTGACACCACACGTTCCAAGGAAAGGAAAGAGAAATCTACCCCCTTGACTTGGGAACACACCAATAGAACTCCTTGGGAGTTTGCCCCGTGCACGAACATCTTCCATTTATCTTTTGTTCAAAAGGCCTCGGGGAATCATGCACTGATGTGCTTGTGGGAAGAGGAACACTGGATATGGCACAATCTGTGGTACAGAGAGGGGCTTTTATCTCTCACAGTTTTATGCCTGCAACTGGCTGATGTCAGACTGGAGGACATTTCTGGTGCTTTTTTGCGAGAACCTCATTGCACTAAAAGGTCATGGTAGGTAAGCATGGCTGGTCCACAGCCATGACCCATCTGTCATAGCTTTTGCAGAAATGCAGCCAATTCATTTCAGGCCTAAAATGCGCACTGCTACCCACAAGTGCCAGAAGAGAAATGAGTAAGTGCTTTTCTCCCTTTCCTGCTGTGCTTGGGGATATGCAAAAATAAAAAATGCCCTCAAAACTGTCCACTGTCCTGTTGCTTCTGGCTACCTTGCCCCTGCATCTTGCAGCAAGAGGCAGAGAGTTCAAAAGAGCAGCTGAACAAGCCATGGGTAGCAGGTGCTGGCAAGTCGGGGCACCAGTAATACAGACAGGCTGGGAGCAGCATGGGCAGCCAGACAGCTGATGAGCCTGAGTTTGCTCCAGTCAGAGTGTAAAATTGCTGGAATTAAAGGAAACCATAGGCATACATAAGAAGTGCTACACAGAAATACAACTGTGCAATCCCAGTAAAGGTGACAAGTTCTAGCTTCAGTAAGATGTTGCTTCACAACAGAAACTAGTACAGCAGTAGGACCAAGGCAAGTTAATTTTCAATATAGCAAAAAGCTATGATTTCTGAAACAACTAAAAGTAAACCAAAAACTGACTGGCAGCTTGAAAGGAGTGACTAAACAAACTGCCAGAAAATAAAACTGAACTGAGATATCAGAAGTACAGAAGTGCTGGCACAACGGAGAAGCCGCAGAAGAGCTCAGAAGAGGAAAATGTGTTTCAAATAAGCAAGGCAGATGAAAACCATCTGGAAATCTTGCCATCAGTTACTTAATAAGTCACATATTAAGTCAGGGAGAGCTGTTAGAAGAAGCATTCCCTTCACCAAGCACACATGAAAAATAGATGTGGTCAGTCTAGAAAAGTACCAGTGTGCCTTGTCCCACAGAATATCACTGCTCATTTTTCTGTAATTTGGAAAATAAGGTAACTGAGCATAGCAGAAGACATGATCCGGTCATAGAAGGAGATCTAGTTGATCAAGCAGGATCTGTCTTTCCTAAACCATGCTGGCTGGGTCCGATCCCCTGGTTGTCCTGCATGTGCCATCTGATGGCACTCCAGATGATCCCCTTCATAACCTACCCTGGCAGACAGGTCTGTAATTACCGGGATCCTTCTTCTGCTCCTTCTTGTAGATGGCTATCAGTCATGATGAGACTCTGTCAATCAGACTCTCAAATAGGCCCAAGTCTGCCTGTCAAAAAAGCCCAAGGTGTCTGGACATTCTGCTACCTGCCCTCCTCATTTCTATGACAATTGAAAAATCTATCATTTCATGACCACTCTGCCCAAAAGGCCTTCAACTGTCACATCACCCATAAGTTCTGCTCTGTTCACAAGCAACAGGTCCAGAAGGGCACCTTTCAGCTGTGTCAGGAAGTTGTCTTCCACACACTGCAGGAAACTCCTGGACTAATTTCTCTCTGCTGTGTTGTATTTCCAGCAGACATCTGTTAAGTTGAAGTCCCCATGAGAACAAGCGCTAGCAATTACAAGACTGCTTATAGAATATTTCATCTTCTCTTCATCCTGGCTGAGTGGTCTAGAGCAAATTCTCACCAGAATATCTGCCTTGTTATCCTTCCCCCTCAGTCTTACCCATAAACACTCAACCATACCACCACCGTCATCAGGCTCCAAACAATGCAGCCTATAGGGCTACCCCATCACCTCTCCTTCCCTGCCTGTCCCTTCTGAAGAGTTTACAGCCATCCATTGAAGCACTTCCGTTTGATGAGTTGTCCCACTACGTTTCAATGATTGCAACTGTGTCATTGTTTTCCTGCTGTGCAATGGCTTCCCACTCCTCCTGTCTGTGCCCATGCTCTGTGCATTGGTGTAGATGCACTTCAGTTGGATGATTGATCTTGCCACGATTTTGAGTAGAGAAGCTCTAATTCCTCAGTAACCATTCTCAGGTGCATCTGTGGTTTCTAACCCTTAAATAACCATTCCATCTTTGCTGCTGCATAGATCTCCATCCCCTACTTTGACTGAGACAGCAGAACAAGGCACTTCACTCACACATTGTCCCTCAAACTGGTGTGTCACCCCCAGGCTTATTTCTAGAAAGCCTTTCCCCTTTAAATCTAGTTTAAAGCTCTTTCAATGAGCCATGATGATTTGTGTGCCTTTTTTCCCTTTGAGACAGGGATAATTCACTGTGAATCACTGTGTTGCATCCTTTGCTCCTTTCCACACCTTTTCCCACTATCTTCTCTTCTTTCAGTTCTATCCAACATCTTTATTCTTCCCTTCTATTTACTCCTGCCCTACCTAACATAATTACAGTCTTCATTCTAAAAATAATTTGGCATTAACATAGTTAATGTTTGCAACAGTGACAGCTCTAATTTTTAAAACCCTTGGAATCCTCAAAAGAAAATTTCTTAGTAAGCCTGTGTGTTGTTTCTATGTGTGCACACCCTTAAGACAACAGACGTATAGGAGAGCTGTATTGTACAGAAGATCAGCATAGCTTGTTCACAAGTAAAATAATAGTAACAATACAAGAAATCAGAGAAAATGGAAAAATTGCCTCCTGCCTAAGGTGAAAAGGACCATGTTATTTTCTCCATGTGTGTGCCTTCTGTGCTCAGCCTAGGCTGATATATGCCCATTTCTGTGAGTTTGGGATGATCAGCAAGATCCCAGAGGATGTTTACTGCACAAACACAAATGGTCAAGAATTAGGTAGCACATTTAAGTGCTATTTAAAATGTACACATCTATGGACATACACTAAGTTCTGTAACAAGTCTGTACCAGGTTTGCAATAACCCCTGTTGCATTATGCCACTACCGCATGTCACTATTGAGACAGACAAAAAAAAAAGTGTTAGTTAGGATGGGCCCTCTCTCCATCTGCAAGAAGCCTTGGTTTTGACTCAGTTTCTTTGATGATGACTCAATGAGATGATGCAGAAAAAAATATATTTCTGCTGCCAAATCCTCCTTCATGTGAATATAGTCTTAAGGAGACCATTTGGTATCAGTTACATGTAGCTCACATTGATGCACCTGGTGCTATCTAATGGAAAGGTTTTTTTTAAAAATCACCTTTCCATGGAACAGATTCCTTGAAAGGCAATGTCTTCACGGGACTGTGAAGAGAATAAAGAGCCTCTTGTCCCCAGCTAGTTACTTCATAACAATAGAGATGAGGGCAGCTAATCTTCACTGTTTCCTAAAAGCCCTCTGGGCTATTGAAATTATCTGGCAGCTTCTGTGCAGTTCATCATGCCCGAGTTATGAATATTCACAATGTGCTCTCACTGGATCACTCACCCCTTTACTGAAGGATAGTTTTGCAGATGCATATTCCCTCTGTCTCATTGAACTAATCTGTAAATAATGGTGGGTTGTGCACTAGAAGTCTGCATCAGCACTAGTTATATGATTACTGTTTTGTGGCCTGTCATTCCCTCAGTGATTAACCATTCATCCAACTGTTCATTGAACTGGCACAAGCAGGTGCTTAAGGAGATCTCTTGTGGTTCCTTGGACCAGCTAATGACAGATAATGGGCAGACAGGAAAAAGAGAAGTGGAATCTGAGATACTTCTGTATCCATGGTATCTGTCATTTTTAATCAGGTGTTCCTCTCTATCAGAAACACGGAGAGGTGAAACACAGGCACAAGAGTCTCCTCCCTTTCATTTTGATATGAAGTAACAGTGAATATTGAACAGTGAGTGTTTGCTCCTGAGTGAAGTTTTGTTAATAAATTCCAGCACATGGCAGGAGAATGAGGTTAATAACTGTAGTCTTCCTTGAAAAATACCAGAACAGGCTTTTCTCCCTATGATATTTTTGTACAGTGAAACATTCATTACTCAGATCAAGTAAAAGCACTCAGAGAGATTAAAATCTGGTATCTGAAGCAGAGCTATTTACAAGCACCCAGTAGAAGCAATGCATGAAAGGTGTGTCACTTAAAGTACACAAATTCTCAACTGCACATTACTCACAGAATTCACTCCAAGCTGAAAGAGTGGAGGAACCTCATAATCAGTAGGCACAATGCTTGGATTTATGCACAGAAGTAATGAAACAATTTACAAAATTGTAGAAGCATACAATCATGCTGAACAGCATGTAACATAATTCTTCTAGAAATTAAAAAACAAGGAGGGAGGAAAAGGGTGACCATAAGGTTGGACAGCTATTGAAAACTGCTACATCTAAACAAATAGGGATGTTAAAGGTCATTCTGAGTATGACATTTGGCTGAAGTCAAAACAAAGGGCTAGTTGAGTAGCAATAGCTGTCACAGAACTTTTAGTCTATAAAAGGCTTTTCAAATTTATTTATATTGTTTAAACAAGTTCTTGTGTCAGCTATAATCTTTCTAATACATCAATAATGCTTTGAAGCCAGATGTTATTTTACAGACAGCATCAAGGTCCTACAAAGACCTTTTCTATAACTGAGTTTACAGATGAACAAATGTGGTAAAGCTGTCAATTTCAAATGAAGGCTGGAATCCTGTTGTCAGTATTTTCCTAGAGGAAACCTGGGGTTTTGAAGGACAAATAATTATTAATACAAGATTTATGTGGAATCATATTAGGCAAGTCAATCAAATATCAGGAGAAGGTAAAATCTAGATGCCATCTAGTACAGAATAAAGGCAAGGATCTCCTGAAGAGTTAATAGCACCCATCAGTTTCATATTAGTCTCTCAGATACCCTACATCCTCTAAAATATCACTGGATGTCAAATTTTAGTCACTCACATTTCTTGATAATGCTCATGTCTTTTCACGTTGGCTCTCTACTCTCTAAAATCCATTTCAAAGCAAAACTTAGTTTTAGTCAAAGAATTTCCTCTACATTAGTAGGGTTTTCTGTTACATCATAAAACAAAGCACACGTAGTAAAGCAAAAATGGAAGCTACCATGGTCTCAGAAATTATTCTCTCACCGATGTTGCTCAAACAATGCTCAGCTTTTAAAACTTAAACTCAGTAAAAATCAACCAGTAAATTTTGGTGGTTAAAAAAAAAATCCAAAATGGGATATAGGCACAGAATTTACTTGCTTTGTAGCCTGTGTGGCAGCAATCCCAATACCTTTCTTCAGCCCTGGCTAGCTCATGCTGCCACGTCGAGGGCACCGGGCAGGTGTGGGTCACCCAATGGCACAAGGGTCCTTCCCAAGGGACACCAGCCACCAGGCGACTAAGGCTCCCTGAGGCAGATGGTACTCCCTACCCACACGTCCCCAGCAGGGACTGGTGTGTGTGGGCTAGTTAGCCTGACCCTACCTAGGAGTCCTTGGTCCGAGATGGTATGGATGCCGCAGCTGTCGGAGGGTAAAAGGGTAGAAAGCAACTCACTCTTGTTGGGGCGAAACAGGAACAGTTTATTGGGGGTCCAAACCCCAAAGCAACCAACAGGGAGTGAGCCCAGAACAGCTCAAAACGAGGGGTTTTATAGGGGGTGGAATTGAGGGGTGGAGAGAGGGTAAAAACCAACAATATCGAGGGAGAGGTGGGATTAAGGGGTGACAGACAGGAGTAGAAGCCTGAGGCCTTCTACTCAAGCCTGTCCAGGACCGAGTAGGGATGATTGATAGGGAAGATTCTGGAATAAGAAGTACATATATGTTGTAGGGATAGGAGGGGTTTAGGGAAGGGTACATGGAAAGGGAGTATACATATCACAGAATGAACCAAACACAGGGTAGGGGGATAACAGGACAAACCATGATAATGCACAAACACATAACACACACCACCACACTTAATACCAACAAATAGATGTAAGTTCAAACAATGGAAGATGTGAAGATCTAAGATGTTGCAAGTTTCCCATTCACATGGGTTTTTATGCAGTGGTAAAATATGCTCATGTCTACAAACCCAAAGAACACTTCCAGGATTACAGCATGCCTGAATGCACCAAAACAGAAAAAGTGATAGAGCATGGAAGAAAGTGATGAACTGTTCAGAAAAGGAAAGTGACAAACAAGCAATGAAATTCACAAAAGTTGAGGGGGGGGGGAAGGAAATGTTAAATGCTATAGTGTAATTCAAAACTTTTAAAGTTAAATACGTAACTAAATCAGGAGGAAGTTAAGGTTCATTGCAACAATGGGTTTGATTTTTTTCTGAAGATATATTGCAGAGTATCATAATAATAACTACACTGTCTTAGGCTAGCATTTTAAGAATCCTTGTACTTTTATTTCAGTATCTCAAGACATATGGATTTAGCAAAGAATAATGAGCTCAGTAATTGCTCTGGGTCTAGGATGTCTGAAATACTTTTTTACTCAGTGATGTACTTTCAAAAGTCTCATTAGTAGAGGACATATTCTGCATTGCCCTCTTCCAAGGGTTCCTAGGTCTGGGGCACTGAGCAGCTGAAGACATGTAGCGTCTGAGACTTCTCAGTGCTATTTTCACCCACAAATGAATTTGTATTCTTTAACTGAAAAGAAACTGAAAAAAAACCCATTCATCTTTCCATCTAAAGCTCAAACATTAATAATAAAGAGTATATTTTTCCCTTTTGTATCAGGGGATTTTTTCCCCATCATTGTTAACATTGACCATTTTGGGTATATTTATTTAAACAAGAAAATCTTGTTCATGCAGATCAGGTCAGCAGCAGTGGCTGGGAAAGAAAATCAATAGGGGAAAAGAGCAATATGTTGGAAAAGGGAATAAAGAGATTGCTAAATATTTTTACTGCAGCTTGCCTTGCTTGTTATTTTCCTACATGCAGAATAAAAACTGAAAATTAAATTCCAAGCATCAGCTCCTATCTGATTTTCTCAAAAATATCTTGGCATATTTATCACCTAGGAAATAATGGAAAACTAAAGGAAGAAAAAAAAATCTTCTTTTATTCTCTTTCCTGTGGAATTATGGGAGAATATTACCAAAAATGCTGAACAACTCTGGCTACTTTGCTTCACAGAAATACATGTCCAGGCACCTACACTGGAACAGTGCAGTTGCATAACTGATAACTTTAAATATAATTCTTAAAATTGTTCTGCATTTTTTTTCCCCCTTTCAGAACACAATGTAGAGAAAACATGTAGCAAATTCTCTGGTAGCAGACTGCTTGCAGAAATATTTTTCCTCATTAGCAAGGTGCTGGCTCTGCTCCGCCTCACCATTGCCCTTTCCCAGCCTCCCTAAACCATGTTATCAATACAAAATTTGTTTTTGCTGCCATTCATGATGAGGGAAAAAACCTTTCTTTGTCATCCTTAAGGTGATGGAATTTAATTTTCCTCATACTTCTGAGGAGATTTAGGTCAGGTCTGCCTTACCATGCCTGCTTACAAACAGCAGCAAATAAGTTCCCAGAACATATTTAGAGTTGCTAAATCTCTTTGTGGATTCACTCTGACTCCAATTATCAGTCTGGTGTAAAGTCCAGTAAATACAGAACCCATGAGTTCTTGCACTCAGTTTATCTACAGAGAAAGGTAAACACTTTGTTTACCAGAAGTGTAAAAGTAAAATTGTTTGTGCTAAACAATAGTATAGAATAATCATTGATACAATAGAGATTGCAGCCTTTATTTACATGTCAATTGACTTTTAAGGAAAAAAATGAGGGCTAACATTTCCAGAGATTAAGATGCAGATCAAAATCACTGAGTACTTTGCTTAAACATCGTGTCATTATTTAAGATTTTATTTTTTACAATTTGTTTGTAATTCAAATTTGAATATGAATTTACTTAATTGTATGTTATTATATTTTCCCTAGGAGTTCCTTCAAATTAAGACTGCTATATAAATGCTTTTAAAGGTATTTTGTTTTATAACCTCATTATTTTTTGCTACATTTGATCACATTCAAATTATTCAGGATTAATATAATTGCAACACTTTTCAGAATATTCATTAATTCTGATTCTTTAACATCTGGAAATCTGGCAAAAAAATTATTGAAAGTAAACAAGATTTGTTAGTTAGACTCCTCAGATATTAACATTCAAATGGAACTGAAATCCAATAAATGCAAATTGAAAAGACTGCTGGCACTCTGAAATCAAAATTATCTTCTAACATAGAGTAAGTTTTAGTGCCTGAAACTACCTTTTTATTTCTGAGCTCCTCCATGAGCTTTGGGGATTTTTACCATAACAGTTATATGTTTTAAAATTCTACTTTTGTTGCAATATGAAAGATCTACAGAAGCTGCAAACAAAAAACTGGTTACTATCCATGTGTGCAAGTAATCAGAGGAGATGGATTATAATTACAGCAATTCTAAGCATAGTTTAAAGTATCAATTAAAAAAGTCTTCATTTAAACAATTATTTTAAATCTCATATTTACTTTTCATTGCAAATATGCTAATATAATTATGTGATTATGTGATATGGATTTATTCAAATCCTTAGCTTTGGTACAGTTTAATGATTGGAAATTATGAACAACTTAATTATGGACAAGTGATCAATTTGTTATTTTTGTTGAAGTTTTGAAGTTGAAATTGGAATTCTGTTCTTACTCTCAAAAGCATTTTTCTGTTGATCAGAACAGATTTTACCTAAAGCTGCTTTGCTAACTAGGAGTGTGTTCCCTATAGCTAAAAAATGTAACCGATTTATTCTTGTTTGTTTGCAATTCAGGATTTTAATGTAACTAGATCCCACCTCTCTTACCTCAATTCATTCTTATATTTGGACTTGAACAGGAAGAGCAGCCAGCACGAGGACAGTGCATATGTACAGGGAACCTCAATTCGTTTTGCCACAAACATTAAGTAAAGAGCTTAGGCTTTTATCATGGACACCCAATTATCATGGGCAGGTAATCTGCAACACAGACTCCTTATGCCACAAACATTACAACATGGCTATCTGCAGACTCCAGCCCAGTGCTGAACAGAGCTATCTTGCTTACACTGACAGCTACGGTTGATGAGCAGCATTGCTATATTTGCCCAGAGCAGATCCCGTGACAATAAACCTTGAAGACCAATGCTGGCCCTGTGCCACAGCATGGAATGGCATTTTTCTTTGTGCTCTCCCCAGATCTGCTGGAGAAAACTGTATGCAGAGAGGCCCATAAGCATCTATGCAGAATCAGCTTCCATTCTGCAAGGCTGGCACTGACTTAAAACCAGAGCACCAAGTACATCCAGACAGTTCTGGGCAGAGCTGTATGGCTCAGTTTGTGCTGCACAACCACAGTGCTCCAGGTTCCAGTGGGGCTTATTTGCTCAAAAGCAATGCCAAGCTTATGATGGCTCCTTTTGCTTGTCTGGAACATGATGCAGAGCTGCCCGAGTGACTTTTCAGGGGCAGCTTGCAGGGCAGTGCAGTACCGCAGCCCACATGGCAGCTCTACAGTAACTAGTCTTCCTGTTACCCAGGGAATCCTAGCTCCCACAGAAGTGCAGAGATGACTACTGCAGGAACAACATGTTTTTAATAAGTGCTTCGTGACTGAACTATTTAACTTCTTGTTATTTATGTCATAGAATCTGTAGGATGGGAGGGACCTATGTATGGAGATCACTCAGTCCAACTCTCTGCTCAAAACAAGCCCAGCCTCCAAAATTGAACCCTGGGAAAGCCATGCAGTCGGATCTATTTTCAAGACACTTGATACACTGCTATTTCAGTTGTCTTCCGTTAAATTCTTTTAAAAAAAGTATTTATTATTTCAGGATCCTGTCCTTGTGATTCAAAGCACTCCTGTTCTATATAAATCTAAACAGAAACTGAGTCTATACTCATGGAATCATTGTATTGCCAGTAAGCTCTGTTAGCTCTGTTAAATTTCTTCATTTGAAATTTATTTGCAGAGCAATATGCACTCATCATAACAAGATTTCAAACCCTTGCAGATCTACACCAGTTGCTGTGACCCCCATATACAGGTAGACACTGGCCTACACAGTTTCATATGGAGTGCTGCACACAAATTAACATATGATGCACCCCAGCAGTATCTAGAAGGTAACACAAATACATTTTAGAGAACAATAAGGTGAGAAATATTTAAACACAGCACAGAAAGCAGTTAATCTGCACAAAAATAACAACATAAAACAAACGTTAACTTGACAGGAGACTAAGTTTCAACAAACAGTGGTTTTGTTGTTTGTTCTTTATTTGAAGCATTGCTTCTTACTAATATCAGGAAAATTAATGCAAGAGCTTCTAAAATGGATGTGGTACTGAATTTCTGGATGACATGAGCACATACACAAAACATCTAATGGCTCTGTCTTGCATGAAACCATATTCTTTTAGGTATTCATGCTAGACCCAACATGTTTGAGAAATCTCAATGTGTTTTATATGAATCATTCTAGACACAAATTTAGGAGAATAAACACTCTGCAGCTTGAGAAAGGCTATGGCATTCTGTACAAATTTATCAATCAATACAAGAAATACATTGTTCGACACACAGGGAAAAGCAGAATATCTCTTCCTCCAGAAATTAAATGCCTGTGGGCTAGCAAAGTATTCTTTACTTCATTTAAAGTATTTTCATTACTTTAGCTCAGATATTTTTGTAATAGAGATTTCATTTCAGTTCACTTGTTCACTTCTTCCATTGAAACAGCTGCCAGTGTTTCTGAAAATCATATGGTGTCAGCCAATACCAAGAGCACAAAAACACTGCAGGAATCTCCTTATAGTTATCTTGTCAGTTGAATAAGGAGCAATTTCAATGCAAGGCCAGACTGATCCAAAGAAAACAAGAATCATTTTTGCAAATGTCCTATGTCTTTGAAGCCTTATTTCCTTCTCACAGAACGTATTTCCATCAATTGAAAGTATTGCTGGGGCCTTGCTTTGTTTTATGTAGTTTCTTTCACATATGAATGCTTTTCAGAAACTGGGAGGAAGTATCACCTAGTCTAGTCTGCCTGGTAAAACTCAAGAACAGATTGATCAACCATTAGATAGTACCTATAGCAGCACTGCTCCTGCTGTGGCCTGAGGCTGCCCGTGGATTCATCTGTAGTGTTAACAGCCTCAGCAGGTGAGTTCACTGCATGCAGCAGCCCTGTAAGCTTCTCTTGGTCCCTCCATTTAAGAACAACATGGGCTTACCCAGCAATTGAAAAATACCCCAAAATTGAAAAATTTGTGTTAACCTCCCATCTTATTAATGTGCTTGTAAGACAAGAAGGTTTAACATTCTTGTCTTACATTGTCTTACATTTAACATTCAGTCTCATTCCTGAATTCTGAGGACTCCATGCACAGAAGAGAAGTTTATTCCTACTACCATCTGGCATAGCTGCTTGTTTAGCTGAAGTAACAGAGCTTCATGTGTGGGCTTGAAGGTTCCCAGGTTCAGGCACTGAAATGCTTTGAGTCAAGAATTTTTTACTCTGTTTTAGTTTGGATCCACTCAAAGACAAAAGAGACATATTGCTTTCAACAACTGTGAATCACACCCATGCCTAACTTGAGCATGCCAGCAGAAGATACCGAGACTAAAGCACTACACTACTTGCTCTGCTTTGTCCTACAAAGGAGTGGTACAATGGTCATTTGACTGCTGCACATTGTAACCCTCATTGAATGTAAAAATGGAGATGTGCAGTGCAGCTACAAAGCAGATGTTGTAATATTTCTTGGCGCCAGACTGTAATTGAGTCAGAGCAATGAGGAGAAACAAAAACTCAGTAAGCACTCTGGTTTTCCCCACCAATAAATCAGTAGCTGATTGTCCTGGTTTGGGCAGATGATGATGATGATGATGATGAATTATTGAGGGATATGAGACTAAAAAGATGTATAGAGAGATAAGAATTTCATTGAAAATATGTATGTCTTGGAGTGACTTCATGATGTATCCCATATCATCCACCCTATGCCAGAAAATGAAGTTTTTTGCTTTTCTGTGCCTTTAAACTAAGCTCCGAGAAGCAGAGAGAAGAAAAAGCCAGCTGGAGAAATCTTTTCAAAACAGCTCTATACTTCAAGGTCAGTTTGTTCTTCTGCTGTTCAGTTGGGTTTTTTTGTTCAGAGGCTGGCCTGCGAGGCTTTCCAGCCAGAATCTCAGCCCTGTTTCTTTAGAAGGAGAGCAGAGAGTTCCACTCCTGTATTCTTTTCCTGGACTTCTGGTTTTGGTTTTTTTTTTTTTTTTTTTCTGGACTTGTTTGGAACCCCAGAATCCAGGCCTTGACTGGGAGACCTTTTCCACAGGCCTGGAGGCCTGGAGGCCTGGAGCCGACCCAGCCGCAAGGAGAGAGAGTACCACACTCACAGAAGGACTCTAAATTTCCCAAGTTTTCTCTCCACTGCAAGAGATTTTATTGTGTAGCATTATTATTATTCTTTTCCTGTGTGCTTGTTAAATAAATAGTTTTGTATTTTCTTCACTTTCCTTCAAGGAAATATTTCTTTTTCCTGAACCTGGTGGAGGAGGGTGACTGCAGGCTGCTTTTTTTATCAGAGAATATTTATCCCTCTGAATATATTTGTCCCAAACCATTACAATGTATTATATATATTTATTATATATATATATGTATGTCAATGAGGTAGTGTTAAAGGGAAAAATATGTATTTAAGTGTAAACAGTAATCAAGACAAAACCCACAATAATTATAAATCAGAAACTGTTTGAAACAATAATTGTTCCCCTTTTCCCATATGTCCTGCATGCAGCAACAGCTGCAGCCAGTAGAGGGCGCACAAACGGCAGCAGGGAGTTGCAGTGCTCTCCGAAGACTGGCAGGGGACATCCAAGGGCAGCTGGAGGTTGTGGTGCACTGTGATGACTGGCAGGAGATATTCGAGGGTAGCAGGAGGCCGCTGGGAGGTCTCTGGAGCTCCCGGGGGGAGCTGAGGTGCTGTAAGGATTCCTGGAAGGTTGCTGGAGCTTCCCAGAATGTTGAGAACAGCTGGAACAGCGGTGCTGCCGCCGGCTGAAACAAGTGCTGCCGCCGGCTGAAATAGCAGCAATTGCTGCTAGAGCAGCAGCAGATGTGCAGAAAACTGCTCAAGTTTGCAGGCTGTGGTAAAGATGGCAGCGGCAGCAGCAACAGTGCAGAGCTCCTCTCTGGTGTCCCAGCAATCCCAACTGAGCCACGTGTGTAATGGCTGATCCATTATATAGGGCTTTCATCTTCTCCCCAGAATTCCTCGCAACCATGCCTGTGTGGTTCTTGGATCCACCCCTTTGCTCAGCTCTGGGGGGCGCAGTTTGCACTTTTACTGGGTGGTCACTGATCCTACCTTGTCTTGGTCCCTCCCTGCTTCCGTCACGTTCCCATGCATGGGAAGGCTGCCTTTGTTCTCAGTGCTGCCCATTCCCATGCCACCCCTGTCTCTGCTCGGCTTCATGCGTCGGGCCACCCCCACCCTCGCCAGCCAACTGTGGTGGCATCAGCAACCACCCAGACAGATCAGCAATGGCGCCCTCCTGGCTGCTTGGTGCTTGCCCGCTTGGCTGCCATAGCTGCTGCAAGAGCTGAGTGGCAGCAGCAGCAGTGGGGCTGGGGGGCAGCTGGAAACGGTGGCAGCCGAACGGCAGCAGCATAGGGCGGCCCCACTTCAGTGGAAGCTGAGTGGCAGCTGGAAACTCTGGCAGCCAAGGCAGCTCTTCCCCCACCGTGGCTCACCTGGGTCCCCAGTGGAAACCCAGTGCCACCAGCCCCAAGCACACACTGCTTCTGAGCTCCATGGTCCCTTGGTCCCACACTGGTCTCTCTCAATGCCACTGGCTAAGGCACTGTGGGCTTCCTGGCTCTCAGTCTGGGGCCACTCTGTCATGATTTCCCCTCAACTCTCTTCCCTCCCTTTCTCCAGGGTTTTATTTTATTTCTCAGGTAAAAAGGAACAGTTTTAAAACACTTTGCTACACCATGACACTGATTTTGCCAGTAAACTACTCATGTATATGCATATTACAGCAGTGTCCAAACAGGCTATGTAAAAGGGAATATAGCTAGAGCACATGGCAGGAAATACCATAAGACTATAGACATAAACCAACAGAAAAAGATAGACATTCTTTGTAATATATTAGCTAAAAGCTAAATAAGGTGCTGTTTAATTAGTAAACAAGCAATCAAACTTAACTCCTCTTCACTAGGTAATTAATACTAAAGATGAGAGACTTTTAATCTTGCAGTTAAAAGTTCTGCAAAATGTCTGAAACATTACTTGATTCTTATCTGTTTCAGATGTATTACATTCAGGTCACGGCGAACAAATTAAAAACTTTGGGCAAGAAAATTTATCCTTATTCTGATGTTGGTTTAATGACTTCCTCAATTAGACCTTCCCAATGGGGCCAAACTCCAAATCCATCTCATTCTTCACCCTTCAGAATAGAAATTCATGCACACAGGCCCATATAAGGCTCACAAGAGAGTCACAAGAGAGACACAAGACAGAACTAGTTCCTTTCCTATTCTCTGTTGCTGGCACCTCTCTCAGATGTAATTCTTGAGACTTATCATGCTTGTTTTCTTATCTTTCTTACCAGTACCTTTCCTTTTTAACAGTGATGCTAACTGAAGATTAGATTAGTATGGACAATATGGTTATACTTCTTACTTGTAGGTGCACCTCCAGTTCCTAGTGAAGAATTACTCTTCCTACTGGAAGAGCTTAGCTTTCCTAGCACCCTTAGGTAGGTTATTAGAAAAAAGTTTCAAACTAGAAAGAGTTCCAGAAGAACCTCTGCATCTTAAATCAGCATCTAAAATTAATTTTCAGAGATGTTGACAAGCAAAGCCTGAGAAATAGAGCTTTAGTCCAATTAAGTTATTTTATTTGGTTATTGTTGACTTTGATTACTTTGCTTTGTATAAAATAGCTTAAATTTGAAAATACAATTTTAAAAATCAAATTAAAAATATTTTCATTTTTTATTTTTGAAATAATGAGACATCAACAATTTGCAAACAAAAGTACGAGAATATCACTGAGCAATTAATCTAAACCGAGGCATTGCCGCCTAGATATTACAGGTTTGACTAATTAAAATTTTCAACAAAAGGACTTCATAAAAAAATTTTCTCAGTGGGTGTACTTTAAATCTTTTTGTGAGCATGCTTAACCTCGATGCTTCCAAATAAGATGTCACCAACCTACTAGTCCATAGTGCAGTTTAAAAGAAGAATAAAAATTCAATAAATTCTGAATTGCTATATTTCATAGACTATTATGTAGACTTATATATTGTAACTTATGTTTTAAGTGTATTAAGAACTTCACTGAAAAAATTATTCTAATATGTTATTTCAGTGAGGACTATCCTACATTATTTAGTGAACTAGGGCACGCACACATGCAGATTCCATAATGGAAGTAACAAGCTCTACGTTCACCCCTTACACTACTACATGGTAACCTATTTAGCAAGGACTTTAGATACATCTTTTTATTGCAAGAGTGTATAGAGACTCTGTCTCTGAATACAGTGTTATACTCACAAAGACAGCATAAACCAATCCAGGCCACGAAAAACTGGAAACATAAATCAGAGGTTGGGGCTGGCTGGGAAGAGGTAGTGTTATCTATACATGTTGCTGTGGTTAAGCAACCAATGCACCTAGAGATTAAGGCCATTGTTCAGCAAAACCACTAAGCATATGTATGAGTAATCCTACTCCTGTTCAGGATGGTATTACTGCCAAAAGGAAGGTCTACAGCCCTTCACATTAATTCAGGACCCTGTTGACCTGTCCAAGGTCATACAATAAATCTGAGATAATGCCAAGATTTGGACTCAAGCCTCCTGCTTTCTACTGGTATGCCTTAAAAAGAAATCCAGTCTCCACTTTTTAGTTTGGGTTTATCATTATTTTATTGGGTCTCTGGTTTTATATACATTTATTTTAGATACATACTCAGGATCTCAAATAAGTAATTACAAACTTCAGTCTCCATTTCAGAGTATCTGAAGTCTAACTGACATGAATTTATGAAATATGTAGAAAATAGTAAAAAGAAAATAACATAATCACAGACATGAGAAAAAGAATTGACCAATATTACCTACAGTGGTAAAAGCTCTCACTCTGACTTATTCAAAGAACAAGGCTTCCCATTAAGCTTGCTCAAGAGTTCCTACAAATCATGAAATTACTCCATTTGTGAGTCATCTTGTTTACTAAGTTCTTTAAGCCTTCAAAAATAAATGGGCAGAAGCTTTCCAGTCCAGATATTTGCCTGAGATCATACTTTAATGGAGAAATTTGAGAATATTTGATCTAGGAACCCATCCAGAAAAAAAAAATGTTTAAACATTAAAAGCACTTATCCTTTCCTGCAGGAGTTCCCCTGGCCTCTGACTCTGCAAAAGGACCATGACATTTGTCAGGGCTGAGCTTTTTCATCAACAGTGTGCCTTTTGCGACTCTGTTGAAAATCAGCCCATATGGCTTCATTCAATGCCTTTGCAAAGTCAGGGTTTGCCTAGGTAAGTCCAACAGAAATTAGCCAGCATTTCTGAGGTTTAAAAGCAAGTTTCTGAAGACATGCCTTTACTCAGAGTGTTTGAAAGGTCCCTGAAGCTGTAAGAAACTAGATCCTCTGTGTTCAGGCAAAGAAGACCTTTCACTTTCTTCACAAAGAAACAAATCCACATCAAAGAGTGCTGGAACTTTTCATCCAAACAGAAACAAACCCTGAATTTTAGACAAACAGGAGTGAAAACAACCTTTGCTTCAGCACTAGTTACCTGTTTCTTAGGAGTTCGATTTTCTGCATGATATGTACTCTGAATTTTTAATTTAGTTGGAAAGACATGGGTTGCTATTGATCATCAGCTTAATCAATTCATATGATCTCAACATCAGTTTGCAATGCTGTCAGAATTTTTTCAAGATTTATTAAATTAATAATACAATTATTAAAAAATATGGATACTGCACAGGCAACCATCAGTCCCTGTAGCTTTTCTTCTTGACATCCTGTTTTTGCTTTTCCAAATGAAACTACTTTTGTTTACAGAAGTAGATTTCAAGCATATCATAAATAAACATATTTAAATCCTACCATCATCCAAGCAGCAGCTGCTCCTAAGAAGCCATGGGCTGTGGGATTTGAGTGCAAATCCAATTTAGTTCAGTCTCCAGTGGTCACTGCTCATAAAACTGAACATAATTTCTTGCAATTGGCAACTTCTACAGAAATAAACTTGTAAGTTCCCCAGTACAATAAAGTATACAGCTACTGTCAGACTCTGCTTTCTGCAGGGGTAGGGAATGGAGAGAACAAAAGTCAAATACAGTTTTCCAATTCCTTTTCAAGGATGTAGGCATATATATATTATCCTTGTTAAAGTTTACTGGGAAATGCAAGCAATAGGAAAACAATTAGTTTTAATGCAGTCTGATACCACAATATTTACAGGTTGCCTGAGAGTCCTGGAAGATTTAAAATAAACTGTCAATTACTGTGTTATCAGATAAATTAGGAAATATATCTAGAAAAGTATTTGATGAACACTTGGAATCATCTATCCAATGTTAAGAAATAAAACTAGGAAAAAAGATTTTTTTCCACAAAAAAAAAAAAATTTACAGAATTGTGTTAGTCCAAAGATGTTGGTAATATAACTCAGCTACGTGTGATACTAGAACAGTTGCACAAAATCAACACATGTACATAGCAGTAAGTAAAATGATCTGGTGACCATTCCTCTGATGCTGAGGCCAATCAGCACAGCACAGGTGGTACCCTGCAACAAAGCCTTTCTCCAACCCAGAACATGGTGGTTTCATGTATATGAACAATTAAAAGCACTACATTACTTCCCAAGAAATGCCCAGATGTCCTTTGTGAAGATAGAAGGCAAAAGCCAAAGCCAAACCAAAAGGAGCATATTGACACCTCATCTGTATGGAGACTAATGGCACTACACTTAAACATTTACCTTTTCATCTTAGTATAAACACAAGCAAAGGTACCCACCCATGTTTAGGGTTGTTGAATAATCTGTATTGTTAATATTGTGTCTCTTTTCTAATGCAAGAGCCAGCCTTCCTCTATCAGGCACCACCAATAACTCACAGTGAGTAACTCACTGTTACTCCACAAAGAGATATGCACTTTAAATGACAAGGGTCACTTGGGTGATCAACACTGCTCTTGATGCCTCATGAAATGGCACATAGTCCCCCAATGTTTTTGGAAAAACACTCTTGGTGTCAGGAAGCTTTTCCAAATATATTACGCCCAAAGGATTTCCCAAGAATAATTTTCAGAGGAATAAACCATCAAGAAAATTCTCCATGCTGTGTCATGGCTCCTTCCTAAAGGGCATAATAAAAGTATCTGCAACATACACATAGGTCAAGATTTGTTGGCTTGGGTGTAACAAACATGAGTCCACCCAATATTCACCCAGCAAAGGTCTCTGCTAGTCTGGAGTCTATGTAACACTTTCCATTTCATGGTGTAGGTTTTCCCTGGACGTGGCAGCACCAGTAAGTACTGCTTCCTTGTGGGAACTGACACGGGTATAGGGAAAAAAAATCTCTTAAACCATTGGGGTTTATAGTGTTTTTCCACTTATCTAGAAGGCAATTTCAGCAATTGCTGATTGATTTTCAGGCAATTGCAGCAAGTAGGTTTGACCACTGAAATCAGGAGGACAAGGACAAAGGAGAAAGCATAAGCATCGCAGAGAAAGTGAAAAAGACTTTGCATGGTAGAAATAAGAGAGTCCCCTGCTGGGTAAGCTTCTTTATTCCCTTATCTAAGTTCAGTTGCAATGTGACTGAAAGCAGGCCTGCTCTCTGAAGTCAAGGTTTTAGCTCCAGCCTGCCTCTTGTGGGATTTGCCCTGTATTTGTGAGACCACTTGATTCTCCAGTATTATCCATACCTACACCTTTGCCATAGATTCCAGTTTTGAAAATCTTGCCTGTAGCCCTACCCTCCCTCAAAAACGTCTAAGAGGTATTTTTGTCATTTATTAGTTTTAAAGAATAGGTTAAGGACGTTCTTCATGCATTGTTTCCTGATAAAAGCTTTGACATTCAAGCTATATAAAGAAGAATATCAGTTAACCATCATGTGCTAGCATACACTGCATTCTGAAACAATCTGTCTGGCCTGCTTGCAAAGAAAACACAAAAATGGCCTAGGTAATTTTCAGCTTTCTTACTTTTCTCTAATTTGTCTCCAGTCATTCATACACTGGTGAGAAATTTTATCTTTGAGACTGCCAGAGGTATCAGCTTGAGGTATCAGCTTAAAAGGCTTTTTTCTGTTTTTCCGCTACTCTTCTTCAAGATACTCATGGAAGGAAACACAAGTTTTACTCTCACTTAAATCAACAAGCAGGATTTGAACAGGATGTTGCTCAGGGTCTTACGTTTTGGACTTGTCATGTTATTGCCATGTCTTGATTCACCTGTTGCTTTTTTACATTTGGCAGTCTCCTGCCATGAATTAAACTTATTCTTTTTTTCCCTATTTTGCTTTCACTAGAATCAAGGTCTGCCAAGTCTTGACCTGCCTTCACTCCAAAGCCTTTAAATAACCAGATTCAAATCACCTTCTCTTTCCCTTCAGCTAAGCTTGCCTTTTATTTCTTGCACTGTCAGAGAATTATATGAGAATCTTTTGTTTCACTCAGAAACATGGTATATTCTTATTTAATACAATTTTATTTACATATGTTGACATAATATTCAAAATCCACAGTGAATATTGCTTTATTGTTAATTACCTTTTAAAGACAATTTTGGAAGTGCTTTTCTTCATTTGCTGATGTCTATAATGAAGACCTTCTGAGCTTTTCTAGTAATTTGTCTCTAGCTAGTCAAGAAAAGGGATGTTATGAAGACAGACATGAAGACAGACAAAAAGTATGTCCTTTAAATGTATATTGACTAGACTCACTACTATTTTTTTGAGATATTTACCTATCTTTTGTTACATTCTTTTCTACTTTCTCCACTTACCTTTCATGCTTCAGAGAATCATCTACAAAACACTATTCTGGTGTTACCTCAAGGAATTAATATACATTTCATCTCTGCGGAGTTGCCTAGCAAACATGCCCCCACATATGTGAAAATTCCAAACTGGAAGTCCAGCAAGAGAATATAATAAAACTGTAAAGACTATTAAGAAATTAAACATATGTGAAATTCTTTCCAAAAATTTTTAAAAAGTGCTAAAATTTGAAAAATGTGAATATACACCACTTGAGCATTGTACTATTAGACATAGCCAGGACATAATAAAACCCCAACTGCTCTAGCTGTCTTCTATAAGCTGCTCTATTTTCCCCTCACAGCCTGTAGGTTTCCTCCTCAGAACATCACAGTAAACTAAAAGAACAAATCTGTTCTCCCAGGGACCAATACATTTGTGGTTTACCTAAGAGTGTTCAAGAATGGCATACTTGCACTTTATTAGGATATGGATTTGGATAAGTTTAGTGTCTTCAGTAGATCATAATATTACAAGCTTTCAAGTTTATATGTAGTCAAAGGTATCTTAATAGCCAAAAGTACAAATAAAGTCACATATCTACATGTGTTTTTATGAGGCTGCAGCCTAAACAGTAATCCATGGTGCTTATTATTATGTTTTATATGACTAATGAAGAGCTGCAACACAGATGAAGACTTTAGTAAAAGCAAAAGTAGCACCAAGATGGAATGAAGAGAAAGCATCATATAATACACATATCTTCTCTTAATGTAATGGTGGAGAAGATTTAGAGATGAATCATCAGTAAGCAAGCAAAAATGAATTGAATTGTTTCTTGAACTGTGCAAAATGATGATGAATAAATCTTGCCAGGCAAATATTGTTAGCTCTTATGATAAAATAGCTGCTTACTATTATGTGGAGTTTTTGTCTACTGCTCAAAGTAGGGGATGGAGATTAGGGAGGAAATGATGGTATAACAGATATAAAGGATTTGATTGTTAAATAAAGTACTGAATTTTCAGCATACTAGTTCATCTTAGCTGAAACTTTTCTTTTATAGCAATAAAAGATAAACTTCAAACTTGCAAAAGGGGAAGATTTATTGGAAAGTAATTGTGGATCTGAACAGTCACAATGTCCACAGAAATTTGGCATAATCAATGTTGAACCCAGACCACTGCAGATTTTTTTACGAACGATATAACAACATGATAAAGTCATGTCTGTTATTTCTGAAAGTAGATGTTTATTACCTTACCAGAACATACAAATAGTACATGGAGCAGAAATTATTTTAATAGAAAATGTCAAAAAAATCTACAATAACTAATTTCTTTCCCGTTTTTTCTGTTTAAATTCTTTTTCCATTTAAATTCTTTTTCCGACTGATTCGGCATATTGTTTTCTGCTCTATGAAGTTTGACTTTTAGAACTCCAGACATGAATATTATTTGTTTGTAATTTAATTTTTTAATAAATTTAATTGATCACTTACACTTAAGCAAGTACTAATTTTTAGTTCTGTGAAAACAAATGTTTTCCTCTGAACAGGACTTGAGGGCAAAGTTCTTACCTGTAGAACATCTTTTACATTTGTTTTTACTTGCTGGAAAATTCATAGTACTAGCAACATAAAGCCTCCTGAATATGTTGGCCAGATTAATGTCCTCCCTAATATCAGGTATTTTTTCCTGCTTCTTGTAGATGGGTGTTTAAATGATTGATCTTTCTGTTTTCCAGTCCATGCTTTATCTATTAACACATTGATCCATGCACTTCTGAGAATATTTGCTTTAGAGCTGTCTGTAATTCTGGAACAGACAATGCTGTTTTGACATTAAGTGCCTCTCCTCTTCTCTCTCTTGCCTGTTTTTCTGTGAAGTCCTTCCCAGAAAAGGTTTATAAACTTTGAGTAATATTCCAGTGATGTTCGAAGATCTAGTGCTAGTCAATATGATCCATTTTATGCTAACAAAATATGAATTCCCTCTCTGTTTAATGATTAAACTTGTAATATTTATGAGCAAGAAAACAAAAAATTTCATCCCTTCAGGGCCATCAAAATCTTGACTTTACTGTGACATCTGGACTTTATTCCCTATCACTCATAGGACATAGAAAATAGCTCCATAAAGTCCTCAACTTTGTGTCATGTATTATTAAGATATTCACTGGCAGAGTCTTCTTTCTTCCATACACTTACTTCTAACATAAATTCAAGTACTAAAGTAAAACTGTTTAGTTTTGTGTTAATAATTGTTCCTAACTACTAATCTGTAGGTTTAATTTTTCTCTTCACTAGATGGGTATATTTCAGTGAATGCACAGTCAAGGACCTGAGTAGAATAAAGTCATTTACTTAACGCTAAATGCAGTGAAGTTAGTGTGCATATCATGGGCACAGACAAAAGCAAAGGTGAGCTAAATATTATTAGAAAAATCTGGTCTGCCATGGTTGGGGCTAAGCAATTATAATATTCAAAACAAGAGTATAATGAAAGTAATCAAATTTCTATTCCTTCTCTGCAATAGTGTATCTGGTTTTGGATTATAGAAGAATTGCAAATCTATGGTCTCCAATGTGAATCACAATGCAGCTGCAAAATCACCTGACAGCTTGTAACACAGCAGCATCAACTGCTGGTCTGCTAAATGAGATGTTGCTTTACAGTAAAGGAAAGGGACTCAAAGTAAAATAAAACAACAGTATAGGGAGAAGTAAATCTACGTGAAAGGGCTTCTCTGAGTATGGTTATGGCCATCTGATACATTGTAGATCACAAATAAACGTGCAAGCACAATATAGAAACTAGTGGTTTGTGGTAGAACACTGATCAGCAGAGAAGAAAAATCTTGTCATTACAGCAACACATATTCTAAGATTTCATTACATATTAATTAAAACTAAAATTGCTTGTACTTCAACTCACCACTAGGGAAAAGTTTGCTGGAAGAAATTCTGTCTTGTTTTCAGAAAGACATGTTCACATCTTTCCTGACACCATGCAATGAACATAGGCTGGACTTGATAATGTGAGTTTTTGTTCTTTTTCCCATCATACTGTTTATCCTTTTGGAAGACATAATTGCCTTGTACAATTCAATTTATCTAGATGTCCAAAGACTGAGGCTTCATTCAAAAGATACACAAACAGACAGGAGTGGCTTTCAAATCCAGATGCTTATAATATCACTATCCTGAAAGCTCTGGGTTTCCCCTGCCTCATCAGCAGCACTCCAATACAGGCTCACATTCAGCATGCTCCTGGGCTTAGTGGAGTTTTACCTTCTGTACCTGGTTCAATTTCATAAACCTCTGCCTTTTCAGGAAATGCTGCATTTTGTGGCTTAGCTGTACTTTTCTCTAAACGGGGAATTCACTAATAAGATAGACAAGCTTCTTGAGGAGAACAAACTGTGACAACCAAGGTAAGAAAAAGAAATTAAGACATGATAGAACTCAATGGGCTATAGGAAGGAATCCTAAAGGAAGAGGAAGTAGCGAGTAGTGTTAAAAACAAGAGGCATCTAGCTTTTTTTGGTTTCATTTTTTTATGTTTAACTACATTAAAAAGATAATGTACAACTACCCCAGGCTGAAAAAATTAGATAGGTAGTTATAGTAAAACTCACTATTTTGCAAGAGTGTCTGGAAGCTGAAAAACCAAACAAGAGTGACAAAATGTTCATCACCAATAAATCTGCTTCCTTGACTTAGGATTTTATGTCAGAAGAAGAATGATCAGATTCTTTCATTTCATTCATCAGATTCATTGCTTTTCAAATATCAAATCTTTTTCACAGCCATGAATATTTGAAGTTTTTCACCTATTACTTATGAATACTTCTGGATGTGCCCTTGCCTCTCAGACATCTTTTCTGGTTTTAATGACAGTCAAGTATCTCTTTTTGTCCTTTTTCTTCCACAGTGTTAACAGATATTTAATATTTCATATACTGGTATTTAATATACTGGTTTATTTTTTTCATGAGAATGAACAATAAAAAGTATATAAATTTTGCCTCTAGTTTGCTTGTTTGTACTTTCATTTGATAATGCACATTTGCTACATGTAAGCCAAAAAGAATGAAGATATTGAAAAGGAAGGGGTTTGTAGCATCTAGGACAACATCCTAATTGGTTTGCCTCTTAACATCCTGTTTCTTAATCAGAACATTTGCACTCACTCTAGCCATCCTATGTATATGTGGTGGGATATTTTTGTCTTTTTTTTAATAAAATTTTTACTATACAGGGAGAATACCAAAATTCTCTCTTTGAAAAGCTTTTGCTACTATTCTAGAAAGACTGGATTGAATTCTGTGATTCAAGGTCAAAACTACAGTAGAAAGTAGAAAGTAAAAAGATTAATCCTCATTATAAAGACATATCTTTGGGCTAGAAAAACATTACATTCAGAAGATAAATCACAGAATCACAGAATAGATGAGGTTGGAAGAGACCACAGTGGGTCATGTGGTCCAGCCTCTCTGCTCAAACAGGGTTCTTCTAGAGCACATCACATACAATTGTCTCGAGATGAATATTTTTAATATCTCCAGTGAGGGAGACTCTGCAACCTCTCTGGGCAATCTGTTCCAGGGCTTGGTCACCCGCATAGCAAATAAATTCTTCCTTATATTCAGGTGGAACTTCTTGTACATCAGTTTCTGCTCATTGTCTTTTGTCCACTTGGCACCATAGAGAAGAGCCTGGCTCCTTCCCCTCAGATACTTATAGATATTGGTGAGATCCTGTGGGAACTTCTCAGTCTAGCTACATCAACATCTTGAGAAATTTGGAGTCCAATAAGAAAACTCGTACTCTTGGCAAAGTATGAACGTTTTGATGAATGTGCTGAATCAAAGGACGCCGTGCCTTTGAGACTTGGTGTGAAAGGAAATGGACGGAAGTCAGGAGTATGAGAACCAAAAGAATTATTTTGATAATATAATTGGCTTTGAAAAACATTACTGTTTAATGAAAACAAGGACAGGTGTTTATGCAGCTAGCTTTCTCATGAAATGTACTATAGAAGTAGAAGATAGGCATATAGAAGATATAGGAATATAATGGATGAATAGAAGAACAAAGCAAGTGATCTCTAAAAACTCATCTTGGTGTGCTGAGCCTTTTTTTCATTCGCTGATACCTCTGACTCCTATAAGGTCCCTTCTCAGTTGTCTCTTCTTGACACTGAAGAGGTCCAACGCTGTCAGCCTTTTCTCATGAGAGAGATGCTCCAGTTTGTTAATCATTGTGATGGGTTGACCTTGGCTGAACACCAGGTGCCCACTAAGACTCTCTATCACTCCATTTTCTCAACTGGGCAGGGGAGAGAAAATAAGATGGAAAACAAACAGTAAGTTGAGATAAGGCAGTTCACTAAAGCAAAAGCAAAAGGTTGTGTGCACACAAGCAAAGAAAAAAAGAAATTTTATTCTCTACATTTCACCAGCAAGAGATGTTCAGCCACCTCCCAGGAAGTAGGGCTTCACAACACATAGCGGTTGCTCTGGAAGGCAAACGTTTGTCTAAAGTTAAGACATATCTACTAGGGAAAGGTGGGAACCTTCACTTTACTATACCCTTCAAATCAAGAAGCTTTCAGCCAAAAATGTAGAAAAAGGAAGTAACAATTATTTACTTATATATATATATATGTATATAGAATACAAAAAAAAAAAAAAAACAAANAAAAAAAGGAACAAACAGTAAGACAAGAGTAACAAGAAATATCACCCCAATAAACCCTACTCCCTGCCCCCCTCCATGTATTTTTCCTTGGTGTGGTCACAGCTGTGAGGGAACTAGTAGGTCTCGCAGGGTCACCACACACGTATGGGGTTGCCCTGGTTTTGCTGCTGGGATAGGTGAGTCAATTGTCCAATACAGGAACAACGGAAAATGGAGAGAGACAGATGGACTGCCTCTGAATGAAGACTGGTGCAGGCAGTCTCTTCAGGGTTGCTGTGGAACCCACTTGGACACAGGAGCTGGGCCAGACCAGGCAGAGGCAGCAGCAGAGGCAATTTGGTCACGAGGCAGAAGTTGAGACCTCTCCATCGTTTGACAGGGCAACAGGAAATGAGCAAGGAGAAAGCACCAGTGAGGCAGTGCCAGAGCCCTCTCCCAGGGATTACTCTCAATATCTAGCAAACTAAGCTGGTCACCCACAGAGTCTTTTATTGTCCAGAGTGAGGAGGAAGAAAAGACAGACACACCCTACCCCTCAGCCTTCTTGTCTTTGGCACTCACCAGTGTTGTCCACCCCTTCCCTGCATGGCCAAGGAAATCTCCTTGTCACCATACAATTAGGAACCAATAGCTCTCAAGCTGAAAACAATGACATCTTCCAACCCACCTCTGCTGAGGAATTCTGTTCTCAGCTTAGTGGGTTACCTTTTCCCTTCCTCAGTTTGCCAGCATATCATGGTAGTAACGGGAGAATTTCCCCAAAAGGATTCTAACCCATAACAACATTGTAAATAACAAATGTTTCCTATTGGGTTTTTTTATTATATATATGTGTGGGTTTCATTAGTCCCTGTTCGGCTGTGTTTGCAGTGGGTGAAGAAAAGCACGAACACTCTCTTCTGGTGGAAGATTGGATCCAATCAATCTCTTTTATTGTGTCATCTTGAATCGTGAATCCTGAATCCTTTATTGTGATACAGCATTATTTTTTATACTGTAAAATGGTTTACATTTTCCAAATATTTATTCCTGTTAGATATCTATAACTCTAGTCATAGGTTCTCCTAAGGTCAGTCTCAAACCAATCTACTGAGGGTTAAAATGTTCACAAGGTGTCCACACACCCTCTGCTCCGACCACAGCTGTGGTCACACTGTGTTCACTCGTGTTTCCAAAACATGGTGTATTTCTGTTGTCCTGTTCTGGTGAATGCCTTTGTCCAAATACAGATTTCCTTTTCCTACATCTCTGTCAGTTACAAGCCTACCAATAACTAGACATGTTTTGATTACACTATCCTATCCCAAACTGCCACATTTCTGTCACAGGCTGCCTTGCTTAAGCATATTGTTAATTAATCTAATCATGTATCCTACAGTTTCCCTCCCTTCCTCCTCCTTCCCTTAGCTTTTATAACTGAGCTGACATCATAAGGTATGGAATATCCCTTTAGTCAATTTAGGTGACTGTTCTAGTTGTGTCGCTTCCCAGGATCTTGCCCACCCTCAGCCTAAATGGCGCTGATGTTGTACCAGCGCTGCTCAGCGATGGTGAAAACACTGGTGTGTTATCAACACCTTTCTAGCTGCCAATGCCAAGCACAGCACTGTGAGGACTGCTATTGGGAAATGTACTCCATCTCAGACAGACCCAATACAATCATCTTCCTAGCCCTCCTCAGGACCCACTCCAGGAGCTCCATGTCTCTCTTGTACTGAGAAGCCCAGAACTGGACACAACACTCCAGATGCAGCCTCACCAGGGCCGAGTAGAGCACCTCCCTTGACCTGCTGGCAATGGTCTTCCTATGAACACCAGGATATCATTGGTCTTCTTGGCTAAAGGGAACACTCCTGACTCATGGACATCTTGTTGTCCACAGGACTCTCAAGTCCTTCTCCACAGAGCAAAGTCAGTATGGTATTTAGTCAGTGAAATATTCACATTTTTAGGTGAAATGTACTGTATTTTTAAGCAGCATACAGTATGCTATGTTTGAAAAAAATTTTAATACACATTTTTGATAAGCACAGAAAGCAAGATTGAAATATATTATATATATGTAAAGCATCCAAACTCATGAAAAAAAACAGTGTAGATTTTTTTAATTTGTATTTATTCGATTTTGCAATCTGAATAATACATTGTAACACAGTAATACAGGTTTGATAAACAAGTGCTGTAACTACATGAGATAACTGTAGCAGGCACCTATTATATATCACAACAAACATGGCAGCAATCAATAAAAACAGCTTTTGTTTCCATTTAAAATCTTTTTTTTAGCACAGAAGTATCTGAAAACATGATGTGGTCTTTCTGAGCAAATTAAAATTGTGTGTTAACTTTGAAGAATAATGGTAAATAGTTGCCAGGCGTTGCCTGATGCCTCTTCATGAGGCTGGGACTGACAAACAGTTGTTTTGCAGAAGGTGTGCCGTGGTTGAAGAGCTGTGTCATCAGGTGAAGGAGCTACAGGAAGAAGTGAACAGGCTATGTAGTGTTGAAGTGAATGAGCAAGAGATACACGGATTATTTTAAGTGATGCTACAATCTAAAGAGTCTTGGGAATCTCAAACCTCCATTGTAGTGGAGAAGCAGGTGGACACAGAACCCTAAAGAGGAATTAGTCAAAGGACTGTTAGTCAAGGGTCTGTTAAAG
Organism: Calyptomena viridis; assembly: GCA_013390005.1. Taxonomy (NCBI): domain Eukaryota; kingdom Metazoa; phylum Chordata; class Aves; order Passeriformes; family Eurylaimidae; genus Calyptomena; species Calyptomena viridis. The sequence continues at coordinate 111,291 of WEIV01021467.1, forward strand.
ATTAAGGCTGGAAGCTGGTCACTGCACATACTGCACAGGAGGGGGAAGGTTCCTCCTCCTTCTCAAAGTTTGACAGATAAGACCAGTATCTTCTTCAACAGGTATGAGGCTCTGGCAGTAGAAGACCAGACAACTGATGAGGTGTGGAAGGTCCTTCTGGGGAAGTGTGGCCTCCTAAAACAACATCACCTGTACCCTGCATGAAGACCTCCTCTGTTAACAGGAAAAGAAGGGTAGTCTCAATAGGAGACTCTCTTCTAATGGGAACAGAGGACCCGACATGCATATTAGACCCAACTCACCGGGAATTCTGCTGTCTCCCAGAGGCTCAAATAAGGGACATTACTGGAAAACTCTCCAGTCTAATAATGCCCTCTGATTACAATCTGCTATTGATTGTTCAAACTGGCAGNTCAAACGGGCAGTGACAAAGTAACAATGAGAAGTCCAAGGGCACTCAAAAGAGACTTCAGGGTCCTGGGACAATTGGTAGAGGGATCAGGAGCACAGGTAGTGATTTCCTGTTTAGTCAGGAGACAAGGATCAGAACAAGAAACACAGACAGTAACTGTAAGGAAAAAGTATATAAATTTACTATAGTGCAAAACAGCAAATAATTAAAAGAAACAAATGATTACAAAAGCATAAACTTAGCATAAACAAGAGTGTCAATAGTGATTAAGACACATCACCAGTTACTCTTTAATACATTACCATCATCCAGACCCACACACCAGCTGGGGAGCCTCAGTTGCAACAAATGGTCAGAGAACCACTCACAGTAACTGGGCAATCCTACATCCACTTGTAGGTGAAGTTTCCATCCTCTATGCAAAAGGGTCCAGCCTTTATATTGTTAAACAAACAAGCTTTCCCTTATTATTTAGTGTAAAAACAACTATCTGGCTTTCTTCTTTTCCTGGGTTTCACCCAAAGCCTGGCCAAGGCTCAGAGAAAAATTAAAGGAGTCAATTTGGATAATTTTCTGTCAAGCAAGGCCAGCCATCCACTTCCATGGCCTTGATGAGTTTCTAAACACAGAAAAATAGATACATTCATGTCTCATTAATGAACAGATACAATTCTTCATCAACAAGATGATACCAATATATCTCACTAACAAGGATACATGTTTACACAGGTGTAGTTGTATTAAACAGAATATTTGCTAATAAGCAGATACATGGATAAATATAACATTAGGTTGGAAGGTTCATCTGGAGGTCAACTCTGACTCAGGTCCTGTTCAGGCCTCAGCACCTCATTTCCTTGATCCTTCTGATAACAAGGAATAATATTGGTAAGAGTAGGCAGATCCATCCATGAGTGGCTCTGAGGTTTGTGTAATTGGAAAAATTTGGCAATTTTTACTCAAAACTTTACTCAACACTTGCTCTGTTGACACCTGATGGGATATACCTATCTCAGTGGGGAGAAAGAGTTTTAGCACAGGAGCTGGTGGGATTCATTGACAGAGCTTTAAACCAGCTTGAAAGGGGAAAGGGGACAAAACCAGGCTCGCCAGTGAAGAGCAAGGTGATGGTGTGCCAAAACTTGAAGAAACCAGCACTAATGGGATCCCTCAGTCTGCTTTGCCAGGTATTGGCTACAGTGTTCCACACCTGAAATGTTTCTACATCCCTGCAGGCAGCATGACAAACAAACGAGAAGCTCAAAGCTTTGGTCCAATACCATAGATTTTACATCACTGGCATAAGTGAAACTTGCAGGGATGAGTCCTATGACTGGAGTACCATGTTGGATGGTTACAGGCTCTTTAGGAGGGATGGTCAAGGCAGAAGAGACAGAGGGGTGATACCGTATGTAATAGAGGTATTAGAATGTATGGAGCTCACAGTTGGCAATGGTACAGGTAAGAGCCTCTGTGTGAGAATCAAGGGGCAAACAGTACTGTGGATGTCATCGTGGGGTTCTGCTATAAATCTTCTAGCCACAGTGATCTTAGCAATTAATTATGCTTTGAGGAACTTAGGGACATTTCCAAATCAACTGCCCTTGTCCTTATGGGGGACTTCAACTTGCCAGAAATTAACTGGAAGCATCACGCATCTGGTACAACTTGGGCCAGAAGATTCTTAAAACACCTGGACAACAACTTTTTGGGACAGGTTTTAAGGAAGACAACTCAGAAAAAGGTCTTCCTTGATCTGCTGCTTGTCAACAATCTCATGAGTGAAGTGGAGATTGCTTCCCATCTTGGCCACAGCAATCATGAGGCAATCGACTTTAAAATCTCTGTTGACATGAGGAAACATGTCAGAAAAACTTCAACTCTGGATACGAGGAGAGCAGACTTCAGGCTGCTCAGGAAATCAGTAACTAAGGTCTCCTCAGAAAATGTTTTTGCAGGTGTTGGGGTCCGTTAGTGCCAGTCACTTTTCAAACATTGTCTCCTAAGGGCACAGGAGCAGACAATTCCCAAATATTGAAAGTCAAGCGGGTAAGGCAGAAAGCCAGTTGGGCTGAACAGAAATCTTTTCTTGGAAATAAGGCAAAAAAGGAAGGTCTATGCCCAGTGGCAGTAAGGTCAAGTGGAGAAGATTGGGAAGTATTGAAAAACACCTGAAAGATAATGCTGTCATTGGTCACAGCCAGCACAGCTCCATGAGAGAATAGTCCTGCTTATCCAACCAGATTTCCTTTTATAACAAGATAACCCACCTAACTGATCAAGGGAAGCCAGCTGGTGTAATATTTTCAGATTTCAGTAAAGCTTTTGACACTGTCTCTCACAGTATTCTCCTGACAAAACATCCAGCACACAGCTGGATAAACACAGCATGTGCTGGGTGAGCAATTGGCTCATGGGTGGAGCACAGAAGTAATAGTGAATGGAGTAACATCAGACTGGGGACCTGTCATTAGTGGGGTTCTGCAGGGCCCATCTTGGGCCCTGTGCTCTTCAACATCTTCATAAATCTCTTGGCTACAGAAGTGGAAGGGATCCTAAGCAAGTCTGCAGATGATACAGAACTGGGAGGAGCTGCTGACTCCCACAAAGGAAGGGAGGCTCTGCAGAGATACTTTGACAAATGAGAGGACTGGGCAATCACCACCATATGAAAATCAACAAGGGGAAGTGTTGTAGTGTTCTGTTTATCTGTTTCTATGTTTATATATCTTAATATGTGGTTCTGTAAACCTTTAGACTGTTCTAGAACTGTACCCCCTCTCCAGTGTAACTGTACCCTCACTCCTCCTATTCTCCCCACATATGGACCCAAACCCCTCCCTGCTCTGACATAAGGGCAGGACCCTGCCCCAAACCACTTCCATCCCTCCCTAAACCACTCCCACCTCCCCTTCCCATTGGCCATTCCCTAATCCCCTCCCAGAATCCTGGACCCCCTTATAAACCCATGCAGACAGGAAGTCGGATGAGATCCTGTTCTGGACTTCCATGGGGTTTGATCTCCTCTGGAGCCTCACGGCAACAGAGAATCAATAAACCATGTATGTCCACCACGAGGGTCTCCGTGCAACCTTTTTACCCTTCATTTATGCTTTCCTGGACTGACTGAGCTAGCAGAACCAAGAACCAAACCAGGCATCGCATCAAGGAAGTGCTGGATTCTGCACCTGGGATGGGGCAACCCCAGATGTACTTACAGACTGGGGAATGTGATGCTGGAAGGCAGTGCTTGGGAAAGGGGCCTGGAGGTCCTGGACGATGGCAAGTTGAATATGAGTCAGCAGTGCCCTGGCAGCCAGGAGGGCCAACTGTGGCCCCATGGGTATCAGGCAAAGCATCGCCAGCCACCCGAGGGAGGTGATTTTCCCACTCTGCTGTGCACTAGTGAGGCCTCCCCTTGAATTCTGTGTGCAGTTTTAGGCACTGCAATATAAGAAAGATATTAAGCCATTAGACAGTGTTCAAAGGAAGGCAATGAAGATGGTGATGAATCTGAGGGGAAGTCATAGAAGGAGCAGCTGAGGTCATTTGGTCTGTTCAATCTGGAGAAGAGGAGACTGAGGGGAGACCTCATCACAGTCTACAACTTCCTTGTGAGGGGAAGACAAGGGGCAGGCACTGCTCTCTTCTCTGGTGACCACTGCCAGAGCCCAAGGAAATGGCCTAAAGTTATGTCAGTGAAGATTTAGGTTGGATATTAGGAAAAGGTCTTTTACCCAGAGGGTATTTGGGCACTGGAACAGGCTCCCCTAGGAAATGGGCACCAAGCCTGACAGAGTTCAAGAAGCATTTGAATAATACTCTCAGGCACATGGCATGGTTCTTGGGGATGGTCCTGTGTAGAGTTAAAAGTTGGACTTGATCCTTGTGGGTGCCTTCCAAGGTTAAGAGTTGGACTCGATCCTTGTGGGTCCCCTCCAACTCAGTATATTCTGCGTGATTCTGTGATTAAGAAAATATCTGCTAAATCATCTTTTCCATCCCAGCAGTGCAGCTGTTCAGTTCCTACAGCTCATCCTGGTAAGTTTCTTGACACTGCAACATGTCATGGTACAGCATGTGAAACATGTTTTGGTTATGAGTAGGTGAAATAGTCATCCAAAAACCCCAAGCACTCAAGCATACTTTGATGCCTTTGCTGCCATTGGGAATGAAGAATGACTGTGTAAAATTGTTAGCAGTTATTTCAGATTAATCAATTTGTGAAAATGAATATAATTTTCTCTCTGGCTCTGATATTCTTTTTCACTGTGTCTCTTTCTTACAAGACTGTTCATTTCTATAAAGGCAGTTAATTTCTGTATCTGAGGGGCTTTACAAACTGTTGCCATAGACATAATTTTAATTACTTTAACAACATGACAACAAGATCAATATAGCACAGCAGGCAGAAATGCTATCTAACCTTTGAGCTCGTCTTGGCAACATTTAATGTTGTCATGCGGCTGGAGAAGGACCAAGCTTTGATCCTTTTATTCACTCTTAGCAAATTCTGGGAGATTCTTAATGAAGATGAATGATGTGTGTCCTCTAATACACAGGGTCGAATGCGTGCCATGATGTCCCACCTTCATATGCAAACAGTGATGGCTTGCTAATTAATGGTGGTTATTTCCTAGAAAATAAGAGTCACATTCATCAGCAACAACAGTGCACCAGACCACAGACACCAGCCTGATGAAAAGGACAAGACTGGTGCTTATGGCAATACAAGTTTTTGTGAATCCAAAAGTAATTTCCAAGCCCTTCAGCTCAGGGGTATCTGCCACAGTTGTGACCTGGTGGGGACTCAGTCTGTACCTAGGAAAAAAATGGCACTCTCCCATCTCCATGGCTGGAAGATTAGCTACAACGGTCCAAAATCACCAAAAAAAGTTGTATGCACATAGTCTTGCAGCTCAGCTGAGAGTTTGGAAGGAAGGAAAGAATACAGGACAGGCAGCACTTTGACTACAAAGCCATTCAGACTGAGACAAGGTGCAAAGAAAAGATAACACAACTACTTCTCTAGGAACCATAGGGATGCAGCATTTTATAAAGACTGGACCTAAATCCACCACTCTCTCACCCATATATTACACATTATCACACCTTTTAGGGGAGCACAGAACTTCCATATCCATTTACAATTCTTACTGGAGAAACAGTGAAATGAAACTCCTATTTGTAGATGAACATTTGCTTAAATATGAAAAAAAATCCCCAAACTCCAAACCTCAGAACAATGTAAAGCTACACGAGACTTATTTTATCCCTTTAACAAAATTAAGATAATTTGCAGCTCTTGTTGCTCCACATGACTATTTCCAGTTTTTTCATCACTCAAATAATTTCCAAATAAAAACTAGGTCACATATTGTTACAATGCTAAAGATGTCAACACATTTCTGCACAATTTACATTTCTAAGGCAAAACAAAACACCATATCTGATTTTTTTCAAAACAAGAAGACTCACACTGAATCATTGCAACTATGTACAACACACCTGAAACCAAAAAAAATTATTATTATGATTAGATTTTCTTAAAATTAATGATCAAAGTACTTAGAGAAGAGAAAGAAATACACATACAATTTTTTACCTGGAAGAATGAGGATTTGGATCAGTTTCTGTGATTTCTTTAGCTCAGACAGGATCCTTGTTAACTTACAAGCTGTTATGTGAAGCCCCAGAGGTACTCTAATGTGATGCTGTGCTCTCAGTGACCTCCCAGAGGAGAGAAAGGTCTGTGTTTTCTTGTGGATATTCAGCTGAATAATTTAGTCCTGTAATTAGTTAGGTTTATTTGAATTACAGAAGTGGCCAAAAGGACTTATATGTCTTTAATACTTTGTTCTAGGTTTCCTTAATACTTTGTTTATTAGGTTTTCACTTCATGTCACCTGTAACCAAAGACACGGCACAACCGTGGTTCCCAGAGGGAACACAAGAGAAAAAGCACTTGTCAGTCATTCTGTTAATAATAACCTTGAGCTTTAATACACATTTTTATTCATAAAATTTACCATCTTTATTAGATGATGATTGCTTCTACTGCAGACACTTTCAGTTCTTTTGTGGCACTATAGGAAGCTGTGCTGTGTTAGGCTCCCGGTTTAGCGAATTCTGGTCATCACCAGAATTCACTTCAGACAGAAATGATTTGCTCTGTTCTTAGCAATTCCAGGTTTTCAAATGTATTTTACTGGTATCATATCTGTAGTACCCTCAGCGAGTCACATATGAAGTTGTTGCTGTTTTTATAAGGCATAAGTATCAGGGTTTACCCTGGCCCAATGCATGTCTGAGATCTTATACAACTAACAGATAGAATAAATAACTGGTTACATACTTATCAAAAACTTTGATGGTTAAAGACAAAATATGCCTTGCAGTCCCATAGATTTCCATGTACTCAGTTTTCACTTGCAGTAATTTTGTACAAAAATACCTATCACCACCAACATCTGGCTAGAATAAGGAAAAAATACTTTACTGAGTAATATCAATTACCCTTAGTGTACTGCTCCACATAAAAGCTTTTCCTTAACTCAAAAGAGTGGAGACTTGATGCTTCTGTTAAATAGTGCAAAATCCATTCATAGAGACATTCTGGTTTGTTGCTCCATCTTAAATCAACGTTTACCTTCTTTGTTAGACTGGACTTTCAGTGCAGAACTTGGCAGCTTCAGCTCCACCAAAAACACAGTGTCTAGGTTAGTTGTTACATACCCAATGTAAATGCAAAGAAGCATATGCCAAATGGCTTCATGACAGCAACCGGGACAGAAAAAATCTCCTTAAAAACACCCACTGGAATAAGACCTATTTGTCTTCTGCTTTTCATTAACTTTTTTCCTTTCAGACAATTTTTTAAAAGATGATGTAAGCTCAAGTGACCTATTGGAAAGTTCTAAACTGCCTTAAGTAGGAAGATTTACCAGGGTCATGATTGACAGATGGTAGCAAGTCTCAAAAGGATTTAAGGAGTGTGAGAGCCTTTGGTTTCCAAGAGCTCTTTATATATCTAACATGTCACTGGTACAGACTGCAATGTAGGAAAGTCTCTGAATATTTTAATAAAAAGAAAAAAGGTCCTGAATAGGAGCATTGAATAAATGAGGCTGGACAACACTGCAAAGCAATGGGAAAATAGGACACAGCATGCAAAAAGAATTTCTGCATCTTGTGTGGTGTTCACTGCTCCAACGTTCAACTTACAACATTTTGCCTTTGCAGACGAATCTGCAGATGTGATGAAGATACACTCTAAATTTTGTCACAAGAGGGGAGCCACAGAGACTACCTAAACTTAAACATAAGAGGGTGTGTCCCTCTAATCCTGCCTCTCTCCATGCAATAGATACTTGAGATTTCTCAGACTTGAATTCCCTCCTGAGACAAGACATCTAAGTATCTTCTTCACTAAGTGGGTTATGTTTTTCATTCAAAGATGTTTCCCTTTACCCACTTGCTTTTTTTCAGCTCATGTATGTGAAAGCTTCAGTTCTCTACTGATCTCAAGCAGATTTTGTCAAGCATTTCACCTTTCTGGAGGGTGCAATAATTTCAGAGCATGATGAATACCTATTTGTAGACTCATGAAAACCACTTTTGGCCTCACAGTAAGGAAATGATTGAATGCTGCTACCCCACGATTCATCCAGAGGATTCTTTTCATGAGGCTAATTAATGAAAGGTCATGTCAGTAATCCTGGGAGAAATCAAATACATTGTATGTTGACATCTCACCCAACTTCAGAGTTGTAGAAATAATATTGTTATTTGAAAAGATTAAGAATAGGCCATAGTACAATTTACCAGCAAAACATTGCTCTTTAAACCCCACCAAATCCCTTGAGCATGAAAGACAAATATCTTTGGTCTTCTGTCAGCAATGGGAAATACCAGAAATGAGAATGTGAATCATCTTTTCTCTCTTTGCATCAAACTTACAGAGATATATGCTTGATAAGGGTGGAGGAACTTTCACACTGCAATTTCCTATGGGCAACAAATGAGAGGTAACAAGTGGTCATCAACTGTTTGCTTCTGGAGCCAGCAAATCCTGGCCAATATGCCAGTACAAAAACTGTTAAATCTCAGCAAGGAACAAATTCATAGCTGTCCAGAGAATTACAGGGAGGTGTTAGCACTACTACATTTTCTAAAAGCATTCCACTGATTTCCGTCCTTTTCCTAGCTCTCTCTAGCCGAGTAGCATAGAAACTCTTTGTCCATGGGTAAAGAAAATATATAAAGAGAAAACAGTACTTTTTTTTTTAGATTAAAGAAGCAAAATCCCTGCAGATTTTAATTTTTTCTCTGTGTGCTGCTATCAAAGCATAAATATACAGGCAGAAAAGCTTAATTATATATAACTGTTTCAATTCTTTTAAAGGTCCTTGTTGCTTCCAAGGCAGTGATTTCTGTTAAAAGCTAATGACTGAACTAGAAGCTAAAGGCCACGTAAATTGCTTATCTATTGATTAGTTAGTAGAAAGTGCACAATTGCAAAGAGTGAATTGGTTTTGTAGGGAGGGACCTTGAGTTTAACAATAAATGTCAAGTGTAATTTGGGACTAAAAACAAAGAAGTGAGTGGCTGCATTTAGACAAAATCTGACAGCTCAAATGCATTTGTCAAACTAGAGGAAGCCTAATAGTAATTTATTCAGGCAAATGTGACATTATCAAGCACAGAAATATGCTAGAAATGGTTCACTTTCTTTCTACAAAAAAAGATTTTCAGTACTGCATTGATAGTCACTGGTAAATAATGTGTCAAAGCTTTCCTTTATTCAGATTTCTGACTTTTTCTATTATTAAAATTATATTTCATGCATGATACAATAAAATGGTTCTTTTTTTTAGTTGAAATATCCAGAATATTACATTATTTCTTGTTATACACATAATTATTGTGTGAAACTACAGAAGACAAAAGTTGAGGTTTCATTGTGTATCTTGTCATCTTTTTTTTTACACAGACTTCATTTTTCTTACACGTTTCCAGTTTAATGGCTCATCAAAATAATGATGTTGTTAATTAACTTCAGACTGCACCTACTCTTTACCTCCTGCCATGTACTGTTAATTCCTGTGTCTTTCCTATCACCTCTGTCAAAATATACAAATATTGCCTTTTATTGATAAGTATTATGACACCATATGTGCTAGCTATCCCTGTGTTGCTTCTGTTCCACAGATTATGTTGGAGCTATACAACATAAGTGTCTTATCCACTCTTGGAATGCTAAGTGAAAACATAGTTATTTTTTCTAGCTTGGGAGTATGGAAATGGTTGTGACAGCTACAAGGCTGAGAAATATCACATATTCCTCAATAGAGTAGATAGTATTACATATTTTAATATGTCGCTCTGCACCACTCTGTTAAAATAAAGTGATGGAAAATTTAGATCAGCACCTTTTACTTGACCTTATGCAAACCTTAAAAATATATTCCTTGATTTTCTCCCATTAAGAAGCACTGCTTATTGCAATTATTTGGATGAAAATTATGGTTGTTGCATGATTGCACTAATTCAGGTTTCTATTGTGAGCAACAAATGCCCAGGATTTGTAAGACACTTTACAAATACAAAACATCATTGTTGATACCTAGAAATCTTCATATCACTATTACATGTTTGAGTAACAAATTTTTAATTTCAGCTCTGTTCAGTCTTGATGTGTCTCCCTCCATTATGAATTGAGGGATAACCAACTGAAAATTCATATTTATCAGCCTGATGCAAAGCAAGAGAACTCTTGCTTCCATGGCAGAGACTCATGCCACAAGTTACTTTCAGATCCTGTGCAGTCCTTTGCTATTTGCCCTGGTGACCCTTCACTTCTCCCTCTCTCCTACCAGATGCTGCTGGAACTGCTTCTTCTCCTACTGCAAAGTCTAGCCTTGCCTCTCCTGGTGGAGATGGCAAATAAAGTGACGGCAAATAAAGAGACTGTGATAGGGCTGGTGCAGCTCAGAGACAAGGTGACTATTTTCTAAAATCTAATACCAAAGCAGCATTTGTAGGACTCCTGCTGCATTGCTTTACAGCTTTACAGGGTTAGTGCGGAGAAACTGGAACTATATCCCATCCTGCTCCAGGACCAGGATTACACAGTGCCTTACAGCACCAGGCATTTTTCTCTTCTTGTGTTCAGGGGCCTGTAATTCCAGCATGTGTGAACTTGGTTTGGAACACATCAAGTGCCCCTAATCCTACCAAATCATTAAGAGCTGTGACCACTGTGATGGGAATGAAAGAACAGATCTATGAAGTCAAATTTGCTGATAAGTATGATGTGTGTAAAAAAGTAGGGAGTTGTCCTGGTTTGGAACAAATATATTCAGAAGGATAAATATTCTCTGATAAAAAACAGGCCGCAATCACCCTCGCCCACCAGGTTCGAGGAAAGAAATATTTCCTCGAAGGAAAGTGAAAGGGAAAAAGAAAAAAAAAACTATTTATTTAACAAACACAAAAGGAAAATAATAATAATA
>WEIV01021467.1:130904-149801 GCA_013390005.1 Calyptomena viridis
ACAGGATCACAGCCTCTCTCCTCCAGCATTTATCTGCTCCAGCATGGCCTCCCACAGGTGTGCATGCAAATCTTGGCTTCCTATGGTTACCGCAGCTTGCTGGGGCCCTATTTCAGTGTTTAAGGCATCTTCTCCTTTTCTCCAACTTTGGTGTAATCAAACTTCTCACTCTCCTCTCTCTTAAGTGGCCATGTTGTTCTGCCTAGCTTTTTTTTTTTTCCTTCTTAAATATGTTATCACAGAGGCGTTGTTGCCTGACCTTGGCTAGCTTAGAGCAGAGAAAAACTCTAGCAGCTTCTTAAAGAAGCCTCTCTCGTAGCCCCCCCAGCTAATAAAAAACTCTGGCTACTTAAAACCACAGCACTATCCATATGCAGAGTTCCTGCTGATGCAGAATACAAATTGATATTTACCATGAATATCTGGAAACAGATTTAATATTCCTTATTTCACAGAAAGAAATACAGTCAGTAATACAGTACTATAGTTCACTTGAAATATGCTCCTGCTACAGAAATTATGTTATTTTTTGGCCAAAACCTTTTGCCTGTGATGTGTTCTGCACAAGGCAATCCTCACTGTCTCAGGACATGCAAGACTGCTTCAGCATGGAATGCAAGCTGCAAGCATCCTGACAGCAAAACACAAGGTCGTCATGCCATTTTAAAAGGTATTTGTCTGGATGAGTAGCACTCAACAAAGTTCCAGAAAGGCCTTCTTAAAGCTAAGCCCTATGTTAAGAACCACAACTTTTAATTAAAAAAATAAAAATAAAAAATTACAGACAAATATGCAGTATACATGCATTTTTTAATTCTTTGAGGTTTACCAGGTCCATCAGCACTTACCATCATTACCAACTGCATCACATTTCTGTAAAGGTATATGAGAAAATTCCTTTTTCCTTCCTCTACAAGGAGTTTTCAACTATTTAACTTTCCCAATCAGAGATTATTTTGGAAATATGTCACATTCTGGTTTTTGCCCTCTCACGTGTTGTTATTTCTCTTCTTTATCCAATATGTTATTATTAAGATAGACTAACACATTTCATAAAAGAAACTGTAATATCATGTTCAATAATTTCACTTCAAAGCCAATGCAATATGAAGTATTCATAACCCAGTACAAAACAGCTTTACATTGCATAGCACATCACACCTTCATGTCCTGCTTCTCTCCTTTTGCAGAGCATAGTCAACTTTCCCACATAAGGAGGACAAGGGATCAAAGCCTTGTATGAAAATTTGCATTTGCCACCACTTTTCAAGCTGTCCCAACTGCAGCGCTTCTAAGCAAAGGGTACCAAAAACAAAAAAATATTCTCCAGAGGAAAAACTCTTGGCTAAGCTGTTTCCACTACTGAGCCACTGAGATCATGCAATAATCTGTAGGAAAATATCTAGCAAATGGAATTGTAGACAGAAAAATAAGGTTCTACATGAGAAAGCAAAAGATAAGTTTATTCTTGAAAACTTGAGTGTGCTATTACAGGAAGAACATAGTTTTCTGGTTTAGTTTGAAACAGGTCATTTACAGACTGAATGAGTTTTAAAACCTCATACCTAAATGAGGGAATGGGAAGAGTTTTCCTCTGGGAAGGATATGTGTATGCCAGCATTCTACCTGATCCATTTTAATACTCAGGGAAAAAATAGTATCAGTGGGTAAGGCAAGTAGATTCTATAGCAACAACAACGGTTTGGTGAAGATAGATATTTGTGATGAAAGTTGATGCAACACATAAGTGAGAGATAATATCCATGGAAGTCTATACACTACTAGAATATCTCATAAAGGAAAAAACAAACAAACTTACAAAAAAACACAAAACCACAAAACAAAACAAACAAACAAAAAAAGAAACAACAAAAACCCTCCAACATTTCACTAGCATCTTTTCAGCATCTTCTTTTACTTAGCCTTTTATTATTATTGCAATTACTTTTTTGAAAATAATTTCTTTAATTGTTTCAATTTTATTACTGAAGACCAAATGGGATTGGAAAAAAAAAATATACCTCAGCATGTTTGTCAAGAGTCCCCAGACAAAATGGTGACAATTTATTTACCAGTGCAATCAAAAATATTTCTGGTGTAAACTTAGATCTTACAACAACTGCTGTGAATAAACCACTGCACCTGTTACATCAGATAGGTATTGCATCAGAAAGAACATTTAAAATGTTTTGCAAATTAAATAACATCCGCTAAATTATGATAATTGTTGTGGTGTGCAATTAGCATATATTTCTCACAGTATATTATTGTTCTGTTCTATGGTGTGTTCTGTTATATGTGCCCCACCCCTCACCCCAGATGGTTTGTCCCTTCCCTTGTTCTCCCTTCCCATTGGCTGGAGCCCCTATAAGAACCAGGGGCCGGAAGTGGGAAGGGCTCTTTCCCTGGTTATCCCCCATAAGCTTGGACCCTCCAGGTGGCCTGTTGCCTCTGGAGAGAATAAACTTGTATTATATGTAACCAGGGAGAGCCGCCAGCAATTTCTCCTTCTGTTTCCCTCAGCCATCCCCTGGGGAGTGCAGGGGATACACTTACCCCAGCAAGCCTGGCAGGGGATGGCTACAGATAATGTTAGGCATCAGTTGATCATTGTTTTTTAAAGAGATAACATTATCATGTCATGAAATCATAACATACATGCTCTGTGAATATTTTAATCTCAGTTCACTGATGACATACAATTTTATATGACACATGTATTCTAATATGTTTATATATATATTTTCAATCAATTATCACCACAGCTGGTCACCAGGGTTCTAATTCTATCCACAAGAAGGGCCAGAAGAAGGATCTGGAAAATTACAGGCCTGTCAGTCTGATCTTGGTGCCAGGCAAGATTACGGAACAGACCATCTTGAGTGCCATCACATGGCACTTACAGGATGACCAAGGGATCAGACTCAGCCAGCATGGATTTAGGATGGGCAGGTCCTGCCTAACAAACCTGATCTCCTTTTTTGACCAGGTGACCCACCCGGTGGATGATGGGAAAGCTGTGGATGTAGTCTACCTGGACTTCAGCAAAGCCTTTGACACCTTCTCCCATAGCAAACTCCTGGAAAAGCTGGCAGCTCATGACTTGTACAGGTGCACTCTCTATTAGGTTAAGAACAGGATGACTGGGTCCAGAGAATGGTGGTGAATGGTGCCGCATCCAGTTGGTGCCCAGTCACTAGTGCTGTACCCTGGGGATCAGTGTTGGGCCCAGTCCTGTTTAATATCTTTGTTGATGATCTGGAAGACGGGATTGAATCCACCATTAGCAAATTGGCAGATGACACCATGTTGGTGGGGAGTGTCAGTCTTCTGGAGGGTAGGAGGGCTCTGCAGAGGGACCTGGACAAGCTGGATAGGTGGGCCGAATCCAACAATATGAGATTTAACCAGTCCAACTGTCAGCTCCTACACTTTGGCCACAACAACCTCCTGCAGCACTACAGGCTGGGGGCAGAGTGGCTGGAGAGCAGTCAGGCAGAAAGGGACCTGGGGGTGCTGATTGACAGGAAACTGAACATGAGCCAGCAGTGTACCCAGGTGGCCAAGAAGACTAATGGCATCCTGGCCTGTATCAGGAATAGTGTGGCCAGCAGGACCAGGGAAGTCACTCTTCCCCTGTACTCAGCACTAGTTAGGCTGTACCTCGAGTACTATGTCCAATTCTGAGCCCCTCAATTTAGGAAGGATGTTGAGATGGTTGAACATGTCCAAAGAAGGGCAAAAAGGCTGGTGAGGGGTCTGGAACACAAGTCCTATGAAGAACAGCTGAGGGAGCTGGGGTTGTTTAGCCTGGAGAAGAGGAGGCTCAGGGGAGACCTTATTGTTCTCTACAACTACCTGAAAGGAGGTTGTAGCCAGGTGGGGGTCAGTCTTTTCTCCCAGGCAACAAGTGATAGAACGAGAGGACACAATCTTAAGCTGTGCCAGGGTAAGTTTAGGCTGGACATTAGGAAAAAATTCTTTACAGAAAGAGTGACTGAGCATTGGAATGGGCTGTCCAAGGAGGTGGTGGTATCACCATGCCTGGAAGTTTTTAAAAAATGACTGGATGTGGCACTTAGTGCCATAAATTAGTTGATAAGGTGGTGTAGGACATGGGTTGGACTTGATGATCTCAAGAGTCTTTTCCAACCTACTTGGTTCCGTGATTCTGTAATTTGGCCTTTATTTAGTCACACAGTTCTAAAATATTATTTGTAAGTGGAAAGCCTTCGTTTTCTTATTTTGAAATTCACTATTTAATGTTCCAAATGCTGATGTACAAAGGATCAAAAAATACAGCCTTCAGGCCACATGGACTATAAGAAGCATTTGTATGCAGACATGGAAACATGCAGCTTTTTTGGCCATCCATCCGAAGCCATGATTTTCTTATGCACCTCCATATTACATCCTAGCAATTAAACAGTCTTTAATGAACAAAACCTTGAGGCCCTCTCCATTAGCACCTGAATGATAACACACTCAAAGCAAAATCCTGTGTTCGTACCTGGCAGATAATGCATTATTTTTCAGGCACACACACACTTTTTGACTCAAATGAAACAGAAAGAAATCCTTTTATATGCAGAGAGCAATCAAACCGGGTGCATTGACAGCAACATATTATTTTCATCCACAGAGCCCAAACACAACCCCATCCCCTTAGCTCATATTCTCTCACTGTACACTAGCTACCTCCTCACAGAAAGAGTTTTCTTGCTACAGCCCAACTCAAAGGCAAAATCCAGAACAAAAGTATGTGAAATTTCCAGATAGAAGGAGCATCTATAGCAAAGGATGCACCTTAGATTATTATTCCTAAAATATGGCAACTACATACTTTGTAATTTCTACTTGTGGATGTTGGTGTATTCAACTTACTGACTAAAGATGGTCCTGCCCCAATATATTCTTCCACATATGTTCCTTGATTATTGTTGCTAGAAAGTAAAATAGCACCAAATCCACTGCAACATAGTCATGTACTCTAATACTCGTTTTCAGTTACCTTAGGATGTTTGGCTGTATATGATTCAGCTCAGGAACCAGTTCATGTTTGCTTCAATTCATCCCACCTTTTGTAGCAGCAAGATCTGCTACAGAACAAACAATAGAAAGCACCAGCTGTCTCAGAAACACAACTTTAATCCATCTGGTTTTGTCTGCATTTCATTACTTTCTCAATAAATTACTATGAATTCTGCCTTTCTGCTGTAAACAACAGCAAAGATACCTAATAGATGAATAAATGCTGAATTCTATAAATATGCGGTCTGAAGTTAATATAAAAATCAGCAAAATGCCAAGTTACTGTGTATAGAGCTGCTATAAACAGTAATCTGATTGTTCCGGATGTATTTGTTTTGAAAATTTGCAGACACAAAAACAAGATCTAAGAGTAAAATGGAATCTAAGAGCAACCTGGTCTCGTAGAAGGTATCCTTCCCATGGAAGGGGGTGTGGAACTCTAAGGTCCCTTCCAATCCAAACTATCCTACAATTTTATGAAAATGTAGATCACATTCTGAAACACATTTACACTAAGAAAGATTCTGGGGTCATAGTAAATGAGCTAATTAAGCATGAACATTCAGCACTGAACATAGATAAGAAAATTAGTGTGATTCCTGGATGCTTAAGCCAGCAAATGCTAAGATTACTGAAGAGCTGGTATTTATCTCTGTAAAGAGCATTAGTGAGATCATTACTGGAATAGTGTGTCATGCTGTGCAGCACACAATTTAAAAATTACTGAGTAAAAAGTTAGAAGGGATTACAAATGTTTTCAAAATCACTTGTAATGTGAAAAATCCATCTGTGAAAGTGTCAATAAGCTCTAATTAGTTTATTAATTAAAAGGCTGAAATGTGACTTGATCAGCACCTTCAAATACATGTAAATAAAATGTTTGTGGCTTATAGCGCTATATGATAATAATTTATAAAATGTACCATTTTAAAAATTTATAATGTACAATTTTTAAAAATTTATAAACCAGAGTTCAGGCTTAGGTCTACGTTTCAACTGTGAGCCTAAGGAATCACTGAGAAAATACTACGACAAAGACATATTCAAGCATATTTGTCTTTTTTTAGTCATAACTTTTTTTCAACATATTCCATACCTTATGCAGAAATTATGAAGAACTTAGGGACTGTCACTGAAGGAACACAATAGATCCCTTTGATTTTAAAATTCACGAAGATCTGAGTATCCCTCAAATTACGTGATTAATTTTTTTTTTAAAGCAAGGGAGTCTCCAGGAAAAATATATTTATTTTCCTATGCATTTCTCAGGTGCACGTCATCTAGAACAGTATCTGATTGTATTTCAAAGTTCTTCACAGTCTATTCAGAGTCTGCCATATTCAGTACTCACACATAAGTTCCTAAAAATGTCTTAAGAGGCACAGAAACTGAGCATCAGGATTCACCAAAAGACAACCACAAACAGCAAGACCTGAAACACATGGTGTAAGGTACTCACAGGCAGAGGAAGTTGCAGCAGACTTTCTAATTACACTCTTCCTATAATGCTCTAAGCAATGAATACATTGCTTTGACCATCCGAGAATAAAATCTTCCACTGCTGTGCATAGTTTTATTTTCAAAGCTTTGTACTTTTTCTTGTAAAGTTTTCCTTGTACAGGGTAGCAGCTGTTAATGGCCA
Organism: Calyptomena viridis; assembly: GCA_013390005.1. NCBI lineage: Eukaryota > Metazoa > Chordata > Aves > Passeriformes > Eurylaimidae > Calyptomena > Calyptomena viridis. The sequence continues at coordinate 137,578 of WEIV01021467.1, forward strand.
CTGCTGTCATCTTTCAAATTTTGCCTGCATGTCTGGGATGTTTACAAAAAACCTGAGAACATTTAGGCTGCTAATGCTCTGTAAAATTTCCTTTCTTGATGAGCAGTTTTGTCTTAATGTATACTCTCTATTTATGATACCCCCATTTTACTCAAATGGTTAAACTGTATACCCTTGGGGACAAGGACTGCCTTTTTACCTTAACTCTGTAGAGGTCTTGGCCAATATAGTCTTAGGACAAGTATTCACTGGCAATAAGTAAGAATTTAATACAGTTGATTGACAGAAGCCCCACAATTCACAATAATTTTATATCTTCAAAACACTGAATTGTGGATAGAAAGTACAATTCAATAGTTTATGTCTGCTGTTGATGTCCCCAACTAGAAAGTGCCCTTTCACTCATGGTGCAGAGATGAGTGCTTCAGTATTGAAAAATTTCACTTCGGTTCTAGAAAGTGAGTTCAAACAATGACATCTACAACATCACACTACTTCAGAAATTACTTTTTCCCTTATTTAATTATTGTACAGTGTTTTCAAATATTGATGTTTCCAGCAACTCAAGGAGCCTTTTCCTACAAAGAATATTATCCATTAAATATCACATTGAACAACTCAAAGCAAATTGACATAATTTCTACTGTTATTCTTCACTTTTTATTCTGTGTAGCATTGTATATACATCCTGTATGGCTATGTTACTGCCCACATACTGCATCTAGTGGGCCTTGATTGGATACCTTCCTTTTACCCTTGGATTCCTCATTTTCTTTTGTCTTTTGACCATTCTACCACTCACAAAAGGAACTTAGCTATGAACACTAAAACAAATATCAACACACCAGTGTTTTGTTTTAATATTTGGTTTAACCAGACTTGATATTGATAAGCACCCTTTTAAAACTACAATCCACATACGAGAGGTGCATTAATCAAATATGGTTAAAATAAGTGATTCAACATCAGTCTTGTTTTGCAAAAATAGGGGGCACTTTAGAGTCCCTATTTATTTGCTACCTGGAACATTCAGCGAGGTGGGGCTGTTTTGATGAAGAAAGGTTCTTTGCAGATGAACTGAAAGGAAATAGAAGCTTTCAAGGGGAAACAACACTCTACTCTTCATCCTGCAGCAAATAACTGTAAATTGGTTTGACTAACTTGCTAGTGCTACAAAAGTACAACACACATAATAAAACAGGAACTTATTTATTCATGGTCATCTATGAAGACTAGTCAAAAAACAATCTTTCTGAGTTCAGTTAAAATAAACAAAGACGAAGTCCATATCTTAGTGTACATTTCAAATAAATAATTTATAAATAAAATTATATCTCATGAGGTCTTCATCTTCTTAATTAAATTCTGGCACAAGTTTTAGGGCCAAACTTGAGAAACAAGGTCATCCAGACCTGAAGCTTATGTCCACAAGGATAATTTCAGACATCAAATGTGTCTGGCATCAAATGTGTCTTTATACATCTAATCCTGCTATACTAAAAGTCAAAATCCCATTATTTATACCCACATCGATTATATTCATCAGTGGATGTTGGCAGACAGTCAAGACCTGTTTCTAGACTTGTTCTAGAAGTACTTTACATAAGATGTTCTGTGAAAAGAGATAAAGAAAAGAGATAAACAAACAAAAAACAAAACCCATTTCTACCCCTTAGCACACCCTAGATTAAATTACTTTCACATATAATTCATTAAAGCTCCAGTATTAAACAGGTTAAAGCATCTTTATTTAATGGATTTCGGTGCTATGAATCCTTCAGAATAATAGTTAGAAATTGAATAATCTCACATTATTTGTAACTATGGTGCAGATATGTGTTTTGCTTAATGCAGTTATAAAGGAACTTTCCAGAGCTGCAAGTGTACTTTATTAAATTTCCAATTATTGCCATAGGTGGGTGTGCTGTGAGAGTTTCTTTTCCCTAGACAATCCTAAGAACAGTGCAAACTAGAATGAATGAAGCAGCATATTTCTTTTCAAGCTGCATCTCCATATTTTTCTTCCTGCTCTTTCTGCAATCAAGCATGTTCTAATCTATCTGCTGTACTATCTATTCCTCCTATTGAGAAATCTCTTCTCCAGACAAGCTTGTAAATCTATGATTTTCTTTCTTAGGGCAAATTGTTTTTAATTTTAATGACAAGTAAATAGCAAGTGGAAAAATTATGTGTTTGACTCAGAAATTTAAATATTTGTTTTCTTCAACAAAGCAAAAACATTAGTGGTTTTTTATTATTTCAAGATGAATTAAGAGTCTCTCTTCTTCCATTTTTTTGAACACCTAAATATTAACACTTAATGGGATAGACTGAGAAGAAATTCACAAAATTAACTGAGGTGTGGCATCTTCTTTTTTTCTTTCAAACAGCTTAAAAGTAGAGCCTTTCAGTCAGCACTGAGACTCATGTGCAAACACACCTGATTTTTGATGGGATTTGAACATTTATATCCAAAGAGAGCAATTTTATCAACAGGTTTCGGTATCTTTCTCAGTAAATTTTTCTCAATCCCCCGTCTTGACACCAATAATTTTTATAGGAAAGTGTGATATATATTGCATTAGAAAGGAAGTAGGAACTGTCGCAGTGCTGGCCACTGCTGACTTCTCACCCCAGGCTAGCTCCCTGCAGCAGCAGTCACCGGACAGGGGGAGACACAGCCCCATTGCTATCCCCGCAAGGATTAGATAGGGCTGCACTTTAGGTACGAGAGAAAGGGTGACACCTTTGAGCTCTCGCCCTATGCCCGACAATGTTCCAAAAGATGGAGACGCGACTTCAGTGGACAAAGGAATCAAAGAGACCTTCCTGGGGTGACACAGTCCAAGTTTATTCCAGGCTCTGGGGCACCAGACCCGCAGAGCCCTTAGTAACCTCAGGGAAGACAAACCCAGAAAGGCGCTGAGTATCTCAGTGCAGCAACTTTTGAACAGGGGAGGGAACAAGGGATCGGCCAATAGGCAACTGAGATAGGAGGGGCCAGGGAAGGATGGACATAGGAGGAGAACCAATAAGAACCAGGGGTGGAACTGGGAAGGTCACATGGGCGAATGGGATATCGAGGTTTAGGGGAATTCCCAGGAGGGGCTTAATAATTGACAGGGAAGGGACTAGAACAAAGGGAGTGGTTTGGAGGATTGACATGGAAGTGGGAGTAAACTTTTTAACAGAACAAACCATACAGATGATAGGAGGGAACAAACCATTCTCAATTTGAGAAACACACCACCACAGGGAACTATTTTACAGCAGATAGAGAAAAAAGCCTCAGGGTTTGGTTGGTTTGTTTGTTTGTTTTTCATCAATGCCTCAACTACAATGCATTTTCTGCAAGTGGAATCACAGGACAGGCCACGAGAGATGGCATGCTTGCAATTTACTTACAGAAAATTTGGTCAAAAAAATAAGCTACCAAAAAAAAACTTGGTTAAAAAGTGTTGGAAAGCACTCTTTGTTTCTCATTTATCTGAAATATTTCTTCTTCTAAACAATAAAAAAAATTCCAATTCAAAATAGTTTTCCATTTAAATAATTTTTAATGTCTTAAATAAATAAAATAAAATAACCGTAACCTATTTATATCACTAATAACATTATATCAATAATAATTATAACATAATATCATCAATAATAATACGATCCAGATTTTTTGAAAAAGTGTTGCTATTCTGACAGTTGAAGCAAAACACTTGCAAAGCTGGATTTTAAAAAACATCTGTTTCACTGTCTTCAAATAACAAGTTGGCTCAGTACTGGCTCAGATATCTGAAAATATTATTTGGTTTTAGTTAAAGTTTGCACTTGAAAAAAATTTTAAGGGTTTGCAGATGTCTGTCATATTCTGCTATAATTTTTCCACTTCCTGCTTCTTTTTCCTAGTAGATCTATATTAAACAAAATAAAAACAAACAAGAAAAAATGCCATATCTTGGTCAATACACCACACTAGCAAAAGATTGCAGTGCAGCTCCAATTTGTATAACCAACAGATGCTATCTAAAATAATAATTTCTATTTTTCTGTTGAAGTGTTGAAAGAGCTGCTATATTGATGAGCATGAATTAGCAGACAATATTTTAACTATCAAAGTGAATCCTAATTCAATCACATGATAAGCTTCAGATGTCGTGAAAAGGGGCCTGTGAAGGCAGAATATCCCAAGGTAGTGAAATCTCTGAAATAGCCCTCCTGTATGGCAAAATGGCACAAGGTAGCACAGTCATATGGTTTCAGCTTGTGGTCTCAAGGGAGTACAAGTTTATCCCCGTGACAGTTGGTGTAATGAATTAACTGTGTTTCATGAGCAAATAAAGACTGCTTAGCTCACTTCTGCTGCTTTGCCTTCAACTTCAGTTTGCTGGAAGGAGTCAGGTGTTGTCCCTACTGAACTAGACTACATGATATGGACATGCTCTGAAGGGCTAAGGGACACAGCTTCCAGCACCCTTTAATGAATTTGCCGTAGTCCACCCTGGTTTTCTAAGTGGGTGTGACTTAGAAGTATTTTTGCATTGGTACCATGTTAGGTGGAACACGTGAGATATGCATGCATTTTAATAAAGAGTGCTTCCCAAAGAACTGAAGCAATATTAGAAAAGGAACACATAAGCAGTACCTGCTGAAATGATTTTTAGGGAATCATTCAAGAGTGCCCATAAAGCACAGCAACTCACCAAGACCCTAGCAAGACAGTCAGCCGCCAAGCCCACAGCATTTCCAAAGCAACAACCAGACTATGGCAGCTGTCAGCTGTTCAGATATTGTAGCCATTGAAATACTATTTTCCATAGAGAATCATAGAATCATATATTTATATCTAACTCCGTTGCTATTTAAAACACATTATTTTGTTCACAAAAAAGAAATTTAGAGGCAACATTTTATATTTGATGTTTAAATGGCAAAGTTGTATTCCATATTCAGAGAATGCACAGGCGTTTAAATCATAGTTCACTACCTCTGCCTCAAATACTTCAAGGAATATAGTATATGGGTACACCTGAACCTTCAAAAAGCAAAACCCTTTTTTCTACAGAAAGGCCTTGTACAGTATCCACACAGAACTCTGCAGAAGTGTTTTCAGGCTCAGGTCATGGAAGCCTGTTTGAGCAGATTAGATTATAAATTCAAACGAAAAAGTGCCAAGATTAACCCTTGGGCTAGAAACAGCATTATGAGACAGCCTGAGAACAGGTGCTTGAAGGTGCAAAGTCAAGAGTCCTGTGATAAAAGCAGGTTCTACCCTATCACCCAAGCCAAAGTGCAGAGTATTGCTTGCTCTTATACAGCCACCACCACTGCTTGAAGGAAAGGGCATGAATGAAATGTGACGACTCATGTTCTAAGAATGTTCTAAAACCAGACCCCTGGACTCAGCACTGGCTCCGGACCAATGAGCTGGATAAACTTTTACAAAGGCTAAAAATGGCATATTTGCACACTATATGCAGTAAATTAGCCTCTTTATACCAGCTGTTGGTGCTTGCATTAATTGAAGCACTTCAGCGGCTCATTAAGCATTTATTTCTAAGTTTCTAGGAGGTGTACTATGGAAAAGAAAACAGAAATACTGTAAAGCATTAATCCTGTCTCTCAAGGCTATGAAATTCAAATGGCCACATGTTTTTTGATGCTGATTCTGTTTTACAGGCTATGATCAGGTACCAAATAAGGAAGTCAGCTAAAATCATGATGTCTTGAAAAAAGCATTAAATGACAGTTTGACTGAAACATTACATGTGAACACCTCTTTTCCAAAGCTTTTATTAAAAATCTCAGTGTTCAAAGGCAACAAATTAAAAGTATTCCTCAAAGTTTACTAAAGACAATTCAGAGGATGTGCACTTAATCTCCCAAGCAACTGAGTGTGTGGTATAGGACAGGATACAAACTCTTCAGCATAGTGATACAAAGAGGTGAAGAATATGAAAGAAAAAGTCTATTTAATTGAAACAAAGGATTATTAGAATTTCTTGGAACAGTGCATGTCCCTGATAGTACCGGCCTAATTAGTCCCTAAGCAAACTGTGTCATGGACCACTATTAAGATACTTTTCTTTCAAACTTCAGTGTTCCCTGTGACTCTGAGCCTCTCATCTCTAACGCCATTCAGAACAGCTCAAACTCTCAACTTATTGTTTCATCATTTTTTATTATATTTTCAGCTCCTCGAGATCTCCATGTCTACAGAATTTAAAAATATATTTCTGAATTCAAGAGGATTTTCTTTATTTCAAGATTGAATGCAACCCGATCTCCTTGTTTCTCCCATTTCTACACACAAGGGATACCATCTCAAGGAAAGAGAGCAAGTTACATCAGGAAGAAGAAAGGAATCTGAGATATTCCTACCTGTGTTTCTTGTAAGCCCCTGATCTGCTTTCACAAAGACTAATATGCTATTTTGGCTATCTGTATTGTCAGGGCCTTCTGAGGAAGAAAGAGAGTTGGGGGAAGAGGGGAGAAATAGTTCCTACAGGACTGCTTCTCGCATTACAATAGATAGCAATGTATTGAAATGAGCACAGAGAGAGAAACCATGAGTTGGGGCAAATTATGCTCCTCACTGAATGAAGAAGTCAAAAGAGACCAGATCAATCACAACCAGATTCCCATCTTCTTGAAGCAAACTAAATAAATAGATGTCTCAGACTACAGCTAGACTCCAAAATTATGAATTAATGTAAAAAAGACAAAAGAATCTATGTTAAAAGACCATTATTAAAGTTGCCATTCAAATGCTGGAATTCAGACTTAGGAAATTACAGAACTGTCTGTACATACATCATCATTCACCTCTCATCCTCTCCAGAGATATATGAACTACCACAACATTTCGTTACATAATCCTACTCTGAGTGCAGATCTACTAAATCTCAGACTAACGGGTAGACAACCCATTCTCTCCCACTGCACATCCTGGGACCTTCTTCTTGTCCTGTAACTCCACACCTCAAGTACTGTGTCCAGTTCTGGGCACCTCAATTTAGGAAGGATGTTGAGGTGCTGTAGCATGTCCAAAGAAGGGCAAAGAGGTTGGTGAAGGGACTGGAGCACAAGTCCTGTGAGGGGTGGTTGAGGGAGTTGGGGTTGTTTAGCCTGGAGAAGAGGAGACTCAGGGGAGACCTTATAGCTCTCTGCAACTACCTGAAAGGAGGTTGTAGCCAGGTGGGCATTGGTCTCTTCTACCAGGCAACCAGTAGTAGGACAAGAGGGCATTTAGGTTAGACATCAGGAAAAAATTCTTTACAGAAAGAGTGATTGGGCATTGGAATGAGCTGACCAGGGAGGTGGTGGATTCACCATCCCTGGAGGTATTTGAGAAGAGATTGGCTGTGGCAGTGTGGGCCACAGTCTAGTTGACAAGGTGATGTTAGGTCAAAGGTTAGACTCGATGATCTCAGAGGTCTTTTCCAACCCAATTGAGTCTGTGATCCTGTGACTTTTCATCAAGTTCCCCTGAGTACATGGATCTGAGTCAGTCTGTGTGCTGCCCACAGATGAAACTCTGGGAGAGAAGTTGTATCTGATAGGTAAAGTACCACCTAGTGATTCACCACTGTGGTCCACTTCATGTCACAGTATCCAAATCTATTGAACTGACTACACCAAGAGAAAAAAAGTATTGAGGTATGCATCATTCCTTCCAATGTAGAACCTGTTTGATTCAATGTGCAAAATGGACTGTGCCCAGGACACTCTTCAAACCTTTTTCCATAGGCAAGTATGATTAACTAACTCCCAATTCTTCCTAAAGAGGTCCTCAATAGAATTGCTGAAGACTCCATGGGCCATCTTCCCCAAACATGTCTGTGAAAGAGGTCAGCAGCATTAACTTTTTGTGGCTGAAACTGAAACAGATGATAAAGCCATAGCTTTTTTCACACCATTCCCAGGCCTAAGATTCTGCCTCACTCTAGAGATCCCTAACTAGTTAACTTGTTCTGTAAATAGGTTACTGATGTATTTGTCCAACCCAGCTCATTCTTTAACTCTTTGATTCTAATTCCTGTTCTCATCACTCTGTTTTTGAACAGCTGACTCCCAGTTTCACATTCATTCCCATTTATTGCCCCTTCTCAAATCCTTACAGCAGATTTCTGTCATTCCTCATTAAACTATCACAGCAAAATCCAGTATTTTGTTTTCTTGCCTTAATTCATTACCAAATTTTTTCACCAGTTTCTTCTCCAGTTTTCTGACTCTCATCCAATCTCTGTCTCATCATACTTTATTCCATTTCCCCATTCTGCTTTTACTCTACTCCCCACAGCATGAACAGATACTTGCTCTCCTTCAAGAGACCAGGCTTAGCAGAAATCAATTAAAGGAAAACTTCTCAAGCTTCTGTAGTCCTGACCTCAAGCATACTCAGGTAATTTGTAGCAGCAACAGTTATTCAGTGTGGTTATTTCTGAGCTATGTGGACCATGTTCAATTATTCTATAAGGATGGTATGAATGTAGCTTGAGTATCATTTTGGGATCTATCTCAGCAAAATCATTTTGAAGAAAAATTATGTTTCTTTGGTCATTTTAGCTATGGAAATCAAAAAATTCTCTACCAAGTATTTATCAATTTCAGTTTTCAGAGAGATTGAAAAGGGTTGCCCATGACAAAACTAACCACCCAACCAAACAAAACCCATACACCTTTTCTCCAAACATCTGCAAAGAGGACTTTAAAGATATAAGGTCAGAGTGTTACAGCATAAGCAAAACAAAATTTTTTTTTCTTCTGATGGTATAACAGTGTGTGAGGAAAAAAGAGAGAGAATGGTAAAAGGAAGTGACTGGAAAAAATTGACTATCACTGGCAAAAAGTGTTAAAAAAATTCAAATATGTAAAGTGACAATATGAAAAGCTACATACTCATTAACTTATCCTTCCCAGAGCAGCTTCCAATTGCCTCTTATTGTAAGGAAATGCTGGAAAAGGTTTGATATAACTATGCTTATGTATCTTTTAACTCCTGTGTTTCTGTGGAAATTAAATCATTTAATAGTAAAAAATTGTAACATTTGCAAACTGTGTTTACAAATTAGATTATAAAACAAGAAACTATAGGTCTTTCTATGTTTTACAAATACAGGTCAGGAGTGGTTTGTGTGCAGTCATTCTTGACTTGGGGCAGAAGAATGGATTCACACTTTCTTAAGTTTTGTTTCAAACCAATTTTCTCTCATTAACATAGCCCTTTTTGCAAGTCCTACACCTACACACCCATAGAACTACAATTATGGGCATTCACATCACCAGTAGCCTAAAAAACTTCCTTTTACATCAGCAACATATAAAAAGAAGCAGTAATTTCTTATGTTAACTGCAGCTAAATTTGTCAAACTGAGTATTTTGCCTCCAGCCATTTCAGTTACTAAAAGTCACACAAAGATAGCACAGAAATGAAAAAATCTGAGGACTGCTGAGGCTACATTTCCATTAGAAACAGGTAAAGGTGTCAGTAGAAGGAGATTTATAGGTGAAACAATTAGTCCTGACAACCTAGTGTTGGTAACAATAGACAAATACACATTTTAAGTGTTTTACTATGGACTAGCCCTTCTCTGGTCCCAAGGACAGCCAATTAACAGTTGGACTAGAGTAGGTGAGTTCTTGGAGTGTGTCTTCTGACTTAATTTGAACAGAAGAGAGTTATTCCATTTCTGGTCTCTCCAACTGAGAGACTCACTTCAAAAGGGCATTCCTGGCCTAAACCAGGACCCCAATGTAGGCATGCCTTGACAATGAGATTTATGAAGCTATTGTATAAAGAAAGATTGACCTTATTGAAGGCAGTGTTGCAAAGGGAAGTAAGCAAGATCCAAGTCTGGACCCTGACAATTTTACTGAGCTTTAAAACTGAATTACGAATGCTTGCCTAAAGGTTTATATTTGCCTACAGAGGAAAGCAGGCAGCTCGAGGTCTCAGCAGGTGAATTAGAGATGATGCTCATCAACAATTTAAAGAATTGCCAGGAACTGTTACATTAGTTAGGCAGCCTATAAATTCCTTACTGTCTTAGCCGAAGAGAGGGATGACAGGAAGAGAAAACCTACTTTGCTTTTTGTTGGTGTCATGCAGGGCTGGATGCACAGAATCTGAGTGGACTGTATGACATGAAGAATTTACAAACTCTTACAGGGTAGCCAGAAGTTACCAATTTCTAGATTCCCAGAAGTCCTTATTATAACTGAATTCTAAAAATTTAAGATGAAGCTGGGATGTAAACACATGTATTGTTCTAGTTATAATGCCTGCAGGCCAAGTAACTCTTATCCAAATGAGGCATATAAATTAATTCTTCTGATGAGCAAGGGAGATTCTGTGCTTATTTATCCAGTGTGGGTAAAGGGACCTGTGTGTGCATGAAAGGATTTGGGGAGTTATTTGTTTGATTTAATGAGTATAATTTCTGTATTGAATTTTCAAGACGCATGAAATTTAAAGCAGACCATTATTTGCATGCAGAACCTCATGGAAGTATATCCTTACAGACCTTAACAAAGAAAAGCACACTATATGATTTCAAATACTTCTTCCTTCTGCTTTTCCATAGAATTAAATAAACTAATTAAACTAATAAACTAATTAAAAAATCCTATAGCAAAATGAACAAATTTAAAAAACACTATTCAGAAAATACGAAAAAAAAAAGAAGATTCGGGCTCTTTTTCCATGACCAAGTTTTCTATCTTCTAGATTCAGCCAGCTAAGGTCAGTCCAGAAAAAAAAAAAAAAATCAATGATTCATCCAGATTCCAGGCTACATTTTATTTCTTTGACATGTTTCTGTCTCTCCCACAAGGGTTTGAAAGATTTGAAAGGTAGGCCCATGTGAACCACCTGAAGATCAAGGCCATATGCAAGGTCCTTTACTTGGATCAAGGCAATCTCAAGGTCAGATACAGACTGGGAAGAGAATGGATCGAGAGCAGCCTTGAGGAGAAGGATTTGGGGATGTTGTTGGATGAGAAGCTCAACATGACCTAGCAGAGTCCATTTGCAGCCAAAAAGCCAACCATATCCTGGGCTGCATCACAAAAAGTGTGACCAGCAGGTCAACGGAGTTAATCCTGCCTCTCTACTCCACTCTCATGAGATCTCGCCTGGAGTCCTGCATCCAGCTCTGGAGCCCCCCACATGTCAAATCATTTATCTGTTTCTCTCCTAAACATTTCCCAGCTTTTCAATGAACTTTTAAATGAGAACTCCAAAGCTAGACTTTAACCAGAAGTTTAAAGTATGGGCTTAAGAAATGGTAAATATGTGAAGGCTGGTCATCTAAGCTGTCAAAATAGAAAAGAAAATCTGTCACCACTTAAGTGAACATGTTTGTGAAAGTCAGCCAAAGCCCAAGTGAAACAGAATCTTACAAACTATATGATTTTAATGCTGACAAAAGCACTTGATGTGGTTCTAGGTATGCCTGACTCTAATCTGAAATATTCTACAAGCAAAAGGAGATGCTTAACATTTACACAACTTACAGATACCTTTCATGTACATTGCTAATGGGTTGAGACTGCTTATCCCTCCTGAAACTGGTTAATAAGGCACACTTCCATCTAGAAACACAGATGACTAGAATTTACTGTGAACTTTGTCATTATAGTTACCATACCCATTCTTTCTTTCTTCATTTTCTTCATTAGTCAAAATTATTTTCTTTTTCCTTGGAACAACCTTTCTGTCAAAAAAGCTGCACAAAATAACAGTATTCTTTTCTTTGTAAGGCAGCATTTCTTGTTTCACATTGAAACCTCAATACCTTTAAAGAACTCATCCTTTCCAGCGGCGGGTAACTTGTTGGCATCTTGAATCTACTATGTGAGCCATGTGGTGTATGAACCAGACAAGCAAACTTTTACCAAACATGACGCAGTAGAAACTTGTATTACAGGAACATGGTTTAAGTAACCTTAAGATAGTTAGAAAGTAAAGAAGACAGTCAGAAAGTGAAGAAGACCTCATCCAATACAGGAAAAAGAAAATACATAGATAACTGTATTTTCCTTATAAAGGTTTCTACATAGAAACTTAGGCAATAAGCACAATAGTGTTAACGGTACCTGTTAAACTATTCCGCTGGATCTCAGCCCTATCCCGTGGGGGAAATCATGTGGCTCCACATTTCATTCCATTTTGCTGTAACTTCCATAGGAATCACAGAATGCCAGAACCACAGATTCACAGAATATGCCAA
>WEIV01021468.1:2670-81681 GCA_013390005.1 Calyptomena viridis
GGGTTTCAGGTGCCAGATTGCTTATGTACTGGCACCCTCGATTGCCTCTTGCCTGTGTCATGAAACCAGAGCTTGCTAGAAAAAGTGACAAATGCTCCAACTAAAAACTCTCTGGCAGCACAATCTGTCTATAATGACAAGGGCTGTTTATTTCAACTAGAAAAAGAAATGAGTTTTTCCTGCAGTTGGAGCACTGCAGGGGGGCTTGGAGACTTCAGGAGATTAAAAATATGGATATTAAATATTTGATGTATTTCAATAAACAGAATCTCATTTTCTCCCCTATTAATAGAGATGTTAACATCTTAAATTCGAAGGGAAGGCAGATTACATTCCATGTTACATTAGTTGCTAAAACACTATCTTGCATTAGACACGTGCAGAAAACACAAATTAGAGGTGCCTTGAAGTGTAGACTGGATTTTAGAATATTTCCTCTTTCCACTTTACATATGGCAAATTCCTTACATCTCACCTTGTAACTTGACTTAGTTGATAAGCTACAAGAAGTTATGCTTCTACATCTAACTTTTCTTTATGTGTGAAGTTTTCTGCTAGAATAATTTACCCTGACCAAGAAAATTAAAATTCTCATTACATCTCTAGAAAACAAAACACAAAAGTAGAAAGCAAATAAAGCTGTAAAGTAATGAATGGAAACTGGGACAATCAATTCCAGAATCTAAGTAATAATGGCTGCTATGTTTACAACCAGCATTATCCTAATCCTTAGGATAACACACAGAGTTTGAGGGTGTTTGTTAAAGTGGTCTAAAATAGATCTCTCACCATTTAATGCCAGCAGAAAGTGAGTTTGGATGCATTCACCTGCATGCGAAATATCAGGCAGCATGTTGATAACATACATGCCCTTCCATGCTTGCAGATTTCCTACGTGAGCCACAGTGATATTTTAAACATATTTGAGCTTGGCTTCTTTAGCTGCCCTTTATGAGAAGTCTAGAAGTGAACTTCATGGTTCAGAGAAACAGATTGAGATATTTACAGCTACAAAAGTCTTAAAAAGGCAAGTGGGCAAATGACTGTAAAACTGCTGAATAAATCTTGTTTATAGTTACAATCAAATGCTGCCATAAATCATTCTTATTTTTCATGGAGTTTAAAAAAAAACAAAAAAAAATAGCCAGGTGGTTCTGCAGCAAATTAGCACAAAATACTTCATCATGCCCAGAGCAATAAACAACATTCTTGCATGGATTTTGGTTCCATTGAATGAGCCAAACCATTCCCTGTTTTACTTTCTGTTTTGAAAAATCCAGTATTTGTTCATGTCTGCATAGAGCATGCACTGTTCCAAAATGTGACATATCTTTTATTGTTAAACATAGTGGATTCTGACAGGCAGACCCCGCATTACACTTCCAGGTCTCTGCTGAAATTTGGCACTGAACACAGCTACTCAAGCCAGGGGAATATATATCACAGGAGTCCAACAGGGAAAGAAATTTCTAAAACAGCAAATGGAGCCTGAAACTCCCAAGTTCAATGAAAGAAGCAAACTCTTAAAAGCCAGACTTGTGCTTGTGCTTCCCAGGCACCCCTGTACACCTCACTGTCTGCATCTGAAAAGTCCCAGGCCTTGAGTGACTGTGGTGCAGGTCCTGAGCTGTTCTATAACGTTATACACACATTCCATCCATGATTAGATTTTACTGCTCTTCCTTTCCTCTTCCAATATTAGTTGCAGCACTCCTCTGCAACTATTTTATTATGAAGTAAACATTACACTATACAAAAAAAGGAGACCCCATTGTTTTGCTTTCAGACCCCATGGATCCTCTTACAATACGTCAGAGAAATAGAGCTGTGATGGGATCCTATGCCACAACAGGCCACATTGTCCCAATAAACTAGCCAGCAACATATTTAATAAAGCACATTTTAGCATCTTTTCCTAGAGAAAAATGAATTTGATGTATTTGATAAGCAGAATGAAAGTCGTTCTCAGCATCTCTGGCCTAGCACATCCCTAAGTAGGGCCTTCAAAATTTCAGTAATTTCAGTAGCTGTGAGTGACTAAAAGATGATTCCCCCCTAAAATAAGACAAACATACTGTGTTGATCCTCAGCATCAATTAAAATACCCAACTTATTTGAAGGCTTTAAATCTAGAGCTAATAGTGTGTTCATATAAAGATTTTATACACATCGATAATTATAATTTTAAGAATAAATTTTCTTTGATATGCTTTGGATATATTTGGTTAAAATATAAGCTAAGTGAAAAGAAAACTGAGCTGGAAGCAACTGGGAAAAATTTTCCATATCAGAATTTCCAAGTTTTTGCTAAGAGCTCATTTTAAAGGAGAATTGAGAACATTAAATAAACAAAATATGTTGCTTCAAGCACCAGTGACTCGTTTTGACTTGCATTCCATATTCCACAGAAATCAAAACAAGATGTTTTGACAGCAATCTGACAAGATTATTAGCAGTAGCTAATCAATTCCCATGACATGTTTCAATTTCAGCAGGAAACTAAAACTGCCAGGATGGATGATAGCTCTGGTAGAAGCTCTGCAACAAGATCTATTCTGTCTCAGGTGACTGTTTCTATATATTTATTTAAAATGTGCTTCATCTGTCTGTATTAACACACATAATTTGTCACTGTCAATAGTTCTGGTTAGATTTTATAATATATATTATACTTTATATTTTATATTATATACACCAGCCTGTAAAATCCAACATTGTAAGGGAAGAAGCTTCACATAATTGTAGTTATGTTAACATTCATAACTCACATACATTTCCGGGGAAAATTTTAAAATGAAAACTTACAAAGAAGCAATGATCTTTGCTTTACTAGAAAATAAAATCAAAACAATTTTGATTACATTTTACAGGGCCTGTTGTCATAGAACCAGGGGTAATATTTTTAAACTGAAGGATTATCTATTTAGAATAGATACAAGAAAGAATTTTTTTTACAATAAGAGTGGTCAAACACTGGCAGAGGTTGCCCAGAGAGGTGGTAGATGTCACATCCCTGGAAGCATTCAAGGTCAGGTTGGATGGGGCTCTGAGCAGCCTGATCTAGTTGAAGATGCTCATTGTGGGGACTTGGACTAGATGACCTTTAAAGTCCCTTCCGACCCAAACTATTCTATAATTTTATGATTCTACTCCCAAAGACTATCCTTTTCTGAATTTTTATTACTCTCTTTTCAGGCTCATATTACAAAATCTGTTTGGCCACACAGATTTTCTACACAAATATAGAAGACAGACATTTGGCAGCTCCCATAAATACATACTTACTGGGACAAAGAATCATGGAAGCTTGTCAGTACCACTCAGTAGGCAAATCAGGTTCTTAAAAAAAAGATATTTTCTTTATTTCCAGCTATGCTTATAGGTAGCAGAAGTAAACAGCTGAGGACCTGGAGAGAGGCTATGCATGGAGCTGCCCCGGGGAGGAATCTGTATTTAAACCTTTACCAGAGGATGCTGGATATGGGGTTTTGGCTCTTGCTTACCCATCTTTCTGTATTTTACTCCTTAATCTGCTGGCTTCACCTGTCTTCTCTGCCCCAGCACCTCTGTTTTATACCATCATCCCATGAATTCCCTAGTACAGACCACCTGCAGTTCCCACAGTTGCATCCTTACAGGTACAGCACAGATCTAGAAGAAGACACCCCCAGCACAGCCATAGGCTCAGGAGAGGAAAGTAATCACTTACACAAATTCCTGAAGTGATTACTTGGTCAATTCAGCACATTGGTACTTAGTGTAAAACCAACCAGAATTATCAAAAATCAGTATAAATACACATGTACTCCCTGTAGATTTTCCAGTACTCTTTTCCAGTTCAGTACTCTTGGTTCATGCTATTTAACAGCTGCCCAGCTGTGCACTCAAAAGCATGTGTGATGAGGCTCTCATGTCAGAGCTGATTTCATACGACTCTGGATGAGAAACCTTTTCAGCACTATGTTAGAAGCAGTTAGTCTATCTGAAACCTTTTCTGAAGATGTCTGTGTCAAAGAAGAACAAGGAAATATTTGCATCCTCTGTCATCTCCCCACATACCAGGATGGCCCCAAGACTGGGACTGGAGCCTGCCCTCCAGCACTGAACAGAAGTAGGGCACTTCCTGCATCTACACTGGAAAGCCAGAAACAGCATTTGCCTTGTTTTCTTTTTGAGAACTGTGCTGGCACTCAAAGACTCATAGGAAGACTTGAGTCGGAAGGGATGCCACCCACTAGACAAGTTTACTCCAAGTCCCATCCAACCTAGCCCTGAACACTTCCAGGGATGTGGCAGCCACAACTTGTTTGAGCAATCTGTTCCAGTGCCTTGGCACTCCCTAAGTAAAGAATTTCTTCCTAGCTAAATCTCTCCTCTTTTAGTTTAAAACAATTCCCCCTTGTCCTATCACCATCAGCCTGTGTAAAAAGTTGTTCTCCCTCTTTTTTATAATCCTCAAGCGTAGATGGCAGCACTGCCATCAGTGAGGCATGAGGCACAGTCTCCCCTGTCTGTGCTGGACCTTAGAAAAGGTTGCCCTTCCCAGCACAGAAATTTTAACAGAAGGGAAAGGGTTTGACATTTTGCATCATTTAGTGAAATGCCAGACATCTACAGGGCATGAGAGGGCCCTCTGTGTTCCCACTCCACCTTCTACATCCTCCCGTGGGGAGCTAGAGTCCGTGCCCAGGCACCATATCCTCCCCCTCATCCCTGCACTGTGGAGGAGGCAGCAGCTCCCCACTGCAGTAAATCATCTGTCAGCTCCTGTTGATGCCATATTCCCCTTCATGCTCTTGGACTGTATCTTTACAGCACATGCCTGTAAAGATTAAGCTTTAGAAGAGCCTTAAGTGTGGTGAGGCCACCCTTGGAGATCTCACACTGTTAAGACTCTGGTCTTAACTCAGAGTTTTCCAGCTGAAGCTGAAGGCAGTTGCCTAGACAACAAGTCTGAGTCTGCAGCAGTGAATTGTCAGGGCAACCACCTCTGGCCATACCTGTGATGTGCTAAACAACACAATCAGCCATCAGACATGGAAGGCCACACCCAAAAAATTGCATGTTAAAAAGGTAAAAGCTTCCACCAGGGTATCTGTTTGCTAAGCCAAAGATACTTTGCACTTGCCCACCCCAAAAAGCTGGGTACAGTTACTCCACCAAAGGCAAGAAAATATTTTTAATCTTTTGGTAAAGAAAATAATCCTGTCTTAGCTTAATACATATCCATATAACACGACTGTGTACAACCTTTCTGTAGTTTGTACACAGCATCCTCTGTTGACACTGTCACTGTCTTTTGGGGGATGTCAGTCATGTAACATGGGAGGAAGCTCACTATGTTGTTTCATGAAGAATTTGCTCTCCATTTCTTGTTGGCCTACAGCAAGGCACTTATGTTTATGACCAATTTTAAATATTTCTTCTACTGTGTTTTTTGTTAGAGTATTTGTTTTAAGAAAAGACATGTCCAAAATGTATTGAAGAAAGGTTGGGGAGAGGGAAAGAAAATTATAGTAGTATGTAGACATTCATTATTTAAACTAATTTATAGGCTCTGGAAAATATTTGAACATTTTCCTCCAAATTTAGCCAGTCTTATGAGATATTCATTATTAATTTTCCCAATGTACTTCAAACAGTGCAATCATAATTAAAAAAAATTCTGATTTTATCTACTTGACCATCTCTCAACCAATAAAGAAGTCACAAGGCAGAATACTGGCAGAGCTCCTGAGCACCTGCCTTTTGGTCTCTGTCCTGTGCTCTGCATGCTGCACCTCATGCCTCTGAGAATTTGATTAAGGAAGTTTAATTTTCTCTCCCCAAAGCAGCACACACCAGAAAAACTTCTCCAGCTCCAAATTCCGAAACCTCTCTCAGTCAGATCATGTGAGCTATGCTTCAGAGTTTTACTCAGACTTATTTCAGAGTTATATGTCTATGCCTGTCCAGATTGTGCCAGGTTCCCTTACTTCTATATCTACTTCATCCAACCCTATAGTCTTTTTCCCAAAGGAAAAAAAGTGTCCCATCTGCAGATGCTCCTGACAGTCTAACTCCCAGCACCAAATTCACTGCAAAGACTTGAATGGACATCACCTTATCATTCACTGCATAAATTACAGGCATGGTTCTGCATTTTTAAGCATATTTTCACTATTTTAAGGATGTGGACTACTTGGGTGGGAGCTGGGGCTGAGGCTTTTTGTCTGTTTTGCTCTCTCACAAACTTCTGACAAATTCTGCTAAATTCCACCATGCCCCTGCCTAAAAATGCCATAATGCAAAGCCTAAAGACCACTATTTTGTACTTCCATTTAAACATATTCTGCTATAATGGAGACTGAGTATTGAAATTTTCTTATTTGTTCAGGGACTGCACAATCTCTCTGAAACTTCTGGTGTTAAAGTCTCTGTTTTTAATGTAAGCAAGAAGCTGCTTTGTGAAACATTTTCCTACGGAATTAGGGAATACTGTCACATTCTAGTCTAGCTTCACTTGCCACAATTTTTCTTATCCCTTACCATTATTTGGGCGTCAGTGGCCCCATGGATTAGAAGACAGGCAGTCCAGCTCTTCGGACATGTCATGGCCGTGGCTGAAGCTGCTCAGCACTCTTTGAGGCAGAGCTGCCTGAAAAGTTAGGAAACATGTCTATAGAAAATGGACTATCCTTTACTCTCTAACTATTGTGAAGCTTTGGGGAGGCCAGTCTTGGACAGTTTTCCTGCACATTTCCCCCTATTTGGGGCTTATTTTATAAGCAAGCCCCCAAGAGGCTGTTTGGTTACCAAGAATAAGTGTTACCAAGAAGTGTTACTCCAGAGTGCTCAGGCACTCAGCAATGAGCCCCTGTGGCAAAAAATAGCTTTATGTAGATTGCAAGAGGTACTGAGAGGAAGCCGAATCCCCTGAGGCTCTTGTAGGAGGGGGAATAAAAAGGTTTTTTTGTCCCACTATGTCATACTCATGCAGTCATGCCAAAGCGCAGTGGTGCAGTGCTCCTGCTTTTCAGGGGCCTCTGGATGAATTGTTTGGCTCCAAGAACAAGATACCTGGAAGACACAGTGATTAATGGCAGAGCAGGCTTTCCTCTCTCCTTGGAGGTCAAACCTTCACAAGCAGGAACGAGGAGGCTGCTAACACGGGACTGGGATTTCTTCCCAACACCTCCCAGATTCAGAAACTTGGTATTTTTTTTCTCACTCAGTACATTTTTTTTCCAATAATAGAAACTGTCATCTGTAATTGAGACTATCACACTGAAATGTAAGACTAGTGCAGAAGTGTATGTAATTTAACTAATTCTGAGCCTGTTCATTCCCCTTGCTAAAACAGACTTTTTAAGTAACTCTATCCAGTCTTTTCCAGCCAGCTACATGTTTTACTATAAAAACAAGGCAAGCTTCCATCACTTATACAAAGCAGAGGAAGGATGGTGGAGACTGTGTTGCCTCCTTCAGCTTGGACTATGCCTGTTTTCCTTAGTGGTCATGGAGATTTGCCATTTTTTTAAAGTGTGCCAGACCAGTGCAGGTGGCTGATACTCCATCTTCATGTGGTAAAGTGGCCCCAGAACAGAACTGGTGATATTTAACCATGGGTTTTAAAATATTTTTACTTAACTTGGGGCTTATATCCAGTGAATTGGAAGTGGGATTTGGATAAGTAGTTTAATACAACTGTTGCTGTAGGTCTGATTTGTCTGACTTCGATGTTGGTAAAATGCCATGCATTTCTTACACCATGTACTAAAGAACAGGACAGATAAAATGGCTGAACTTACGAGTTTTGTGTATTTATTACCACTCTGGTATTTATAGCCCAGCAGTGGTTTTTGTGACACTTCCACAGGGTGCAGATTTAACAAAGTAATATTTCCTTGGTTGAGGTTTCAGTGTATTTTACATTTCAGATAAGTGGTCTTCAAATTCCAGTTCTGCACTGACTGCATAAAAATTGTTTGTTACTAAGTTATCAGGAAGAGGTTGAAGATAACACACATACATTCATCTTGTAATACCTTGTGATTTTGTAAATGCTAAAGGCAGAAGTCTTGGGGCAGACAGAAGAAACTTGGCTTTGTCTTCAAGCCTTTGTAGCATTAACAAAAATACTATTTTTAGCAGACACAAAATCATTGATATACTTCTGAAACATTTTTTCAGCTCTTAGTCTCTCATATTGAATGTGAAATGGTTCCTGTTATTAGCAATTATCTTTCGTCATAAATACATCTCTCAACTCACCAAGAGCTGTTTGCCAGATATATATGATAATGCCTTCTTTGCTGTTTAACAGTAAACTGAGACTATTATTACTTTACTGTCACTAATTAAGAAAGAATTTCACCTAGGAGATACCTTTATTTTTCAGTTTCTTGATTTTTCAGGTGAGCTGAATTTCAGCCCAGGTCACTTGAGTTTGCTTTTTTTGATTATGGTTGAGTCAACAAGTTTGCAAGTATTGACCTCTTTTTATGTGACACTTTTCCAGTCCTGTTCTGATTAAGCTGTGATTTAGAAGAAGCATCAGTTTGCTAAACAAATTTGGGTATGTTTTTCCAATTGTAACTGTGGCATATTGTGAGTTAGCAAAGTTGATCAATGATCATGATTCTTGATATAAAAAGCCCATTTAGGATAAAAAAGCCCCCAAAACATAAATGATTAAGAAACCTAGCATTTCAGAAGTGTAGGAAATTGGTAACATTCTGGCTGAATGCTGAAAAAGTACCAATATGTTTAGAGAACTACTGAAATTCCTTGGTCTCCTTAAAATACTGCAGCAGCTCTTCATTCCTGTGTCATTTCTGGTCCTTTGATAAAGAAAACATAAGCCTGATACTTGCACACACAGGCTAGAAAGGAGAAATATGAAAATAGTCACAGGTCCTCATGGAGAATTGAAAACATAACAGTTCCTCTGACTTGTGGCATGCAGGGAAGGTGGCATGGCTGATGCTGTGCTTGGTTGCCTGTGGATGCTGAGTTTGGTTGGTAAATATCTTGCTATATCTAGCTGGTTCTTGTACTTCATTGGACAGCAAAATAGACAAGAAAATGATTGTATAAGAACCCCCCAATTCCTTATAAATAGGCATGTGGTTTTCTGAGACACTCAAGTTACATGATATTGGGCAGAAATCTGTCTTTGGAGCACAAATCACTGTTTCTGAAACAGAAGGCATCAATTGTCCCCAGGTGCAAGGGATGCCTGGGGCACACAGGAAGGAGGACAGTCCCACTGACAGAAGCAAATTTGTGGCCACACTGAACATGATGTCAATGTCCTGTGCCTGGCTACAAACCTACCCCTGCACACACAAGGCTTTTAGCACTGCAAAGCTGTGCTCATTGCACAACCACCACACAGTAATACTGTTTCAGAACATGATTAATACCTCAAAATAACAGCTCATATTTCTCTGGCCAACTGTCAGATAATATGCTAGTAAGACAGCACAGATTTCATTCAGAAGGTAATTGAATCCTCCATGTGACAACTCAGGCAAGTGAACAGCTGTGAAGATCCACTGTCATTTTCTCTAGCCTCATCCACTGCTAAGGTGCAACTAAATTAATAATACATCTTTTGGGTATTTTACAATGGTCCATTATTAGGGATGTAACTGCAGTAAAACTGGAAAGAAAATACAAAGTAAAGTAAAATAAAAATTAGAGTAGAATAAAAAGTAAATAAAAAAGTAAGGTAGAATAAAAGAAGGAATACAAAATAGAGGACTTGAAAGAGGTGGGAAAAATACTATCTTCCTAAACTTCCTGTATTTTTAAAGGGGTATTTTCTGCATCAATACCTTTCCAAACTGAGGGATGAGAATATGGATTTGTTAAAAAAAAAGGCACATCTAGTGGCCCTAGAAGTCTCCTATGATATCCAGAGGGAGTATGAAAAACATCAAAGAAAAGGTGAAGTTCACAGTCATAGGACAAACAAGATGGCAGAGATAGCATGGAGCATGCTGGAGCATGCAGAGATAGCATGAAGCTTTCAGGGAGCATCACAGAGGGGACTTCAGTGTAAGCATCTAATTCTAGAAACTTCACATCCAGTAAGAAATGTCCCTCCTACACTTGGGTGACCAAGAGATAGAGAGTGGCCCATAGATGTCAGGAAACCAATTCCCTAAAACACGCTGGAAAACACTTTTTATTTCCTCAGCAATGTTCTGTGTCTTCTATGATTATATTTCTTTTTAAATCCATAGATCAGAGAACTCATAAGCCCATCTGGGGATGGACAGCACGAGGCTGTATTTAAATGTCAGCCCACAAGGCTCTAACCAAAGCAATGCTGAACCCAAATTCAAACCATCATTATCACTACAGAGAGATCTTTTCCTGGTACCTGTGGTCTTTTAGTTTCATCTGGCAGAGCCAGGCAGTGAGGCTGCCCTCATGCATAGCATTCAGGCAAAGGTGAATTTTAAGATTGACAAGCATTTAAGAACAGCCTCATTGTATCCCACTCAGCAGGATCCAAGTACATATTTGGATAGTTTGTTGCATAGAGATGGGGCTTTCAGTTGTCCCCCACCTCAAAGAAAAAGTTATAACTTATAAACCTGCTGCAACTTATGCACAAAAAAACTTGACAGTGCCCAAGTTGTAACAGTGCATAAGTTTTAACTTCTAGACCTAATGCACGGAAAAAATTGACAGTAGTTGTGGACAGAATCCAAGTAACATTAGAAAACTTTTTGCATAATTTCTACACCATGTCAAAAGACTGAATCTGAGATATTTCAGAAAAGGCTCATTAAAGGGTTTTAGTATTGTTCTCTCCTAAATAAGCTGTTTTATTACTCCCTCTCTCCATGCCTATTCTTATCCAAGTCACCTACCCTGACTTGCCAACTACCTACACAAGAGTGGTGAAGAGAAACTTTGTAAAAAAACGGATTCTCTATATTTTCGACAATGACGCACATTATTTAATTTACCATACACAGAATTCAGAATTCGTGTACAGCTGGACTGTGACTGAGATGGCAGCAAAAAGGTAAACTCAGACATTACAGCTGTAGGAAAAGAGCAATCATTGGTAAAGTAGGCAGACCTGCCAACATACTGCTACTGGAGGCACAAGCACTGAGAGTGCTTAGTATAGAAGAAGAATAAATGCATAAAAATACCAGCAGCTGCTCTTTGTGATAAAGCCTGGACCAAACAACCAGCCAGGAAGGTAATAGCTAAAATGCAAGTTAATATTCTTTGCAATGTTGTTCTCGGCATAAGAACCACAGAAAAGGGATTTAGGCACATATTTCAAATCATACAGATGGCTCCACAGTTCAAGGGGGGCAATATGAAAGCAAAGCAAGATTTTTAGCAGAAAGATAATTGTCAATGTTGAAAAAATCAAGCTGAGTTAAAGATAAGTGTATAGCTTCCCCTATCAAGATGGTTTAGCATAGCAGGGACTGCACTCAGCATCACCTTGCACACACAGTCTGGGGCTGCTCCTGCAGCACAGCTGCCCCAGGCTGGGTGGGAATGCTTCACATGGGATGACCAGAGAAAGACAGCACAACACTCATACTTGTTAATTAACAATGAGAACTTACCTAAACAAGTGCATTTATGCGTATTGAGATGGGAACAGATCCAATTTCTCTCCCACCCTTACAGCATCCTTTTGTTTGACTCCTAACTCAGCATCTCATTGGGTTATGTTAACAAATCTACAGCACAGTCAAGAAAACAGGGAAACCTCACTGCAAGAGATAAGCAAAACAAATGCTTCTGCTTTCGCAGACATTTTAGCCAAATTATATTTTAAAACAACCTATTAGTCCATACAGATTTCCCAGTGAATGAATCAAATGTATATAAAGATATTACAGTGAACAAAACAGTTTGGTCACCACACTTGAGCTTCTGTTGCCCTCCTAGGCACATTTGGGATGCCTGTAGTCCCAGCCTGTCTGGGAGGATGCCTTTTGGACAAATCTTGGCTTCACTTCCTCAGGGGCACAAGGGTGGCTGCAAACAGCAAGGCCTTTTGCCTTATTGGCAGCCAAGAGCTGATGTCCAGGGGAGAGAGTAAATATCAGGAAAATATAACCACCTTCCTTCCCAGCCTCACAAGCAAAAGGCAGTGTATTTGCACTTAATGATACCATATTTGAGATGATGCATTTAATAAGCCCTGTAGTCAGACTGAAGCTCAGCTCTAGGAGCTCCAAAAATTGTGAATCTAAATAGCTTTGGCTTAGCCTCAGCTCTCTTGCAAACAGCAGCCCACCTGCACCAGGAGCTGATGGAAGGAGTGCACTTTCACATAAGGTATAATTCAGACATCGAATAAAGCAATTTAATATTGTATGGTTGCCCATTATTTTTCATAAGAGAAAGCAAATAACATTTGTATGATACAACTCCTTCCAAATACAAATGGACAGTGGGAGCGAAAGCTCTGGCTTTAAATAAGTCTGGAGCTGTAATTTTCAGCTCTGATTTAAAGTTGGTTCTTATTTTTTAGTTCTAAGTTCCTTTTCTTGATATATATACACACTTATATTCCAAGCATAAGTAAATTGCCTTGGATCTCAGTACACCCATTGCTTCAGGAATCTTTTTACATTTGCAAAAGAATGAATGAAAATAGCCCAGAGTCTGATATGAACATCTTTGACTGTAGTATTCAACATCCCATACTCCTCAAGTTAATCCTCTTACTGTGATTAGCAGAAGAACAGAAGGGTTGTAAGGAGAGTCTTAAGTGGGCTTTGGCCTCAGCCTGGGTTCATAGCCCAGACTGGCTCCTATCCTTCTTGCGTGAGTGGCCCAAAATGAATTTCAGAATCCTCACTAATTAAATACATTCAAGGGATTTCTAGGAAGGCGAGAAGAAAAATAAAGCATGACAAAGAGAAAAAAGGAAGTTTATATGGCACATGCTGAAGGTGAAGGGAGTGAAATTTGTCATCAACTAAACCACGGCCCTAATCAACAAATTGTGGGTGATGCACTTACTGGAAAAATGTGGCAGAGTACCTGTGCACACCAAAGAACACATGTGGGAAGAAAATCACTGCAACCTTCAGCATCCCAGGCAAAATCACAGCTTCTAAGAGAAGGTGACACTTAGCTATCAGTGCTGAAGCACAGTATGTCATGCAAGGAAAGCTCACTGCCAAACCCTCAGAGCTTCTGTTTGCACAGTATGGTAGAGCCCAGCTCCAGTGCCATTGCCTCCCAGCCCCCTCTCACTATTTACCTATTGCTCACTTACTGCTAGTAAGACAAGGCTATAAGCTATTCATTATTTAAGACACTTTTTTTTTCCTCCAGAAATCTTCACTGTGTAAGTTAGCTCTTCTGAGATTTACTTAGACCCATCTAATTAAAATCAAGCAAATCCACTGACCATACATGTCATTCTTGGTTGCCAACATTACTCCACATATACCTAAAAATCAAGACGCTTGCTCTAGAGTGTTTAATAGTGAACAGCTCCTGGTTTTCATACTGGCCCCTCTCTTCTTTTCCTCTTTCTGATTTACTTGCACTTTGTAAGTCTTTTCAGATCTGAGTGCACTGTTTCACAATCCACATGACAACTTCATTCTGAAAACTGGTTCAAAACTACTAGACCCTATTATGAGGCCTAGGTTTCATTATTCTTCCTAAAACTAGCCAATAGAAATAATATATTAAATATTATATAATATAAATATATAGCCTATATTAAAAAGCAGAGCACTAAGATGCAAAGAAATACGATGGAGGGATAAACTAACTTTAAGCAGCAACTTCAGTTTGGGAAAGTCCACGCAGTTATACTTCAACAGGATTGCATTAAAAAAAAAAACAAATCAAGATAGGAATAAAGTAAAAATGTAGTTTTATTTTAGAAACCTGAGCATCTCACAGACAGGCAAAACAGTCAGTGTGGAGCCAGCCTCTCATGGACTGGCTATCTGATTTATATCCCCTGCCAACTCCCTCTGGATGACTTCCTTACACAGCCTTACCCAGAAAGCAGAGCTTGCCCAGCTCTCTGGAAGCATCTTCCACCAACCAGGCAAATTTCTGGAGTTTGGGTAAGATTTTAGGTTCTGGAAATAACGTGCAAGAGCACGCATAGAAAAGCACATTAAGGAATTGGTTTTGACACTTGAGGAGATGACGTTTGAATAGGATTTTTGAGTAGGATTTTAAAGTTGGAAAAGTTTAATTTCAAGAAGTATGTTTTAAAGGAGTGCCAGCAAACTCTGTGAAGACAAGCAAATCTAGATAAGCTTGCACACGATTACCCAAGAACAGATCAATAGTATAACATTAATATCACCAGAGCCTATAGGGGCTATGAGGAACTGTTCCACCCTCCAAAACAGCCATTTGTGTTCACAGGCAGCAAAAAAATGCACAGCATGAAGGAAGGGGGTGCTGGTGGTGGTGTGAAATGGTAACATTTCAAAAAAACCCCACTGGACTCTTTCTGAAACAGAAGAGCACTGTCTCTGGAATAACAGCATCTAAGTGTGACTAGAAGATTATTGCCACATATCTTGTCTCCCTAAGGACCCACAAATTGTTGGAGGAATTTGAAGTGACACATTTACCCGACCAACAAGTTGGCATATTTGACACAGTGTGGCAGTTTGTCAGCATAACGTGACTGTAACACCATAGCCCCAGCAGGATAAAAGGAGTCAAACACACAACACAGGAAGCTTATAAAAATGAGGAAATAATCTTATTTTTCTCAAGCAAGGCAACTTACCTGGATCATCATCTATGCATTAGACTTCTGGAGACAAACTGCAACTTAAAAAATACTTCTGAAATGGATTTTGAGCTGATTTGTTGACATTTTACACTGCATTCCTCTGGGAGCATCTTTGTTTTCACACCAGCTCTTGGAATCCTCCCTTGTTCTTGACTTCAGCATTCAAGCATTTCAGATATATCCAAGCATTAACCAACATCCTTCTGTTCTACAAATAGAGGTGACTGTTGGCAGAACTCAGCCCAGTCATTTCAAAGGCTTGCGATAGACTAATTTTTCATAGACATGGGAATAAGCAAAACTTAATAGGCATATTTGCTATTTGCTGGCATGAGGCACTAGTGGTTGTCCAGGGCACCAGAGACCACTTGCCATGTGAGCAGTGAGCCCTTATCCTTGCAGGCTCCACTTACTGGGATGTCTCTGAGATGGGACCCCAGGTCTGCTGGAAGGGCTGCACTTCCCACCAGCCAGCAGCACAAAGCCAGAGGCAATGGGCTTTCATGGGCTGCAAAGAGCTGCCACCTATTTCAGCCTTCTCTAGAAAGTGATGGTTATGGATACACTAATAAGAAGAGATACTTGTTAACTTGATGAACACAACTGGATGAGGCAGTTGTTTTATCCCAATGGTATGATATTTTCTGTGAACCAATAGACCACACCTACTTTTGCACAGTTAAAAAAAAAGATCATCTTTGGCCTTTGCAGAGAACAGAATTAATTGAATACTAATTTTTTTTCTCTTCTCGCACAAACATGCCCTAAAATCAGTAGTGAACAAGCTTCCCCAAACCCCATCAACCTGCCAGAGCCACGTGTGCTGGAACTTTCTGTCCAGCACCTGCCACATGCCAACAGCCAGGATGGCTCTTCTGTCCTGATTCATTCCTGAAGAGGAAAACCTTTTCTGTTAGTGTTCAGCCATAAACATTATTCCTCAGACTTCCATTAGTAGTCACATTTACACTAATTATATATTGGAGAAAAAAAAGTTTTTATTATACTGCAGATCATGAGCGACACAGTTGATTGCTCTTTGAGATGTAATCTAATGCTGAAAGCTGCAGTGAGAGCACAAAGAGTATCTGATAGCTCAGAGCTGCAATGTTTGAGCTTCCCTGCACTGTGCACGTATTCAGGCACAGGAGAGACTGACAATTGTGTGCCCCAGCTCTGAAGACGAGGCACTTAGTGTGCCTTTTAGATATGGTAACAAAAGGCATTCACACAGAGCATGCAATGAGACCACAGAACAAGGAAAGAGAAAAGTGCTAATAAGAGATGGCAGAGCAGCATTTCTTGTGGCATATCATATACCATTCTCTTCATGGCCAGTTATGCTGGTTTTCCATTGCCCCTTCTATCCTGAAGAAATGCTTGAGTTGTCTTTATGGTTTAAGAGACAACTTGAATGCAGGTTTTAACCATAAAGCTTTGCAGAGGCCTTGGAAATTTTATAGAGCTCTATAACCATACTGACAAAAGATGTATAATTTTGTGTCTACTTCTATTGCAAGCTAAGTCTCTTAAGTGATTCTCTCTGTCTTATTGTAAATTCTTAACTGTTATATACTGTGGATTAACTGATGATCAGTTGTAATACTGATTTTCCTTTAAAAACGTACCCCTGTGGAGGCTGTATTTACTGCTTTAAACACCAACCGCAGAACCATTTGTGTTGCAAATGGCTTCATCAAGCCCAACCTTTAACCCAGCACTGCCCAGTCCACCACTAAACCATGTCCCTAAGTGCCACATTTACACAACTTTTAAATACTTTCAGGGTGAAGATTCAGCCACTTCCCTGGGCAGCCTCTTCCAGTGCTTGCAATCCTTTCAGCGAACAAATTCTCACATTTGTTAGGCTTGTAATGCTGTACATGAGCCAAGTAGGTTTAAAATATTTTCTCAGGCTACTTTTGTGTAAGAAACTTGAAAATTTCTTCTTTAGTGAAGTGGGAGCTGAAGTTTCCTCTCCCACACCTCCCTGTCAGGCTGTCACAAGCCACTGTGCAGTTTCTGGAGAATTCATAAACTCCAAGGATGCACTACAAACCAACACAAAATGTTCATCCTGAGCATGGGAAAATGCATATGAACACAGATCATTCCTAGCGTCTTGACTTGAGCAAGGAAAGATCATTCCCAAAGTAGATTCTCCTAAGGAATTGAAATTAGGATACTTTATTACAAAAGAAAAATAAAGAACCTATTGCCAGCAAACAAAACGCACAACTTCTATAAACTGATAAGGATTTTTGTATATGTTACATGAATGTTTTATTCTGGCTTCACTTGAGGGTTGGCTGATTCTACCTCTCCTTTTGTCTCATAGAACAACTTCTACTTCTTGTCCCCCCAGCAGCTTTGTCCAAGGGCTACAGCTATAAAGGTACTTAGACCAGGAGGACACAACACAGCAGAGGAGAGACAGGTGGCTTTGCTGCAAATGGAGATAGGAACTGCTCTTCATTCCAGTCAAAGTGCACTCACTGCAGCAATAAAAAGAAGGTAAGACCTGTACATGCTTCAGGATTTTACAGAGGCTACTTCAAAGAAGAAAAGGAAGTTTCCCTAAGACAACTTTTTTGGATGAAGTTTGGAGGCCAACCCCTATTCGCTCATTGACAAGAGTGTGCCCCAGAAAAACCAAGGCAGAGGAGTTCAAAACCTTCAAAAACAAAGATCTAAGATCAAAACCCTCCAACATCATGACCCAAATACATCCTCACAGCTTTTCAACACAGGATAAAAAAAGAAAAAGCAGAAATAGCAGCTTCAAAAGGAAGGCACAAACAACACTGATATCCAGAATAGACCAAAGATCTGTATCAAGAGGAAAAAGTTTCAAGCTGTCTCTAACAGTTGAAACATCCCGAAAGTAGGCTTCCCAAAATATACCTCCAAATCCTAGTGGATAAAACCTATCTCAATCACAGTGTGGTCATTAGTGAACCTAGTATGGCTGCACTAAAGCCCTTCAGGTAAGAAATAGAAAATAGAGATAGGGGAGAAAAACTATGAAGATATTGGTCTCAGGAAGAAATGGGAGAAAAGAGGGATGAGACTGCTTTTACTGACTCCACAGCTGCTATTTTGTTGTGCCCTTTTGGTTTGGTGGGGTTTTTTGTAAAAAAAAAAGCAATACTACCAGCATCGTTCATGAACAGGTATAATGTGCAGGTAACCCATTCCTTCTGCTGCAAAACTTCCTACTGCTCCTGAGGAAATCATTCTGGAGTAGCCATTCAGCTGTGAGACCCTTATTATAAGAGCTATGCATAGTCCACTGACACATGAAAAACCTCACAAAATCACGCAGAACCACTGCTTCCTTTCATAGTTTTTCCACACACAGATTCCAAGTCTACAGTATTTGGCCATATATTTGATTTCAAACTGGTCTCCTGTGTCCTGAGTTGGCTGAATTCTGGACAGTTTCCTAAACTGTGCCTTCCCAAAGTTTGAATTCAACTACATCCATGGTATCAGAGCTCTCTCAAGCTTACATGAGCTCCATTTTGACCTTCAGTGGTCCAATTTCGTGTTGAGGGATAATTATTTGTCAATATGGTCTCCAGCTGCTGTGAGTGCTACAAAGGACTAAGGTGGCCCAGCTCATAAGAATGGCTTTTCAGTCTTATAGCAACCAAAACCTATTCTCCGTTTTCACCTTTCTATCACATTAACAGCTCTTCTCTCTGAGCTTTCATTTCTACCTGGGTATGGCAGGTAAAACCTCCACTCACCACCTCCATTTCCAGAGAGCACCAGCATGAGGAGATTTCTGAATACCCCATCATCTGCTCCTTCACTCCTGATACTGGATGTTTTCAGTAACTGCTCAGCTACAATTTGCCTGGGGGAAGTCAACATCACACAGCACTCAAGTCCTACCTGGTCAGTGCTGGGTACCACCAGCAACTGCCACAGCACAGAATAGAGACCTTAAAAGTACAATTCTGTGTTTACAGACCATGAACTCCCACAGGAGTGCCTCAAACCCAAAGAGAATATTACATGGTGGCTCTTAAGCCCACATGGATGGCATTTGAAATCAATGAATTGGGATGGATGAACGCTTCCTGAAGAGACTGATAGGGAAACACCCTGCTAGTCCCTGTGCAGCATCCCCAGGAATGAGGGGAAGAGCCACTGCATGGCTCTCTGACTGAGCTAAAGGGAGGCAGCAAGAGTTCTGATGAGCAACAGCCCAGCTGCCAAAACCTGTCTGAACACTGAGAGCACGAAAAAGAGCAGGTTTGGCTCTGCTCTGGGAGACAAGCATTTCTGCACCCCCAGGGACCACAGGTATGGTGAGTGGGTAGCATGATGCTCAAGAGGAGAAGAAACCAAATAGGAACTGAATATAAACAAGTAGTAACTGTCCAGAAAACAGCTTGTCACTGAGGGCAGAAGGTGAGAGAGCAGTATTATTTTAGTCTAGAATTTGGCCATCTGAACGCAGAAGTCATAAGTGTTTCTAGGATCACCAAAGTATTCCCAGTTTTTGTTTAACTTGCTGCCTATCCTCTGCTTTTGGTTGGCAAAATTCAGAGTGACAAGAGAATTATCAGACCACTGAAATGGGAGGGAGATAAAGGTGTGCACAACATAAGGCTAGCCTTTCAGGAAAGCCAACAAGCCACGTGATCATTAAGAACATTTTCATATTGTACCTGTTTCTTTTTCACATACACACTGGTCTAGGCTGGGGGAAGGGAGTGTGGGGGGAGCTTTCCTTTGATTAGGAGAGCAGTGGAGATGAACTGTGGTGAACAGTGCCTTCTCATTCCATGGGGCTCCCTCACTTTGAGCTTTGCAGTCAATGTTTGGGCTTGCTTTTCGTTGCACAAATTATCTGCAGGAAGGATCTTGGGTAGCAAGTCTAAGGAAAGACCAAAATCACAGGGCAAAATGCTGAGATACAGAACAAATGTTGGATAAACCCCACTGGAAAAACATCTGCATTGTGCACACAAATGTTTAATCTGTAAGACGTGTGCTTGGCTGTTTAGAAGGGACATAGCAACTACCCAGATTTCCATGAGGGAAAATCCATGTGTACATCTCATGGAGTCCAGAGGCCAAAACCTCTGTTTAATTCCCATAAGGTGATTTAATGGATGATGAGCTCTTTTAAAAACTGTAGATGCAACTGAAGATGCAATGGAGTGGAGAGGCTGCACCCACTCCATTGGCCCTGTCCCTCTATACCTTTAATGCCATGTTTCTTGCCCAACAGGTTACAAGTGTCCCTTGAGGAAGGGTCAAATTATGTTATTTAACTTGACTAATAAAGCTCCTATAACACACTACAATGGAGCACAACTTTTATAAAATCTTGCAGTGACTTCTTGTTCCAGTCCAAGCCCCCACAGTCACATATGGAACCATGGGAGGGTCTCAGCCTGTGGTGGCTTGGTGTGAGCCTGCAGGACAGAAAGGCATCCTGTCTTGATGCTTCAAGATGCTCAAAACAAGCATCTCTTGTTTCCTTTTCTCCCTGACAAAGCTCCCCCAAAGCTCTGTCATTGCTCAATGAGACCAAAGCTGGGGCAGGGGACATGCTTCAAATGCCAACGTCAGACACCAAGGTTTGGGATATAAGAAAGTTAGATCCTTCTTCTGCCACAGGCCTGTGCACAAGAGGGGTGTTGGAGGGCAGGCTCAGTGTGTGAGAACAACTCTGCACCATTTTTCAAAGGGAAGACTGTGAGTAAAAGCAGTGATTCACTCCTCAGCCTCCCAGCACTGAAATATATATATATATACTACACATGTAACAGTTCATGGAGCTTGGATTTATTAGGAAAAATCTCTACATTTGGAAACTGGCCACCAAAAAACCATCCTGGGCACTGAAATGTTGCATTTATCCCCTCAGAAAAAATACAAAAGCCAAGCAGGGTGGACACAGAAGTACAGCACATTCCTGGATGCAAGGCTGACAAACAGTCATCAACAACTTCTCTGTCACAGTCAGGAAGACTGAAAACTGAAGAAATAGATTCCAAGCAATAAATAAAGTTAAATCACAATACAATTGGGAGGAAACATCCAAAAGGAGTTAGTGTGAAATTTCTGGGTTGTTCACTGTGGGGTTGGGATATCAAAACTGCTGCAAACTTGGGCTGCATGGGACACTACAGGGTCTCACTGCTGCTGTTTGAGGACAGCACCAGATGGAAAGCATCGTTTGTGTGAGACAATATATGCATGAAATCAGAGCTTGTTGTATAACTCGGTTTTACATATACATAAACATAGATACTTTTTTTTTTTAAAAAAGGACACAGTTCCATTACCACAACTGTATGCATCCATACATTTTCTGCTGAGGCAGTAAGAATGCTCTGAAAATGAGTGATACTCTCCAGATGCACCTATGAACCATATGCACCCACACATCCAGGGAGCATGGGTGACACCAAATACCTGTTTAAGCACTAAAAGCCACTTCCCAGGGCATTTCTTCAGGATATCATGGTGGTTTATGGTAGTGATTCAGTGAGATGCTAGTACTGTTTATGCTTAGCCTTTTTTAGCTCCATTTCAGGTGTCACATTTACATAGAGAAAAAGTAAAAAAAAAAAAGTTGGTACCTTTTTTGTTTAATCCAGCTTGAAGAATCTGTCAGTCACAACCACGAATCACATAAAATCAAAACTAATGCTACAATAAATTTCTGTTCCCCATCAGAGAAAAAGCACACTGATATGAAACACTGGGAATATTTCAACTGCCTCAGTGAGACACCAAACTCAGATCTCTCAGCTCTGTGGTACCCAGGCTGTACACAGTGTTTGCTTGAAAATAGCACTCTATAGCCACATCCTGGCTCCCTGCTGCCTTCATTTCCCAAGCTTTATCTTATATTTGTAGAAAATGTGTAGGTACCGGCTCTGAGCAGCAGTTCCTACAGACCACCTTTCAGAAGTCTGGGTGACTACTGAGGTGATCATTGCATCCCAGTGCCCTGCTCAGAGGAGAGAGCCCAGGAAACCTTTGCATTCAAGGCTGTGAGCACCCCCAGTCCAGCCACCACAGGGTGAAACTACCATCCTGGTTTCCAGACAAACATCTGCTAAACAACAGGAAATGCTGCTGGTCAAGTTGGTGGGAACCCAGGGTGTCACAAGTGTCTTTCAGACTGCAAAGGCATCGGTAAAGGGTCTTTCTTCCCTGAAGAGGGCTCTCTGTCTCGGTTTATATAAACAACGTGAGGATTTTACAGTATCAGGAAGGAAAAAAGAAACAGAAAACAACAAACCAAGACAGACGATACCTGTTGTAACTCCATCTACTGTAAGACATGTTCCTGTTGCTGCCAACACCATCCATCTCCGGCTCGGCTACAGCACTTTCAGCATCGCTCGCCTCCCGCAGGCACCGGCTGCTGGGCTTGGATATCAAACACCTCTCTGCAGACGGGCCCGCCGTGGGGATGCGGGCAGACGTCTCCGGCCTTCCGCGGCTTTACCGCGGAGCAGCGGCTTCGCATCGAGCTCTGGATGCTCGGAGCAAACCACTCTCGGTGCAGGGAGGGAGGGAGGAATGAAGGGAGGGGGAGACTCCTGGTGTCCCTGCCGAGGGGACCGGGGGCAGGATGCTCTCAGCCACCCGGCAGACACGAAGACGCTCAGGTAATAAACTGGAGCAAGGGTGCTAAGCTGCTTAAGAGATATTCAGTGAGGCAGCGCTGAGGAGTGCAGCAGCTTGTGCGCCTCCTGCTCCAGCACACACGCCTTATTTATTTATTTATTCCGGTTGCCACAGATACAGGTCCATCGCTCTGACATCAGTCGTCTCCCACCCACTCCTGGTCCCCGGGTCTCGCCAATATGATCTTCCAGGAAGACACCGACCACATCCCTGCGCGCGGGTCAGCGCTGGGAGCCGGCTGCGGTCAGGCAGGATCATCTCCCCACCAGGGACATGGCCTTGCCACTCATCCTCCTGCACCGCTCGATGCAGCCCCTGAGCCTGGCAGGTGGGTGTACGGGCTTCTTCAGGAGTCATTCAGAGTTCAGAAAAAACGCTTTGCACATCCCCTTTCAGTCACTGGTTTTGCACTGCCCACGGCCACAGTTTGCCCCAGCACTGGGGCAGCAATGTGGCAGGTCTCAGGTGCAGGACTGAAAGCTAAACCACAGCTCATGGCTCCTGCCATGGAGATGCTAATACAGGCCAAAGAGCCAAGACAGGGTGAGAAAGGTCTGAGAGCAGTTCCCCTAACACCTATGTGTGTATGTAGACATGCTGGGGCCTGACTGTGCTGAGCTGGTACTGCTTCTAGTAGCACTTCTCTTGGTCAATGTATGGTCAGGCCCTCTGGGCAGCCTCTGTTCTTGTTACAGAGGTTGAGAAGGGGTAACTCCTTAAATGAGAAGTTGAGTGTAGAACAGAGCACATCCCTGGTGGAGACCAGCAATGTTCAGTGTCAGGGCCTGTGCTGAGGACCTGTGGGTCTCTTGTTTCTCATCTCTGCCAGCTGCAGGCAGCACAGGGTCTGCAATGCTCCCAGATGCCCACACCTGCCCACTGGTGAGAATCAGATCTTTCTTGCTCATTGAATATTTTCTGATCAGTTCTGATAACCTCAATACAAGGGGACTGTGCAACTGTAGTTCAAATTGGAACACTTTACAAAAAAACAAATCAAAACCACCACCACCACCAAAATCTACCTTCAAATTAACTTGTGATTTTCCTTTCACAAAAAGAAAAGTTCAGCAGAGTTTGCCCAGCACCTCTGCCTTTTCAAGAAGCTTTATTACAGCTCTGCCTTCAAACTGTGCAGTGATTTCTCACATCTCCTCTTAAAATATTTTCATGCTCTCAGTTTCCCAGAGTCACATAGTTGGCTGTGATGTGTCAGGATCATGACCTTTGCATGGGGCATCCTTCATGGATCCTACCAAAGAGCAAGACTTACTAATGGTGCTCAGAAGGCAGTCCCAGGACAAGGGTATCTGCAGAGTCAGCTGCAGACAGACAGATTTGTTTCTCCAGACACTAGTTCAGAACTGCCAGGACCTCACGTGCAGAGCTCTGCTCAGGGAATTGTGCTCTGTTCCACACTCAACTTCTCATTTAAGGAGTTACTCCTTCTCAACCTCTGTAACAAGAACAGAGGCTGCCCAGAGGGCCTGACCATACATTGACCAAGAGAAGTGCTACTAGAAGCAGTGCCAGCTCAGCACAGTCAGGCCCCAGCATGTCTACATACACACATAGGTGTTAGGGGAACTGCTCTCAAACCTTTCTCACCCTGTCTTGGCTCTTTGGTCTCTACTAGCATCTCTTGGCCCCTTCCCTCACTGCTTGGCCACTCAGGTCCCCAGCCCTGGTCTTAAGCAGTATGATGCACTACCAGCTCCTAAGTGTAAGATCTCTCTAGAGAAATTACTAAAAATCCCAAGCATACATAAATAAGGACAAACAACTTCAAGATGAAGCTCCAGAGGCTGGTAGTGAAGAGCTCCTAGAGCTCCACCCTGGCAACAGACTTCCCATTCCTAGCTCAAAGGTATTCACAGACACATTATCTACCTGTTTGTGCATCATTCAGTTCCCTTAGTTCAAGTAAATGAATACCTGTCAACAGTCTTTCAATTTCCAGCCTTTATTTTCAGAGGGTGAACAGGCCAAACCCTCCATCCTCTCAGGTCAATATAGGCAGAAACCAGCCTAAGAGCTTTTTTCATGTACTAGTTTTAATCCAAATCAAATCCTTCCTGAATATGGGTGACATTTGTCAACAGTTATTTCAAATAGGGAAAACATCAACCAGATTTCATTGGAATGGCAATTAAGATGCCCAGACTTGAGCCTTGTTCCTTGTAACTGTATATACCCTGCGAGTTTGTCACCCCGACCTCTTTTACAGATGCTGTTATGTATAGGCCTCACATTCCCATTTACCTTTATATATAATCTAAATCGAGTGACCTGGATTAAATGGACCAACTGAAAAGCAGGGAGTTCCTCACAGCCCATCTCCCCCACCTACGTGCTCTGCTCACACTGAGACAATTGTAAATGGGCAAACTGAAACCTGACCATTTACTTGCCTGTTCTATTACTCAGGCCAATATTTTCCCCATGGGAGTAGCTGAAAATCACCTTAATGAGCCTCTGCCTCCCAGAGAAGCTTATGTCAGAAACAAACACTTCAAGGCTCATCCACAAAAGCAAAGAGCACAGCTTGGCTAGTGGAATATGGGCTCTCCTCTCCACATGCCTCACCTGGAGCTCCCTGGCACCTCAGGCTCCTTCTCACCCATCCTGGACCAAAGCATTGAGCAGGAGGACATCAACCATGGTGGTTCACACTGAGAGCAAACACAGCCACACATCCAGAGCTGTCTTGTCCCAGCATGCTGAGGCAGGTGGGGTTTGGGTTGACCCTGCTGAACCTCATGGCAAACATAGCCTCTCCAGATGGGTAACACACCAAAACCCCCCACACAGAGTACCATTTTGGCAGAGCAGTGCTTGGAGAACTTGCCTGTGACTGCCTCAGGGGACCCCTTCACACACATCCTTGGAGAAGAGATGCTCCAGGGTAAAAACAAGCGTGGTCTCCATTGCTCCACTGCAGGTAAACAAGGGTTTGAGACTCCTCAGAAAAATACTGTGGACAGCAGATTTAGTGTCCCAGTACACAAGTGTCTTCCTGCTTCCTGCATGTGGATGACAAAGTCTCTGAATGCAAAAATCCCCCAACACTTCTGCTCAAGATTTTCTCAATTCTTGTTTCACTAATTCAAAACAAACACTAATGACTGACAGTGAAGCCTTTGTCTGTGATCAGTTGGGATCAGCTCCTGGGCTGTGTCTCTTTTCTGCAAGTCTCCCAGCTCCACTTTGGCCCTCTGACCTCAAAACCTGCATTGCTGACAATATTACTTGAAACTTGAAATTTTAAAAAAGGCTTCAATGGGGAAGCTGGGGAACAAATAAATTCATTCAAGGTGAAGAGACACAAATGAGACCCATGCTGGAATTCAGTCAGAAAGACAAATAGTTGCCATTCATTCTGCTCTGCTCCCAGTGCTGCAAGGCACATGTCACCATGTGTTTGGATGGGCACATCTACACACATTCAAAATGAGTCACATCTGCTCCCTGTTTCAAGAGATCCCCTCTGACCACTGCAAATACAAGGACATCTCAAAGCAGGCATGTTTGATCTGGGTGAAGCAAGAGGCCAGGCTTCTGGGTTACAACATATGAATCCTGGAGCAGTAATAGAGTTTTAGTTCTTAAAAATGTTGAGAAGCTGTCCCACAGAGTGCCCATCCCAGTGCCAGTTAGGGGAAAGGCTGGAACTGAGAACCAAGAAAACACAAAACCTCTCTCTTTTCAGGTGTTTAGCATGTGTAAAGTGACCTTATCACCTAAATTAAAGTGATCTGGAATATTGGCTTGAGCTGTTGAAACACCACAGAAATTAAACTGGCAGCAGGGCTGAAGCAAACAGGCTGTTCCTGGATTTCTATGGCACATACACTGATGCAAACAAGTGACAAACTACATGCTGAGTCACTGGACGGAGCCTAGCGGGTTTAACAGTGGAAAGTCAAGAACCCTACATAGAACAACTCCAGAGTAGGTATTCTAGAAATACTCTGAGGTTTAAGTGCACATTTTGGGCATGCCCAGACAGTAATTTTCCCAGCAAAACATAATGTTTGTGACCAAACCATCTGTTTCATCATCAGGTGTCTGTGGCTGCAGAATCTACCCCTTCATTAGAGTCCAGAGGTGAGCTCTGTAGAGTTAGACAGGTTTTTGTATCTGTCCAGCCAGAAAGGCACTGCCCAGAGCAGACCATGGCACTGGCTTTCCTGCTCCAAAATGTCAGCACCAGCACGGGTGTGCTCAGTGGATGAATCCCCAGGACCTCCCTTCTTCCCAGAAGGATCGAAGCTGCCTCCACCAGCACTGCTCCGACCGTTTTCCAGCCACCACCCCAAACAATACCTCAATGAGATTACGAGTCCTTCAGCAGTGCTAATTAGTGCTTACGCAAGCAAGGATTTCTCCAAGCCCTCGGAGCTGCTGCCTGGAGGGGACGATGCTCCCTGGCCTGCAGGCAGTGCCCCGAGACCGGGACCTGCACAGGGGCGGTGGGACACTAATGCCCTTTCTCTGCAGCTTCTACAGAAAAGTTCCTCTCCTCCTCCTCCTGAGGGGCTGCCCGAGTTCAAAATCTGGCCAGCCAGTCTCCAGGTAAGGAGGAGATGCGGAGAGAGTGAGGACAGAAGAGATCTGCTCTCCTAAGCACTGTTGAAAGAAGGGGCTTTTTCAGAAATTCAGGATGCGAGACACCGGCTGCCTCCAGCACACTGCTGGGGGACAGTGCCAGGGTGACATTTATGAGATACCAGCAGGAGACTATTGCAGCCCAGCCTGCATGTCAGCTCTAGAGAGAGGCTGGCTTGAACAAAACACGTGTGTTTCAATAACCAGACATGTTTTAGGACAGCTACAGGAAAACCTCAAGAAAAATCAGTTACAAACCCTTTCACATCTTGCAGACATCTATGTATTCCCGTGGAAAACAAACATCTCACTTAGGCTCACAACTAAGCCCAAACACAACGACCCCCTGGGGTTTAAGTGCACCCATAAAGCAAGTGAGCAAAGCCTCAAAGTTACTCACACCTGCTCCGGGACAAATTCAGGAATTAAGAATCTTGACTATTCTCTCGCTGTTGACACCTCTCGCTGTTTCTGCAGGTACTTAGCCAGGAGCAATGCAAGATGCTACACATGTCCACAGATCAGCAACAAGACTGCAGAGCCTACATCCTCATACAGGCTCTGCTGCTTTACAAGAGGCATGAGATGCCTGTGAAAAATCACTACATACTTTTTAAAAGAAAAAAAGGCAAAGGCAGGCTGCAAGGTACAGTATGTCCTACTGCAGCAGAAGACAGCAGCACAAAAGCACCTGGGCTGCTGGAATGGGTTAGTTATAACGAGGAGAAACACATACCAATGGAACAAGCAGTGGTGACTGCAGTCCACTTGGCATCTGTGCTAGGGATTTAGGGATTCATAAGACAGTGCCCTGGATGTAAATGTTTTATGTGGGGAACCAGGGAAGGAGGAATGCGCTTGTTTGGTTTTCCACGTGCCCTCGTATTACTCTGCCAAAGTAAATCTCATGAAAGTTGGGGTTAACGATTTTGTCTGAAAAGAGAGTATTTACATCCTTAAGAGCATCTGGCATAATTCTGTATTTCATCTTCCTTTCAAAGGATAATGCAGCTTCTAAAAATTCCCTCCAAGAGCCATTATAATTTTACTCTGCTCCCAATATAATAAACAACTTCATTCGTCAGTCTCCAGGCACTTTGCAAAGAAGCCAGCATCACTATTTACATCTTGCAGAAAGGAACCTGACACAGCACAGCTTTCCCAACAACAACCAAGAAACCCCAGGAGACACCCACACTGCCTGTAGTCTCCTGAGTACT
Organism: Calyptomena viridis; assembly: GCA_013390005.1. Lineage (NCBI taxonomy): Eukaryota > Metazoa > Chordata > Aves > Passeriformes > Eurylaimidae > Calyptomena > Calyptomena viridis. The sequence continues at coordinate 30,928 of WEIV01021468.1, forward strand.
ATTACAGCATCCTGAATGCTGCAACACCCCCGAGTCCTACAAAGCCACATGATGACCCAGCTGTCTGATAATCTTCTGCATGGAAGTATTTAGAAACCTGACTATGCCATTCATGGTGGTGCTTTCAAAGTCCCTCTCAAATATAAGGCACTGCACTCATGAGAGCTCAACCTCTTTCTTCTTATCAATTAGAAAATACTGTATTTACTATATATATACTATGTGCATGCTATATTTGCTCTACAGAAAATCCTATCATTACTCAACAAGAGGAATTCTGTAGCAGCAGGGGTGCCAAGTAGTAATTTTTAGCAGACTCTGTCTTCCTCATGGATCATATTACTGAAAGGACAGTGTGCTGGTTTCATCCATCTGTACAGTGCTAAAGCAATCTCTTAGTAACTCATCAGGTCTTTTCATCTTCTACTAATCTCTGAAATATTTCCCACATGTACAGAAATGGTGGTACATAAAACATGAGACTGTGCTGATGGATGAGCATAGTGGCCTTCCATGGGGTATTGCCCTGTTAATCAATAAAAATTAAAATATAAAAATTTTGACCATTTGGAATTTCCCTTGCGTTAAAGAAGGTACAAAGCAGCTCTAGACACTGATGCTCCATTGAACCATGTCCACCTCCTTTGGGCCACCAGCAGCCTCCCAAAGTTACCTTCAGGCTGCAGCAGCTCATGCCAGCCCTGAAGCTCCCCAGGAGTCAGTTGTCAGCACCACTCTTTGGGAAAAGACACACATAATGTGACACAGTCCATATACCCACCACAGCTTGCTGCATAAGGGCTTTGTATTTCACAAAGTTTTGTTTCTATTAGTTACGAGGCCCTCACAGCAGTGGGCTGTAGTGGGGCACGCTATCCAAGAGGCACCACGAAGCCAGGAGAGAAATGCCAGACACCAAAGCACAACTCAGATCCAGCAGTCATATAAGATACTTCAGCACCAAAGACAGGTTGTGAAGAAATAATTCCTGAGCTGTAGAGGACTGAAAGCTATCTTTGTTCTTCATTAAAGAAAAAAAAAAAAAGGTAGCTCGATTCCAGTCCCCATCTGCTGGGGATTTTTATATTGCATTTAACCCTCAGGACTGGCATCCTCCTATCTATGGAAGAAGTTCCTGGCTTCACCAACAGAAATTCAGATTCAACGAAACCACAATAGTCTTTTTTTAATACACATATTTTTTAAGAAGCTTAGATAAAAGAGTGACTCTGCCTACAACAATCTAGCATATTCTAGCAAAGCATAGAAGTAAAAACCTAAGCATCAGAAAAGCATAATGACTTCATTGGAGCCAGGTTGAAGAACACACCCTGAGACCTGTGCACTCACCAGATGTATTTGTAACATGGCAGAGGCCAGGGACACACTGCTCTCAGCTGACCCTGCCAAGCACTGTCCCTGTGCTGTCCCCTGCTCTGTCCCTCAACACCCCAAGCTCCCACGGGTGCCAAGTGCTCCCCTAACAAGCTTGAAGACAGCATTTGCCTCCTGCATACCATCCTCCAGGAGAATTAAACTGGATAATGGCCTTGCTGCTGGGACACAGCTCAAGGTAGGGAGGCAAACAGGCACAGAGGATGTCCCACAGCAATGACAAGGTAAAGACCAAAGGACAGTCTCTAGCAAGGGCAGATGCTGGCAATCAACCCTGTCTGCCTTTATCCATCTCGTGGGACACTCGCAGTTCAGAGTACCCTTCAAACCATGGGGTCCTCCAGGAGCATCTGCTCTGGTACAGAACCGGGTCTTATTGAAGGTGTTTTAAATCCCTGCTCTGCATTATATGTGTGATTACCCTTCCTGTTGCTCCATGATTCCTGCCAGCTTCAGAATTCAGAAGCAAACTGCCAATGCCTTGTTTGGTTGTGTGCTCAAACACAATATTGACGCTCCTATCGATTTGTGTAGCTACCACAGACAGTGGATAAGTAGCCAGCCAGGCAGCCCTGTCCTTAAAGCCATGCAGCAACAAGGACTGACACTGACTGGCTTCTAACACGGGGATTTTTAATAGAATAGAATTGTAGAATGGTTTGGGTTGAAATCATAGAATGGCTTGGATTGGAAAGGAAGATGGCCTCAAAGACCATCTGGTTCCAAAACCCCTGCTGTGGGCAGAGACACCTCCCAGTAGATCAGGTTGCCTCATCCAACCTGGCCTCAAACACTTTCAGGGAGGGGGCATCTACAACTTCCCTGAGCAACCAATTCCAGTGTCTCACCATCCTCACAGTAAAGAATTTCTTCCACAAAGCAACTGTACATCTTGTACATCATTCAGTACTAGAAGCACTAAAAAAGGGCTCCTCAGGCTTTAGAGATCACAGTCTAGAGGAGGGGAAAGAAAGGAAAAAATGAGTAAATATATTTTTTTTAAATTACTTTTTAAAGCTTACAAAATAAGTTACTGTTGCTTAAATGTCATAGGAAATTGGGACTACTTTAGGAAAATGGAACATGAAGTACTTAAAAATATAAAAAAGTTAATTTGAGTTAATTTTACAATGAAATCTAGAGACATGCCCACATACTTCAGGCTGTCCCCTCTGCTGGAAAGTGGGAACTTTTGTCACCTCAGTTCCCACTTTGGCTTTAACACAAGCTAAAACTGAGATGGCCATCACATCTCAAAGGGCAAAAGAACCCAGTCATCTTCAGTAGACCAGGCAAAAAAACACCAACAAATCTGCTTGCAGCTGTCAGCCCTACCACATCTCAGGAGGTTTGTGAGAAACAATGACAGATTTCACCTTGGAACACACATACACTCCAGTTACACTTTCCAGCTTTTTAATCTTGTTCTGAAATGAATAATATAATTTCCAGATATGGAAAAAAAGTCACTTGATCCTGCTCTGGCTGAGAAGAGCTTTGAATTACAAAATCCTCCACTAGACCATAAAACCATAACAGAGATCTGCTCTTGTGCAAGGCATTATTTCAGAGGATCCACATATGGTTAGTAAAGTAGTGGAATCTTTTGGCAAGTGACCAGTTGGAAACTAAACTGCAGGCCTTGTAACATTGATTTCTCATTCATAGGCACCAAGCCATAATTAAAGATCAAAGCACCTTGTCCTTCTACACATAAAGTACAATACCTGATCCATGGTTCACTTAAAATATCTGCAAGCAAAAATCATCTCAAGACACAGAACAGCTTAATCTCATGAGGCAAGAGATAGGACAGAATGCCTTTTACAGTCAGACAAGCAGATGTTCTTCTGAGACGCAATGGAGAACGGGCAGATTTTAGTCTGCAGGAAAAAAGAAGTTCAAGTGTGCTCCAGTTATTCTCTGTTTAAAAGTCATGGCAGGTGTCACCTGAAAGCTGGAGTAGGATAAAGAAAAGCATTACAATGCTGATTCACTTTCAAAGGCTAGCACCACAGTCAAGTGATTACCCCACTCCTCAGAGAAATGCCAGCACTGATGCCTAGACAAGAGGGACTACATTTTTGTCATGCTAACAGTAATCATCATGTAGATGTATTACTTAGCTGAACATGAAGTGTTTATACATAACTTTCTGACTTTAAATTATACATGTTACTAATGATATACAAATATTACTCATTTTTGTTTTGTCTTCTCTATTCATGACACAGCTGGCAACTATAGAAGTTTGGCAGACTACGAAGAAATTAAGAATTTGTACAATATTTTAATTAACATGCATCTAGTGCTTTAGAATGCAAGCATCCTTCCTGCTTTTCACATCAGTTTCTTCAGAACCACTATTTATAAATCCTTGTTTTTTCCCCAACTACCGACCATCCGGATTTTACAGAGTTCATGGAAAAATAATTGCTCTGAAATAGCCCTGACACATGGCCCCGTTTAATTATAGATCAACAGCTTTGTTATGGTTCTCGTCGTTCATTCCTAGACTGCTTGTAAAAACAGGCACTTTAACTCTGTACAGGGATCTCGGTGAGAGCAGTACTCAGCTGCACGGAGGGCTGCCCCTGGTGCCATCTCGTGGCGGTCCATTACATATCCCTGGGCATTCAGAGGAGTACTTGTGTCGTGCTATTGCTCTTCAGTTCAGCTTAAGTGACATGAAAACCGTCTCCAGTATGTGTCAATCCATGCCGAGGATTGAGAGACCGTGAAGCGAGAGGTTTTACTACTGCCTCTACATGCATTTTCAGTGCCTGTATTTTCCTTGGTAGCTTCTCTTCCTCTCCAATACTTTCACACTAGAAGCATTTTTTTAAAAATGTAGTAATTTATGAAGTCACTAGAGTAGGGAGTACCAAATATGGTACTTACTACATAATAGTAAAGTATAATAAGCAGGATCCAGCTGAAAAAAGTAGATGAACATACTAGTATTTGCTTTCCAGCAGCAAGGCAGCACATTTAGTTCTACATACGACTTGCTGGCTGGCTGAGGAACACAACTAATTATATTACATACACTAATGCAATTTAGCTTTTGTGTAGGTCTGTCCTTGGTATTTCATCCACAGGAGTATCTCAAACTCTCCAAAATAACTAGTCTTACAACTCTAGTACAGCAAGCAGAAAGCAAGCCTAACACACATTCACATGTTTCTGAATATTAAGCTCTCCTTGTAGTTTAATCCATTGCCCTTTTCACATCTGCTGCTTCTCATTTAAAGCTCTTGATCTTCCCAGCTATAGGCTACTCCAACTACTACCCATCCTCATTTCTGCACCTGATCTGTCACATGCAAACATTTCCATGGTCAGAGCTCTACAAGAATGTTTGACTATCAAGAATATTCCAAAGAATATCCCAAACATTGGGATTAAGAGCTTGAACATACCTCTACTTACCCCCATGCAAAACCCAGAACCTACTTCAAGCCTGTAAATTGGCTTTCCAATAGACAGAGGTAAGCAAGGCAGAAAAAGCCACTTTTAGAAAGTGGTAAACACTGCATTTATCAACAGAGATGCTTTGAGCAAGAGCTCATCTTAACAATTTTAAGCCTTCATGTTTTGGCAAAGGCTGTTGCCCTGTTGTGAGTCAGTGCAGCAACAAGGGAAACACCATCATGTCCCCACAGTTCCAGCTTGATTCTTTTCCTAAATTCCATTTGAGTGTGTTTTTTATCATGGTTTTGGTACATGAGGATAACCAACTTCCAAAATCCATGTCTAGATCAAGTGAACAAATACATTCCGTGTTTAGCAGATTCCTGACCCTTTCAAGGCAAAAAACTTCTAAGTAAGTGCAGATAATTTTTGGCAGTGCTGGGCTTGTGGTGACTGACTTCAAGAATCTCCCATTTGGAATAAGCTCATTAAAGTTTTGTAATAAGATTACGTGGCAAGGCCAGTCAATAACAACTACAGCTACGCCACAGGCAAAATCTTGTCACATAAATGATGTCAGAAGAGTATTAGCTAATATTTTTGTTAGAATCCAGACCTGAACTTTATCAATGATGACTAACCACAAGGCCATGCATAAAGTCAGTTTTCCTTGGCATTAGTGAGAGTTAACGCCTTCCAAATATATTTTGCTTTATTAACCCTTTCATGACACAGTTTATCTCATGCTCCACTGGGCTAGCCAGGCTCACTCCATGCATTTAAGTGATCACCTCTTGCCTCAACAGCCAACACCCAGCACCTCTACAGGGACAACAATACTTGTCCACGTAAGGAGGGGGGAGCCAGTGGCATTCCTTCTGCAGAAGGAGAACGGGCACAGCCAAGGTGCATCACATCTGTACCAGCAACAGTGTGGCCAGCAGGACCAGGGAAGTAGTTGTCTCTCTGTACTCAGCACTGCTGAGGTTGATGTAATACTTTCAGAAATTCTCCTCTTCACCTGAATGCTAGTTCACATGTGAGTACTGATGGAGGACAGTTGCCAGATCAGAGAAAACAAATACATTAACCACAGCAGGCATAAGGAACAAAGTACTCACATGGAAGTCATTCTTGCCTGATTCTGGACCACCTATAAAACTCAGCCAATTGCATATAAAGGCTTTTGCCTGGGAGCAGGCCAATCCACCTCATCCAGTGGAGTAGCAGGTTCAGCAGTGTGAGATTCCAGAAAGAGAAGTTATTCTGTGCTTTGTAACGCAGATCCAAACCATCCTCCAAACCACATATGAAGAGGAGGTGCTCATTTTTGGCTACATTTTAAGCACCCCAGATTCCTGAACTGGAAGTTTAAAGGATTTATGCATGTGGGCTTGAACTGAAGTAACTATAAACATATTTGACAAATCTTTAAGCATTTCTTCTGCAAAGTGAAGTCATAAGAAACTCTCAGGTTGTCAGCTAAACTCTATCCTACAGCAAGGCTGTTGTGTAAATTCGTTGTGTAAACTCACAACTAATCCAAGACATATGGATTGGGGCTACTATTTTTGGAAAGACTGACAAGGTCCCTATTATATTTTTCAAGCTCCACACTAGGGCCAGAAGTGTAATTTTTCACCATTACCTTCAGGTACAACAATTAGAAAAGCAACTCACTGAAAAAATTTAAGCTGTTTTGAACTCACAACCACCTAGATCACCACTACTGGCCTAAAATCTGTATTGCTTTTCTAAGTATTTACTTCAAATCTAAAGAGTAGGATCAAAATGCCTACATTTAACACCTCCTTAAAGTGCCAGATATGAACCAGTCTCAAAAAGAGACCACAACATTACAGAGATTTCTCTGCACATTCTCTCCAATAGGAGCCTTAAAAAAAACACATGCACGTGTCTTAATTAATAAACTTAGAGCAGCTTTCCACAGCAGCTGCTGGTGGTGCCACTTTTGGTTAACATGTTTGTAAAGTTCACCATGTTTACAATGTGGCTTAGCAGGAGGTTGCTTGGCATCAACAACCTCAAAACTTTTTGTCACTGTAGGAGGGAAAGCAAAGGCGTGGGGCTCTACCACCTCCTCTATCAATCACAAGCAGTTGCATGTTAACAGACTTATCTATATATAGCAGTCTACTACTTGAAACCATTCTACCATGAGTGAGAGGTTAAAAAAAGAGGACAAAACTGATAAAACCTAAAAATATTTGCACCTCACAAGTTGTCTCAGCACACATGCTGTAATTTGTTGTCTTAACTCATTCTAGTGCCACACATTCATGACTTCACTCCAGAGAGCTTTACATAGTTAAGAAAACACGTGGTGTTTGCTACAGGCTGTAATTTCTTACATTTGACTTGAAAAATGCAATACATCTCCCAGATGTGTTCCCACTAACTTGTTGTTTGACTCTTCTATGCATTCCTCCTAAGTAGCTTTTCATCAACCAATAAATCCATCGGAGTGGGGGAAGCTACTCACTCTCAAAACTGCATTACACAAGCTAATCTAAATTACATAAAAACCCCTTAAATTTCTCTGCAATGCCTGGCACTAGCCTTCCTTCAAGGTTTAATTCTTTTCTGCTGTAAAGGTAACTGGAATTTGTTTAAGCCCTGTTTTCTCAGGAGATATTTACAGATTTATGGCAGAGGACCTGACAGTGAGCATAGACTGCAAACACAAGAATTGTTGATTGGACTGCTGACTACATACTTCAAGCCAAAATAAGCACCAGCTTTTATCATCTGTCATGATTTAAATTAAAGTCGTGTTTCTTATTTCCAAAAAAAGGTTGTGCAGACATGCACGTCTATCCCCCAGCCAGGTTCCATCACTCCCTTTTCCCCCCCCAAAAAAAAAATTTCAGGTTTTGGAAGAGAATCAGAAAGAGGCAGTGTGCTTACCCCCCAGTAATGGTTAGATCATCTTTAATTCTAGCACCTGAAGTTATACAAGGGTTTGCTTAATAATCAAGTTTCAAAGAATTGTTGGACACATTCAGTAAGGTGACAACTGTGCAATACCACTCAGTATTTCAATATCAGGGACCATACTCTTGAATTGTTTAAACACAATCCACAGAACTCAAAATTAAACAACCATCCACAGTTTAACTAAACAATCAGTTAAAAGTCTTACAGTTTAATATTTCACATAATAGTCAGTCTTTAGTAAGGGATACTGAAATTCATTAAAACACAACACTAGATTTTACTCTATGGGTGTGCTGGGCAGGCACATAATTGGCCATTTTTGGGTATAACCAGAAGAGTAAGGATAAGTTTACCACAGTTTGGCAAATCCCACATTTTGTCAGTTAAAAGTGAACTGTGAGAATTAAATACTCATCTTTACATATACACAAGTTATGCTGTGAAAGCATATTTGCTTACAAACATATAAAAATACTTGTTAACTAGTTTGATAAGAAAATAATGTATAAAAGTATATAGCAAAAACATTTAATCATCTCTGACAATGGAAAGATCAAATTCATTTTTATATCACATGAAACAAAAACGGCTACAATTTTAGTTTTCCTTAATCCCTTACCCAGAAATACAAAGGAAGACACAATTTGTTTCCAAACAATGTGAAATTTCTTAAGCTGAAATGCCTCAATCCAGAATGAGCTCAGGTATTTGGCCATATCCTAATAGTAGTAGTAATCATCCTGTAGCTGTTCTGGATTCATAAAATAAATACAGTAGACTGTTTTGGCCACCGAAATAAAACTGCAGCATAAATGAGAGATGAAAATTTTGCTGACAATGAAATTCAGTGTAGGTTTCTTAAGGCTAGCTGAATACTCAAGTCTAATTTAACTGAGGGCAAAAAAAAAAAAGCCAATCCACCCCTTTTTTAAAAAGTATTCTCTACACTTCAATATAGGTCTCTGTAATAGCTAATGAAATGTCAGAAGTAAAAATAAATTAATTCACAAGAGACAACTTATGCATCACTTCAACACCTTGTCCTACACGGTTTTGTTTCATCTCCTTTGCGAATAAAACTCCACAAGGTGCAAGCTCGGAAGGGAGAGAAGGAAGGAACTGTGGTATTAGAGAAGCAGCCTTAGTGTTTTGGTTTGAAGTCTGCCCCAGGATGACCGAGTCTTCTTCAAGAACTATTCTGCCAGCTTCTTGGACTAAGGCTATTCTGGTGACCACTTTTAGGACATGCACATATAAGGCTAGACCAAAACCAGAAGTGATGTAAAATGATGGAAAGAAAAAAATAATCTGGCAGTTGATAGCTTGGTTCTTGGGATTCTCAGAAAATAACACAATGGCAGCCTTTCTTGTCTTTTTCTTTCCGTGTTGGCTCTGGTGAAGGAGGGCACTCTTGTTCCTGAAATTTCCTGGAAACAAGTATTTCAAATTAAATTCACAGAATTATTTTCAGGTAAATTAACATAACTACTGTATTTAACACTGTCTTTTTACACTTTCTTAGGGAATGGCTTTCCTTTTTACATTTAAATTACTAACTGAGTGATAGAGTTCACCTTTTGGGGTTTTTTAAGAAAATTTTTTACAGAAGCTCAGTCTCAGATTTAGTTTATCATTTACTGACTGGGCGATCAAAAAAATCTGACATATTAAAGGTGATAAAATTCTCTTTCAAATATATTATAGATTCATGTAAACATTTTTCCCAATACACAAGAGTATTTTACAATGGAGAACTTTGGTCAAAGATTACAGGTAACAGCAGAAAGAATCTCCTCAGCAATTTCTCACTGTATTTCAATGTATTTGCTGTAGCTATCCATTAATACAGGGCCATTAATTATCTGGTCTCAAGTTATCATACCTTATAACTCTCACAAGTTCATGAAAAGCTTGGTCTACATTCAATCTGATTTTTGCTGAGGCTTCCATGTACGTTACTTTAAGTTGCCGTGCTAGCTGCTGACCTTCCTCTTGTGTCACCTGTAACAGACATCAATCATTAAGTTCAAGGGTTCTACAAGCATGTTTGTACCAGCAGACATTGCATATACATGTTAAGGATCCATTTCCCTGGACCAATAATGCTTATTTGGCCACAGCATAGTTTCCAACCTGTTCACATAATACAACTGGGAAACAAATCTCTTTCCAAATGCAAGTGAAGACTTTTTAAAGTAAGTTTCTACAACAAAGACTGACACTCCAAGGAATTTTCCTCACTCCAGCTGCCTTGTCTTCAGTTCTGTGTAAGACCAAGTTTTCTTTCACAGGTAGACGAGAGTCCCTTGCTCTTCCTCAAAGCAAGTGCTTCAGCCAACATCTGCTGGATTACTAACAGAATTGTGAATACTATTGCTGAATTTATCTTCTTATTGTCCCAGCCAAATTAGAGAAATAATAAAAAAAAAATTAAACTACTTCTAAAACAACTGCTGTTTACCTTCTAAATCTTTATAAAAGTCATTAAAAGAAATTTATTTATCACATAGCTGAATATTAACACAGTCAGTTTCAAACATAGCTTAAATTAACAGAGCTCTAAAAATCCATGAAATATTAAAGAAACCCTGTCTACATATTGACTTCTTGGGACAGAGGAAAAGGACATGAAGAGGAAAAGTGAACATCATAAAGAGTTGGTATAAAATTTAAAGTGATGAAGCAGAAGACAGGAAGCTAGTGGACCACTATAGGAAGAAGGAATAAGTCGGTCACAAGGCAAACCCAAAGGAGATCACTTTGTATTTTTGGATGAACTCAAAAGCAGTGAGGTCAGAGAACAGAAGGCCACCCCGAGTGGCGCAAGGCATGTGAGGCTTCAACGGGAAGGTCACCCAAGGGCCAGGGAGGAAAGGGCAGTTTTCAGTGATAAAAGGAAGTACAACAGATCTTGCCAAGACAATGCCTAGTGGAAGAAATGTCAAAGATTACACTGCTTTCACAGAAAAACATTAAACCAGCACGTAGAGGACTGACACAAGAACAAAAATAATGAGAGTTTATTTTTAAATTAGTTTTGAAAAGGCACTGGGAATATTCACTTATATTAAGAAGCTACACAGAAATGGAAATAGATGGAAATAGAAAAGCACTGGCAGCATTCACCACAGTGCAAGACCTAGAAGTACTTTTCAGCTTGTAAAATAGTTTCCTAGCAGCTACACAATGGTTTGAGCACCTTCATGCATGGCATCTCCACATGTTTAATTCCTCTGCCCTTAGCATCCCTATCGGCACTATACTCATTCAGTTCAGCAGGAAATGTGAGCTGCTCTCAACCAAACCCCTCATGAAGCTCTACAAGGAGTCCCCAGTACCCTGTGGCACTAGCTGGAGTAACTCAGGATGCATCTGCTGATCCCAAACACCCACAGAAACTGTTTATTTCAGTATTGTTATCATCAACTGAAGCCAAAAAACCAAACCCTCAAAACCAATTCAACCCCAAGATCAACTACTGGAGCTGCCTTTTTAACTGCAGGGCACATAAGGAGAACAACTGGAATCCTTCAATACTCCACTGCTGTTTGAAAACTGAATGATAACGAAGACTCCTGCTTCCCTAGTTAGAACAAGTCCACTTCAACCCTCCACTGTAACCCCAGATGTTGAAATAGCCTAATTCCAAAGCTTATGAAAAAAAAAGCTTTTGAAAAACATCTGTAGCTGTTTTCTGGAACATCAGTGGCACTGTAGAACCTCTCAAAGTTTGCATCAGAGCTTCCGGAACCTTCTACACATCTCTGCCTCACTCAAAGTATGGCTATAACAGTTTTTGCAAAATTAATCCTTTTACTTTTCTTCATTCTTGCATAGTTCATTGTAGCCCCAGAAAGCGAGAGGCTAAAGTCTAATAAAAAAAACTGGCAAGAAATATATAGTCCTGAGGAGAAACTGAACTCAGTCTTTAAACATATGTGGTTACCACTTTCTTCGCTATTGTATCTAAAGCACATTAGAGACACAAGGCAAACTAACACTGCAATAAAGTCAAGCTGCACTTCCACAATATTCTACATTTAAAACCTTATAAATACATTAAAGTCCTTGTTGTATTTGCTAGAATATCTGTGACTGACAAAAAAGATTATTTTGGAATTAAGCAATCACACACGTATATTGTCAAGTAGCTTGTGGTCAATTTTAGTGACCTCCAAGTCAGTTTAAAAAAATATTTGGTTTGGAGACATTACAGAAACATTTGCAATGCCCAAGCTGTAAATTAGAGGCCAGAAAGTACCAGTTTCATCTTCAAAGCTGAGGAAAATATAAGTACAAACAAAGAAATGCTTGAAAATAAAACCATGAATTTTCATCTTTTTCTTGTCCCTTCTCAAGCACAACAACCCTGTAACATGATGTGTTTTTCAGTAAGTGTGATGGGACAGCTTATTTAACATCACCAACAAAATAAAAACTAAATCCTTTTCTTCAAAGACGACTGTATGTTATTTTGACAGAAGTAAAGAGAACCACAGATTTTACGGTAGTAACTGTGTGTGCATCTGTGTCTTGGTTCTGCAGTTTTAGCAAGCTTAAGGCTGAATATGAATGAAAATCACTCAATCCTCATCCTTTTCACTATAGGATATTTTACTGTTTGTTTTTACACATCACTTGTTCACGCTGCTCAGACATTTCGTAAAAGTTTCTCAAATTAAAACCCATCACAGAAGATGTCAGTGAGCAAGTCAAACATGGAAAAGCTTATTCTCCATCTTCTTAAGTTAACATTTTTCTTTCTGAAATAGTTTCCATTTGAGTATCTACACAAGAATGTGAACATATGACCCTCTCTCTTCACTATTTCATCTGTCAGAAATAGATTAATTTCTGAAGTTTCTATGCTTTCCTCCACACAAAACAACTCTACAAGGCCACCTAACCTAACACTACCTCTTTCTTTTGCCTAGACACTTAGATGACTAAGGGACATATCATAGTCCTATCAGCAGGGAGCAGTTAAGTGTTTCCTCAAGTTTGAGAGGAATCCATTTTTACCACTTTTTGTGGTCAACCCTACCATGCTCTTGGCACGTAAACATTGCCCATTCCTGCCGAGAGCTCAATCACACCTGAAGAGTGCATCTGTCATCCTGATTTTCTGCCCATCCACCAATTCCAGCTTATCCACATTCTCATATCAAAGGTCACTTTGGTACATGCAAACTGCAGTTCTGGAGCACTGACACATACACGGAATGCCTTGCTGCATTCAGATACTAAATCAGATGTCCCAATTGCTCGTTATCTATAAAGCTCAAAATCACACAAGCCATGGGAAGACCTCAAGGTATGACTTGTCTATGAGCACAGAGGTGTCACTGTACAGGGCCATAACATCTGCCACTGCAAGGAGTTATTGCCACATCTTCATATAAGAAAACGATAGTTAAGAGAAAGGCCAAACCAAAATGTTAATGAATTTGAATAGGCCACCACCCAGGTCCCCGTACCTGTCGACTCACTGAAACAAGCCATCTCAGGCCAAGCTATTTGTGAAGCACTGACTCTGGAAAAGCGCTGTTTGCCAGCACTTAGGCTGCTGCCAGTCAACATCAAAACATGAGGCTGCTTGTCTGGGATCACCAGCTTTGCTCATCATCTACCTCCACATAAACTGAAGTCCCATGGACCTCTCTTTAAAACCTTGCTTTAAAGGTATCTTGCAGCAGAGATGATCTCAGCACTAGGTCATTGTGTTAGTTCAGCCACGATGCAAAAGCAAGAATTAGCACTGAATGAAACCCAAGCTCTTTCCTGTTGTAACTTGGATTTTCCTTGAAACCCTGCCATCTGGGGAATGATCAGACTTGACCCAGTTTAAGCTAGCAGTTATCTACAAAAAGTCATACATATCCTGCAGTGACAAGTCTACTCCTCCGACAGTAGAGGTTATTATTAAAACATCTGGTGCTCTACTGAATTATCTTACTGTAGAAACATCCAGTGTCGAGTTGCACAGAATTAATCCACGTAAGAGAAAGACAGTGTGAGCAATGAGAGATGGTCCTTAAATTCTGGTTTCAGTCCGCAATCTGTGACTGATTGGGAAATTCGGAAACACTGGCAGCTTCATTCCTTATCATACATAATAAAGACTAAAGTTTGCTTGTCCTCTAATGACTCATTTTTCTTTGTCACCCTAACCATCCACTGAGTAATCCCTCAGTGGATACTGAGAGACAAAAATCACAAGAAGGTTACTTACTTCCATTTATCTATACAGGTATTGCCATATTAAATCACTATTTCAAACTTATTCTTTCAAGTCTCTTCTTCCAAAAACACTTTGAGTTGGTCTACGGTATATAAAAGCCACAACTATTTTAGACTATACCTTAGGTGAGCCCCAACAATTCATCAAGATCATACAATTTTTCGTACACTTCTGCTGTACAACCCAGTTCATGTATTTCCTAAGAAACAGTTGCCACCACACAAGGATGATTAGTTACACATCATTCACTTCCAGATTTATGGTGTCACAACGACAGTACTCTGTTCAACCTCAACACACAGTTACTTGGATAAAGGTGTGGTCAGACCCTTGAGACACAGAACTAATGTACACTCTTTTGGGCTCTGCAAAGATTTGTTAGTTCTATTGAGTATCATTTGCTGATTCAAACACACACTAAATTAATTCCTTAACTTAGTTTTAGTCTCTCAGAGGTAGCATGTGTTTCACTAGTCTACCTCCTGTCTCCCGGAAAAAGCAGGCAGATGCTCAGTACAACCAGTTTTGTTCTAAAAACCGATACTCTGCTTCCTGTTCTAAAAATGCTACTTAAATTCTGAAGCTGAAAGATGTACAGTTGGGACTAAACAAGTTAAGAAAGATAGCAAGCATCTTGTAGAACCAGATAAGTAAAAGGACCACAGTGTAACACCAGTCTGGCTAAACAGGTTTTTGTTGTAACCCAAGTATGGCCTGACAGACCAGCAGACTGAAAATGAAAAAATGCAGAGGACTAGTCCTTCTCCTGGTTTTGCCCACAGGTTACAGCCTGGGGACACCTCACACTTCCCATTCACTTCAGCACTCCTAGCCAAGGTGAGAGAGCACTCTTGCCTTTGCCCTGAGACTTCCCCTCGCAGCTGCCTGTGCAGCAAACCTGTAGCCAGTGCAGGACGATCTTGCTTCTCAGGATGAAGTTTTTCTTTACTTGGGGAGATATGGTGGCATGACTAGTTTTCAGTCAGATCAGTGAACTGGTCCCACTCACTGACTGGATGCCTGTGTCAAGAGTTCCCATGATAGAGCAGAAACAACCCCACTGATGAAGTGGAGACTCTGGCAGCATTTAACATCCAGCTGATAACATCTAACTGCTTGCTGCTGCCAAAAGGCGAGGTCTCACTTTCTGCCCCCACCCCAACTCCTCCCTGCTCTCCTTCAAGCCACAGTCCCACCCCTTCCCATGTTTACAGCACTGGCACTCAAATCTTTCTGCAAACTGCTTTAGCACACATAGGTCCCAGGAAGTCATTCCTGCTCATCTGTTTTTCTCCCCATCCGGAGAGATGATTCAACTCAAAGTGCTTCAAGCGAGAGCTAGGGCCAGCAAAGGAAAGAGCGGGAATGTGAAGTCAAGAGAGAGAGGAGCCTCTCCCTTCTGGAGAACAATTATGTCAGCTCAGCATCCCCAAACCATTCCTTCACAATGACTTAAGGCCAACTGAAACACACCATGTGATGGGGAAGGGGCAAGGAAGAGTTAAGAACATTTTAAGCAGCTTTTTTGGCAAACCAAGATATGTTTTTTCAGCCACATGTGTCTAAACACCAGCTTATGACAGGAGAGACAAATCCACCAATTGGCACATAAAGGGCGAGAGATAGCACCAAAAGTTACACTCGTCAGCATCTAATCGATTAAGTCAATTAATATAGCCATAAAAAGCAAAAGAAGATTTTAGGAGCATATGCTTTTGTATTCAGATATAAGCTGCAAAGTTAAACAATTTGAAAACAGCTTGATGGGTTCCAGCTCACCATGACCTGAAAAAACAGCAAGTACCAGGTACTTCTCTGTGTGTACAAGTACACAGTAGAGCAAGTGACAGGCACCCTTCTGCCTTTAAAGGAGGAACAAAAGAGGTTTAGTGATATTAGGAGGGTGGAAGACAGCGAACAAAGTTTGTAACCATTTCTAAGAATGGATCTACAGGACTACCAACTACATTTGCAGGTATCCTCTGAGAGCTGGGGCTGACAGTGATGATGTTATTTCCCCTCCCAAAGCACCTGGATATTTGCCCTTCAGCAATTACAAGTAGCAGAATAATTTGCTTTCACCTACAGAGTTGCCATGCCAACATTTGTGCATGAGATAAAATACGTATGTTCCAGGACCTGCAAGGTTAAATCTGTGAATTTTGATGGGGGCATGATGGTAACTGAAGAATGAGTTTCACTCTGCCTCGGGGACAGGCTGGTAGTTCTGTGCATGCGTGAATACATGAAGTTACTTCTGATGAGTTTATGAGCTACTTCCATGAAAACTTCTTTCAAGGCAGCATCTTTCTAAATTTCAGGTTTTAATTTTGTCATGTTTCTACACAGCTTCTGGGATAAAGAGGCTGTGACATTCAAGGGAGCATACTCAATAGGAACTTTTTTTGTACTTAATGTTTTACGTAGTATTCAAGAAATTCATTCAACAATATACTAATCCACAGAACTATTTAACATTATTTGACTTCAGCCTATTTTTTTTATGTTCCAGCCACTCCTTTTTGACAGAAAAAAATATTTTATTTAGCAAAAAACAAAACCTGTGTGAGCACATGTGGACAGAAACTAAGCCGTGTCCTGGTATACAAATCTGAAAATATCTGCTTGTTTAAGGATATGTTTTCCTTGTGAAATACTTAAAATAATTACAGCAATTTTAGTAACATTTAGTTTACTCTCAGGGAAAAAATAATCACGTGTTTACTACTAAGTTTTTGTTGTCCTCTTACTGTCTCAAGAGAAAATATTAAGCTTCTCAAATAAGTTGCTGAAGAAAGTACAAGTCTGACATCTGTTCCTTTCCTGCTGCTATAGTAAGATTATTTTCATTTCAGGTCAAATTAGTTTGATTAATTAAAAATCAATAGCAAATAGGGAACACACATTTAAAGATCCTTCTTTAAATCACTACATATTTTAAGCTGTGTTACAGCTAGAGGTGAGATTGAAATCTACTAGTCTCAAAACTTTAATTTCAAGGTACATAAATACAACGGTAATTGTTTTGCTGTATTTCCAACTTCTAAAGCTTTAAGTCAGTTATGCAGAAGATGAGTGGCCAAAGAAAATCTGACCAGCTATTACTTTATACCTAAGAGAAGTGAAAGGTAAAAGCAAGAGCACTGAAGTCCAAAGATCGTTGGAGCTAGTGCTGGAATGCACTCTGCTTGGCACAGAGTGGTGGTGAGTAACAGAACAGAGGAATTAGACACGTTCATGCCTGAGTAATCAAGTCATGACAGAAAGCTCTCAACTCTGTGAATACATTTGGTCTCAACATAACCCCACTGAGTCAGAAGTGCTGTATGTGGAATGCCATCATGCTTTTAAGATTCTTCAAGTAAAAAAAAAATGAGTATAGTTTCTTGCATTGGAATTACTTAGTATGATATGACTTTTCATTTGTTTGATCCCATTCTGGTTTTGGGAGAAAAACTAAGTTTCTGGAAGAAAGTGAGCAGTAACTAATAGCAACTGAATTACCTGTCTTTGGTGGTCCAGATCTGCTTTATTGCCGACCAGAATCATAGGAAACTCATCCCGATCTTTCACTCTAAGAATTTGTCGCTGAAACTTATAGATTTCCTCAAAACTGTAAAAGGATAAAAGTAGAGCATCAGTGTACTAATTCATAAATTCTCAGGTTCTGCAAAAGTTCAGAAATGATGAGTCACCTATTTGGACTTGCCCTGCCATGACACACAAGCACAGACAGCTGCAGGCACTCCAGAGTCTGCTGTCACAGCATGACCAGTTAGAGAACCATTCAACACTCAAACTAAAAAAATCCTCAAGTTAGCAGCCTGCTATGCACTGGGCTTAGGTGGGGCTGCAGGGTGAGCAAAACTCTTACCATGTCTTGATCCACAGGGAACCGGAGGCCAACGTGTTGCAGAGGATCAAGCAGCCACAGTCCATTCTACAAATACTGACTTCGGAATTTAGCTCTAGGTAGAATATTCAAACTACAGCCTAGAGACCCTGGTGATCAATATTTCACCTGGCAACCTCCACAGCTACTTCTAGGAATTCTGGGGGATGCTATCAAAGTTGGAAAGTTTTATTTCTTCAAGAACAGAAAAATGGCAGGGCTAAACAATCAGAAAGCTTTCCAGTTACCAACTAGGTTATACAAGGTACAGATGCTGTTAAGGAGTATTCCAGCAGTGTTTAAGCAAAGCAGAAAGCTTCTCCCAGAATAGTACATTAGATAAGCTAGTTCTGGCCTAAAGAAGGATTTTTGGAGAATGAATAAATCAATCACTGCTTTTAAGTAAACACTGTTAACAAAGCTACATTGCTACATTAGGAGCTTCAGCACAGATGCTTGCAGAAAGTCACATACTCCAGGCACTGTATTTAATTCCAGGCATATAGTCTGAAGGCATTTACATTTAGATTTGCCAACTAAAATTTAAGAGCAACATGATCAGAAGTAAAAAGTCACATTAAAAAAAATAAGGCAGCCAGACACCTCACGCAAAGGTGAATTAGATGGACAGAGTGCCACTAAGCATAGCCCTCCATGAGCTTCTAAAATGGTATGTTTCATCTCCACTCTGCAGCCACTCAGTCAATTCATGGGAGTAAGCAGAGTGAGCACTGTCTGCAAAAGAAGGCAGAAACACCCTAAACTGGATGAAGCCATTCAGAAACCCAGAGCCAGCTACTTGATGTTGCACATAGCAAGGAGATGAATGCCATGAATACCAGTCAATTCCAGCAAACTGGTATTCCAGACTACAATAAAGTTCTTGAATACAGCTGTCATTTTTTTGTGTATGCTTTCAAGTAATCTATTGAAAGAAACAGATACTTTCAATAAGTGATTGGTTCAAAATGTGTTGTCATAAGTGCTGAAAGTGTCTCACCCAGAACCTAAGAGTGAACATACACTTAATGTTTCTGTTTGAGATTCTTTCAATTAAGCATAAGTGCAATTTAAGAATAATGAGAACTTGTTTGTTTTAATAACTTGACATCAGACTTACCTTCCTCTATCTGTGACTGAGAAAACAAGCAAAAAACCCTCTCCTGTCCTCATGTACTGTTCACGCATCGCTCCAAATTCTTCTTGTCCTGCCGTATCCAGAACTGAACATAAGCAAAAATATGGATTACTACATTTCATATTCTTAGAGTACATACTGAGAAAAAAAGAATTTCTAATAAGATATTTTAAAAGCTTCTCCTGTACATCATAAGTAAGCAGAAACAACTTTTCATAGATACTCTAGATTTTTTGTTAATATTACCAACAAGTTCTTGCACTGATTGAACAATTAAAGACCTACCAAAGGATCTGAAAAACAAAAAACTTCAGGAATTCTTCTAATTCATGATCAGCTGAAACAGCTGGAAAATGCTTAGAGATACATGGGGATGAGGGTTGGGAGGTTTGTTGGTTTGTCCTTAAAGAAATCAGCAATAAGGGAGAACTGACATTTTTAAAGCAAATCATTTATATTGCACTTGGGAGAGGCAGCATAGAACAGTCAAGTGACATGTTTCTCATGCCACCATGTCATCCAGGTAACTGCCAGGAGTTATATAAATTCTCCTAATTTTGTGGGCGCAATGGCTTCAGACAACATCAGATTTAAAGAGCGATACTTACACATTGGGTAGAAGCACTTCAAAACCCCGGGCATCTCATTAATAGAACAAAGGGAGGTAGCTTTTATCAGCCGCACACTTACATAAAAATACACATGCTGAGCAGTTGTTGAGCTGTATTTCATTTGATGCCTACAGATGTAAACACAGGCACTGACAGCTAAGGGCTGTCACACGGTGCTTTAGCTGAGTTACTTACTGTCCAAGCGCGCAGCTCTCTCGTCTATCACACATTGCTTGGTGTAGGAGTCTTCAATCGTTGGGTCATAATCCGTAACAAAGTAGGACTGCAGCAAAGAAAACACGTTTGTGTGTTAGACAGGCATTTTCTGTGAGGAC
Organism: Calyptomena viridis; assembly: GCA_013390005.1. Classification (NCBI taxonomy): domain Eukaryota; kingdom Metazoa; phylum Chordata; class Aves; order Passeriformes; family Eurylaimidae; genus Calyptomena; species Calyptomena viridis. Next base: position 50,912 of record WEIV01021468.1, read on the forward strand.
ACTCATCGAGGAAGATGCTAAAACTGCAATTCTTGACAGCTTAGGGAAGATTTGTGTGTTTATCCATGTACAAGCATTTGACACTTTACCCAAAGATAACTGGTAATGGCTTTCCTGTTCCTAGCAAATGCTCAAATTGTAGAAATTACTAGCAGAGTCACTGAGTTTACTGGATTCCTGCAAGATTTCCAGCATTTTCTAGGCACTACTGTTAACTTCTAGAATTTTTCAGCAGAAATCCCTAGAAACTTCCAGTTTCTAAGGTCTCTCATAACTATTGTTTCTCTGAACTTCTGGTAGGGTTTAGAAGTTCTTTGGAATTCTCAAAACTTTCCAGGATTTTCTCCCTGTTTCCCAGAGCCAGTAATTTCTAAGAAGCACCAGGATCTTCTCAGCTATTTCTAGAACTCTCTAAGAGTTTTTACAATAATTTCTAGCAACAGCTCCACACAGCACAAGTGGCACCTAGTTTGTTAGCTGAATAAAGCTTATAGGATCATCCTTGCTCCTAGGATTTCTCTCCTGGTTTTAATGACTTTAAGCACACACAGCCTCCAGAAAGACAATGCCTGAAAGCAGAATAAGCCACAAAATGCCCATGTCACCCACTCCCTAAGCACAAGGCTCCACCAGATACTGCCAGTCTGTTGCTTATCACCTGAACTGCAGTCCAAAGCACGTTCTGGAACGTCTCTCTAGAGACCGGGTGAGCTGGTATTGAATACTGGTAACAATGGTATCTGAAGACAAGTTTAGATCTCAAAGGCTGAATTTTTAACTTTGCTATCTTTAGCATGCATGCTATCTTTACCCAAAACTAAAGCACACTGGCATAACAAATCTGAACCCTGATCAAATTCTCTTCCCTTTGTGCTCCCAGAAGGCGCTGGAAATGTGCACCACCCTGACAGTGCAGAACTGAAGGAGTACTACCTGTGTACATTATTCAGTTCTGTAAGCCAGTTAGGAATTAGGAATGCTTTGAAACTACATATTGGCTCCTAGCAAGAAAAAAAGGAAGCTTTGTTCTTGCATTAAGAAGATGGCACCAAAACATCAAAATTCATAGTTCTCACTGTAGTCTCTTTGCCATCACACAAATTCAAAGATACCAACAAGATTCCACTCTGTTCCTCTAAACTTACCAAAGTCAAGTTAACAGATGTCGTGGTAGAGAAAACAGAAAAGGATGGGGGGGGGGGGGGGGCGAAAAAAAGGAAGAACTGAAATCACAGCACCAGCCCACTACCCTTCTCCAGACACATCACTGTCACTGTGGAATACAGTTAACTCTGTTCTTTGCAGATACTTTATTTATGTGGTTATATTTGTTCTTGTCCAGCTTCATTTGGAGCTGCCCACAAGGGTTGTACGCTGCCCTGACTGCACCCAACTGACCCCACCATCTGAACATGTCCACACCAGGTCTGTGGTTCAACAGCATGGACATGGGTTCCCCAGCAGAGCTCATCACCTGAGCTGCAGCTGCCTTACTGGGAGAAACACATCACCAGTTGTAGCACACTTGACCAGCTGTGTATACTATATATAACCTATGCTCATACACTGCAACCATCGTGCAGCTGGCCACAGGAAGAGTATGTAAAGGCTGCTGTTGATCCATTTAGATCTGGTACCGCACTGAAAAACTGCTGACCCCCACAGCAGACACACCGAACAGCTCCTTTGCATTTTAAGCAGACACCAGTACACTGCCCCCTCAGGATACACCCACACAGCAGCCTCAGTCCCTCTGCACCGACACACCCAGGCAAAGCAATCGCCCTACTCCCAACGCCTCCCACAACCCCACCCACACAAACAAAAAAACACATGAACAAATAACCCTCTAGCCCCCAAAAAACTCAAACAAGCCAACAGGCATGGGATCCTAAACACAGCACTCAAACGTCAAGATTCCTAGCAGAAATGCTTATCTGTAGACAGCAGAACATCTCACCACAGAACAAGCCCTCAGAAGACACTCTTGTACCTACAAGTCATCCATTTACCGTGCTTCCCTGAAGATCTAAAGAGAAAAAAGCGCAGCCTTCAAAACTGTTCTTATCTTTTCTTTTGCCTGTATCCATGACTCAAAATATGCTATCCAGGAGATTAAGAAAAGACTGAGGAATGAATAAATTAAATGAATAAATTAAACTATATTAAATATATTAAACTATAAATTAGGTCTCAATTCTGCTGTGGACTTTAACAATCTTTGAAAGATGGATGAGAAACTTATGTGAACACACAGGTGTGTAAATAAAATAATTTACAGAATCTGACTTTAGAAGGGATGAACACAAGGAAGGGAATTTAAGTCCTATGTTTCCTTAAGCAAACAGAAAGGGATATTTATAAAAAAGCATTAGGTGACTAAAACGTGGTGTCACACTCAGTATATGTAGAAGTTCAGGGTTCTGAATTGGAAGATAAAGTATGCACTCTGAAGTTACTCCCTATCCCTCTCCAGCTTCAGCTTTCATTTCTCCATCCTGGAGAATTCAAAGATACTGTGTAAACCTTTACATCTATAAAAAGGCAAAGTATGCCAGGTTTTATATAAAAGGGAGAATTTGGAATCAATTTATTTCACTCTCATGAATCAGTATTAGTAGAATACCCAAAGCAGCAAGTTTATATCCAACAAGAACAATACTTTTCGCTAAGAGAGTTCTGAAGAAGAAAGCCACAATAATCTCAGAGGGATTCTTCTTATTTTCCTCATTAGCTGTCCAAGGGCCAAGAACTACAGCATGTTCTGTAATCTCCAGGGCATTTCTATAATTCCCTCCACCCTTTTTAGTTGGTTTTATTTTAAATTAAAAAAACCCACAAACCTACACACAAAGCAGGAATGCCAGACTAGGTACAGAGACGCAGAAAGGAAACAAGATTAAGTTGACCAGATGCAGCATCAGCCACATCTCAAATTCAGAATGAGCAGATGCCAGAGCTCCCCCATTTAACAATTGCTCTTACAAGCATTTTCTTCCCTCCCATGGAGCTGCGCTGCCAAATCTGCTGTCACAGCCACTACGGGAGAGGTTTGCAAGGCAATTAGCATTGTGGTTTACCTCCAGGCTCTGGACAAGACTCATGTGCCTGAAACAGCTGCTGGTTTTGAAGTCTTCCCAAATTGCACTGGGACCATGTGCCACAGGAAACATGACAGCCACAGCTTGCAGGCCTTATTCAGTCAGGGTTGATTTACAAAAATTGGATGTAGCAGACACAGTATTTATCAATTTGAACAGAAATGGACATTACTGCTGCTGTTTAGGCAGTTTTTAAAGAATTAAGGCATGGTAGAGCATATCCTGAGACATTCCATGAGACCATACATTTACTTCTGACTGCCATCCTGCAGCAGTGGCAAGGTGCCTGCACATCCAATATGCCTAAGACCATAACTCAGCATAAGTACCTTTAAAGAGGTCACAGAGTTTGTGGCAGAACCGCTTAAAAGACTAACAGGAACACAATCCCAGCAGACACAAACCACTGACAACCTACTGGTTTTAAACTGACGCCAGGTCTAGACAAATTAGAGGAGCAAGCACACACCAGAGTGTGGGAATACCCAGGCCTGCCTGCTGCTACCTCCTTTATGAAAGGCTGTATGTACAAATCCTAACACTTCAGAGCAGTCACCCTGCTAAACTACAGCAATACCAGGAGGCTGCAGCCTGGGACAGCAGCTGGTACAGAGCACACTGCACACTCTCCAGGGTGGCCTCTTACAGACCAGGTTGACAGAACTGCTCTTCTAGAGGCAGAGGACTTTCTATGATGAATCAGAGGAGCCACGACTCATTCAGCTGGCTCCTCTGCAGTTGATCATTGCCTGCAGGAAATAATGAGAAGTTAAATTTCTTCTTAGAAGTTAGTAACTTGAACACACTCTTCTGTTACACCGCTCCCTTAATCTCTAGCGAAATCAAGGCTTTTCCACCCATCTCCTAGAAGGGAAATGAGAAGGCGAGCCCAGTAGTCTCATCAACTATTCAATTTACCCAAAATGTTATGCAACAGGTTTTCTAGGTTTTCTTTCTAAGACTGCTGAGGCAACCAAGTCCAGAGACAGGAAAGTCTGCTGCCAAGGACACAAGTTCTCTTGCAGAGGGAAAAAAAAAAATCCCAGAACAAAAACCCATCCCTACACTACCTACATCCCTTATAGCTGGGCAACTCATCATCAAAATCCCTTCCTATACACACACTTGTCATCTTTAAATGCATTTCACTGTCTTGGCCTTCATAGGAGTTTCTGCTTGAAGTGCATACTAACAATGACACTGCCATACAGATTACTGTTCCAGCAGTCTTTCTCCCTTTAAGGCAATAGCAATCCCTAAATCATTGTTTCAATCACGCAAGTCTTTTGGTAAGGAGAAAACATGTGAAAACCTGCTGTTGGTTTATCATCTTCCCCCATTTTTTATGCTGCCTTTAATACACAGATAAATTCCTCCATTGGCTGGATTGCTTACAAGCTCAAGTCCTGCTCCATAAATTAATAAAAACCAAATAAGTAAAGACACCCCAGTGCTGATTCACAGCTCTTATGCAGCTTTTCTTACTTACTCTTCACTAAGTAATCAACTGTCCACAAACCAAAAAGCCATGGGATTACTCTCTTTTGCACTTTTATATTTTCACGTGGGAGAGAAGTAGGATGCTATCAACAGGAAGCTGCTCTAAACTGCAGTCCACAGGTTGCTTCCATAACATTCTTCCCTTTGTCTTTACACAAAGCTTGAAGGACAAGCAATGAAGGGCAATCTACTAGCACAGTGAAAGCACACTACTGTAAGTTAAAGGAGTGGTACATGCCAAAATATATATATTTCTCCTTGCTGTTTCTATATCCTCCATCTGTATTTACTAAACATACAAATAATGTTTCAAAGAGCCACTGGTTGCTTATTTAAATTTTTTCCACATGTTTAAGTTTTTGGTTCCAACCCAGTGAAGGCAAGGAAATAGAAGGGTTTCCACCCTCCAGCTGAAGTTACAGACCAGCTCTGGATTTAAATAAGCATGTACAATTTGAGCATTGCAAATAGCCCAAAAATTCTTCCTACCTATAATTTGTATGCTGGAACTTAAAACAAACATGTTGGTGAAAGCTACACACCAAAGCTTTAACTTTAGACTTGAGTACATTCCCAAATACCCAAAATATAGGAACCCAAGACATCTGCTGGGTTTTAGTGCTGCTTGACAGAGTATTTCTTTTGGCAGTTTCTCCTGTGACTACCTTTTACACCATCACCTCTCCTCTAGGTTTTACTTAATTTCCCCTGCACTTCACCAAAAACATGTCTGTTCTTAACCCAGTAAACCCACCTGAAGTCCAATTCACCACCTGCATTGGCACATGTTCACCATGGATACAGAACAAATAACAGTATCAGCTACAGCCCTTTCATGCACCACGTTGATCACATCAGAAATACTTAACCCAGAAAAAGACAGAAACCTGACCAAGTTCTTTTCATTTAAATGGGTATTTCTGGCATTCATTCCAAGTCATAGACAAAGTCAGGGCCACAGTCTAAGACCAGAACTAGTGCCCTGGCCAGTCAGTAGAGCCATAAATGGACACCTTTCTGTTTGAAGTACTAAGCTACACTGTAACAGCTTTTTCAGACCATGAATTAAGATCTAAATGACTGCACACATCGGTTTGCAACCTCTACTGTTTTGCCACCCATGAAATCTTACAGCCTCTGCCTTCAATTCTTCTTCAGAAGAGTGGCACAGCAGCCAAGTCTATACTAACATGAGCCCAGTCACACTGTGCCCTCCTCCAGGCTGCAGAGGAGATGACACACTGTTTTTAGAAATATTCATCTACATGTCTGTCCCTAGAGGAGCAAACAGACTGGTTCTCTGTCACCCCAGAGATGTTCTTCGAGGGTAGGTGACAATAACTTATCACCTTGCTCAAGCACATGCTGGCCCTGCCCAGCTGAAGGGGTAATTAAATTACAGTGGTTCAGGCCTTAGTACCTCAAGATATTAAAAGAACCTCCTTTGATAGCACAAAGGAGGCTCCTCAAGTAATTTCTTTAGAGTATTTGAGTTGGCTGGCTAGAAAACAAGGAAAACATGCAGGGAAAAAACTTAACCGACTTCTGGAAGCAAACAAACATAGACTGCATTCCAGAATAAAAGAACAGACACAGCAAAACACACAAATTTAGTATTTTGCAGAGCCCCACATACTTGGGTCACAAAAAAAAAACCCAAAACAAACTAAAAGCACACCACTGATCAGAGAGCATCTGACAAGCCTGTTCCAATAGTTACCATGCACCTCCTCAAAATCAGGTGGTGCACTAAGACCTGGTGTTTCCAGACAGGTCTAATTGGTTGTTGCTGGGGGAGTAGGAGGTGGATGTTGTCGGGGTCGATCACTGGAAATGCCACCTCTGCAAAGGTTTTGTGTAGTGCCCAAGCCAGTACCAGAAAAAGACCGCAGGAGTTACCCACAGCAACCCAGCATCATTTCAACCAGAAGTGCTTGAGATAGAATTCAGAATGTTTTGCTGGCCTAAACACTTTATAGAATGAGAGGAAGTATTTTGGTGTTGAACACCGGGGAGAATAGTAGACAAAAAGTCTAGAATTATGCTCATAAAGACCAGACTGAAGAAATGATGATTAAAACACTGGCTCATGCTACAGAAGGCCAGGTATATCATCCTCCAATCATCCCATATTCCTACAAATCTTTTAAGAGTTTTCTTCTTATAATTATATGAACAGTAAGAGCACCCATTTCTTTCTTCCAAAAAATATAAATTGATAGTCAGCTTGCAAGTAATCAATGATGCTTCCCTCCATTTACACTACTTCCCACTGTTCTAATGTACACTGCCAGTGTTGTTATGGCTATCCAGGGAAACAGATGTCATTTGTAACTACAATTACTGCCATTATCCAGTGATGTGAAACACTTAATTTCATGAACAGTGAAAACTGAGACACAAAGAGAGAAGAGGATTAAACTGAAAAAAGTTATAGTGAAAGACAGATGACATGAGTCATGTACAAGCTAAATCCTTTGGAAATTCATAAACAGGTTGAAAAGTTTATTTGTTCCTGAAGAGCTAGCAATACATATACATACAATACTGAAGTTTATGATCAAGTACATGTTTAATCAAATCTTAATGGTTCTGTTAAAGAAGGAAATTGTAATGGAAAATGCAAACTTCTTGAATAACCCATGGCAGCCTTAGAGTGTATCCACTAGATTATCCCCCAGCCAATATACAATTCAAAGACAGAAGTGATAGTAGGATACAAAATAAACACCAGCCTTGGTTAAGTATAGGTAAGTCTTCCCCTTAACATTTTTGTGCAATGCAAGGATTGTCAAAAGCTGTGCTTGGTCTGTAAATGATAAAAGTGTGAGTTAGCACTATTATACAGTCACATACTCTTCAGTCTCTCCCTCTTCCCACTTCTTGTCCTTCCACAGACACTGATCACTGACCAAGCACATCAGAAAACTACCACAAGAACTGTGTTCAGTGCTTGGGCACATTTAATGCACACAGCTAAAAATAACACAGCTCTTTTCTTTATGGACTTTGTTCTGCTCACTACCCAAAGTGCCTAAAAACAAAACTAGCTTTGCTTCCCTCACAGGTGCAGGGACACATGAGCTAGAATGGAAGGAGCAAGGGGAGAAAGGGTATAGAGGGTAAAGTGTCTTCAAGCTGAAGACTAATGCACATACCTAACCTATGCACCTGTGATTTCCACATTTCCTAAACAAACACTTGAACTTTGTATCCATAAACACACTCATTTCCAATGTTGTTTCTCCAGACAGCTGTATGCTAGGAAATTTCAGATTTCATCCCCAGTTCAGCAGGACTGACTTGGGTTACAGATTTAAGAGCAATGTTGGTTCTGGAGCATCCACTTATTCCACAGGTCACGCATTGGACCAAGACTCAGGAATATGAAATTGCCTTTTGTACACTGACAGGGAACATTGCCCAGCTCTTACACCTTTCAACATGCCTAAAAAACTGTCTGCTAATTTTTGCCCTTCCCCTAATTGCTACTTACAATAAAGCAGCTTTACCTTCTCCAACCCCATCTAGGCTGCAGGAGCACAGGAAACAATCTCCCTTTTTGTTTCCCCTCCCTCAAACTGACACCAAGGCATGGCTGACAAAATACCTTGGGTTTACAGGTAGAAATCTGGAGAGTGTGACTGCTAAACAGATAATTACAAGATTCCATGGAAGAAAACCAACCAAACTAAAAATAAACCCAGAGACAGATCTGCTTGGAGAAAAGAAAGTGTCTTTGAAACATAACTAAGGCAGCAGCCTCTCAGTGCACATTCGAATCATAGAGGTTTAAAGAATAATCATTAAAACTACTTCATTGAAAAGTTACATGCCTTTTTGTCAACATCCTGCCAAGCTTAAACATACCAGTAGGGTAATCCTTTCCAAGTGCTAATACAGCCTCAACCTGATGACCTTAAATGTCTTTTCCAATCTAAAGTATTGTATGATTCCAGTTATGGACAGAGGAGGGTACTGGTTACATCCACATAACATGAATCCTGATGAGAGTGGGTTTTCTTTCAATATATATTTTGCAATGCATGTGCATTTTAAAATATTGACTTCCTTAAAAAACAGCAGCTTGATACTTTTTTAGAACAGCTTTCACCTTTTAAACTCCCAACTCAACCTACACCGTGCTACATCTCCTTTCAGTTCCCAGCTTACAGCTCGCCCCAGTGTACAGCAACTCAGTATTAGCAGCTCACCAGCTTGTGAACATTTCCCTCCAATTTATAATTCTGAAATGTCTTAAAATCAAACCACACCAAACACCAAGTACACTCACACAGAGACCTGTTTCAGGCAATAAGTACATTAAACTTTGGCCTCTTGAATACTTCCTGGTAGTGCAGTTTTCATTACTCAAGATCAGAGAATGTAAATACTTTCACTGTCGGTGAAGACTTCTTTGTAATGCCTTGAATTAATGCCTCTTAATGCCAGTAAGCACCTACAAAGTTCTTTGAAGGTGGCTATACAATTTCTCAAGTCAAAACATGTCTGACTGTAAAACAAACTCTATACTGCAAGCATAGATGAGTCTTGATTTAATGTAGCATTATTTTTGCTTCACAGTAAATATGTGCAGGAACTATGAACACACCAAGTACTTCATCCTCCTGATCTTAGCCACGTGTAATTCAAGGAATGTTTTAAATATTCACAACATATTATCTTTTCATCCATTAAGTTTTATCAAATGTAGACAGTTTTCAACATAGCAGCTCACACAAGCTCTTCACGATGAACTCAAGGTTTTACCTCAAGGAGGCTGACTTTTTTTAAAAGTATGTATCTGATTTTAGGACTCTGTATAACCAGATAATGGGGACTATAGCTGTAAGAGAAAATAAAGTAAGACTGCTCAAGAAGTGCCCTGGTGAGGCAGAAGTTATAGAATACCTTTTCTCCTGCACAGGAAATCATTAGGATACCTCAAGATCTATGGTGTAAGGCAAGAGACCTTGGTTTATAAACTTAAGTACCTTAACAGGAAAAGACTTGGAGTCAATTAAAACAGCTCTTCACTTCAGTAACTTAGACCTAACTATAACAGTCACTGACAGACTTCAGTTAGCAGCTCAGAAACAACCAACATTTAGCATAGTTACAGGCTATTAAGAAAGAAGCCACTTCATAACTCCTCGATGAACATACAAAGACAAGAAATGCAGATCAAGAAAGTCAATTCCATGGCAAAAAAAAACCCCTTGAGGAGAGTACAAGTACTCACATCAACTCAGAACCTTTAAAATGGGTTCAAGTTGCCAGCAAATTGCTTGTTATTTGGACTTTTCAGATTGTCTAGTTTAGTTTATGGACATTTAGAGCCATATAATTACATTAATGCAGTAACAAGTTTTTCTAACCTAACAAGCCAGTAAAACAAGCTGCACTCCAGCAACTAACTCTTATTTCACATTTTAAGCACTTGAAAATGTTTCATTTCTGGGACTCCACAGCAAGCTAAGATCAAAAATTTCTGAAGTTAACGCCTTTCTTATTCTGAAAGTTGGAACTAAAGATCCATTTTAGGTAACAAGAACATTTTCCTTTACTATTACATGTCAGATCTCTACAAAGCCAAGCGCTATTACAGTTGTGTAGGTTTGCAACAGCTTGGAAAGAGATGTGGGCTTGAACCACAGTTCATCAGTCAGCTAGAAAGCCTGAGAAAGGTAAATTCTCCACAGTCTCTCTCTTAAAACATTTGTTTAACATGGAGACAAAGTCAGGTTAACTAGCCCATTACACCAAGAGCCTACAGTTTTCTAGAATGATTCAAGTGAAGATTAAATATTTCTAGGCTAATATTTCACTATACAATTAAACTACAGCAACTTCCTGATAATGGGAGAGGGAGGTTCTCATCCCCTCTCCTGGCACTCCACTATAATTCCCTGCTGCCTTCAGGACAATCAGGAGATTGGACAGTTCAAATTTCCAGCTAAAAATTAAAAAAAATCCCTCACCCAAATACTAGCCATGCAAACCACATTTTTATGTCCAGGCACTTCAAGAAAGCTCATTTAACTTCACACCACTACGAGATGACTTTTCACCCAACTCTAATATATAAAACTAATTTACTTATATATATCTAAATGCTGAACAGAGAGTTAACTAAAAGACTGAAAGCTTCCAGGAGTTCGAATCATACCACTTATTCTGTTAGAAAGGAAAAAAGAGAGAGAATCTATTAGCACACAGGCAATTAAAAGCTGAGACAACTCTTTCAGAGCCAGTAATACATCTTATTTACACTGTCAGGTTATTGTAGGCAGTGGTAGCAATACACTAGTTCCTGTCTTATAGGGTTTTTTTCAATTACCAGTAAGTAAATTCCATGGAATTTCTGAACACCAGCTTGGATAATATCCAAAATAAAAACATTCAGTTTCATTAGCAAAGTCTGGAGTGTTTTATTTTTCAAAGATTTGTTGACTGATCATTAGAACCTAATTATTTAGGAAAAAGCTATAAAATAGCACTTATATCTAATAAGAACTATTACGTCAAGAAGATAAGCACAGCTCTAATAGCTTTATTTGCCCAAATTACATATTTATTCATCTCCAACCTTTTGGCCTTAGATTAGACTGTCTAGACTAAATTTGCAGACTACAGACAATTACCATTATCTTTAAGTTTTGAAATGTCATAACCAGAAGCATCAGGAAAGCTGAAATGACAGCTGTAAGTGTTATTTAGCCATTTATTTTCATCAGCAAGACTAATAATTACTAGCCTTCCACCCAGATCCTCACCCAACTAAGTAAAACACATAGTAGTTATCCTGGAGCGTGACAATTTTAAATGATAACGAAATAATTGGTTGGTTATCCATGAAATAATGGACTTCTTGAAAGTGTGTTAATCATTCAGGAGTGCCAACATCTGAAACTACATGAGGCACGTATTATAATGGTAAAATGTGCAGCAAAATCAATTAAAATGAAAACACACTGGGTAACTTCCCCGTAGGAAAGGGTGTCTGAACAGCTTGCAAGTGGCAAGCTACCAACAAGAAGTTTATGCTAAAAAACTACAACAGCAATAACATATTAAACACACACTTCTAGCACAGCAGGTTTTTTTAAGTTTTCCACACACCACAATGACAGGGCACAAAGACACAGCAAACCAGGCTGACCAACCCATGCACAAGTCCCACGCTGTGGTCCCTTCGGCTGTGGCAGCTCAGCAGTTGGGAGTACCCAGGTATTTTCAGACACCCATATCAGTCATCACACTGTATTCTAAGATGAAAATGTGCTTTCCACCTCCTGAAACCGTTTCTCAGAAGTTTGTGACTAAGTGGCAAAACCTCAGAAAGAAGGAGAATTTGTACTGGTCAAATGTTTTTCCATGAGATCTGTACTTTCACATTTGGCTGCTCTGAGCAGGGCCAGCACATGGGCTCCCACAGGGACCAGGAAGGAGAACAGAGCACCTACATGCCACTCAATCCCAAGTCCAGCAACAAGCTCCATAACCTTAATATCCCCCCTGAAGAGTGAAGTTTTCAAAAGATTCACATTCCATCATCAGATTTTTAACTTGGGCTCATCAAGGAGAACTCATCACAACCTTAGTTTGAGATTTAGAGCCAAACAATGAAAACCTGAAGGGTGTTTTTTACCTTGTCTCTAACCTAAGGTGTCAGATTAACCCACCTAATTGTATGAGTGAAAAGAAAGGAAAGGGATCTCTTCCAAGGTAAGGGCAGGCTGCGTCAGCCTCACACTGGGGACAGTGTGTTCAGACCTTCCTGGCACACAAGCAGTCCCTTTGTTTTGTTCGACTGTTTGGGCACAGTGTTTGACAGATCTGATTCTGTCAGATGGGAAGAAAAAGAGCCCAGACTTGGTCATTGTCAACCAAATGTAGCAGAGCAATGTGGTAAGTTACTCCACCCTTGGAGCAAGGTGGAGAAATCCTACCCCATCTCGGCAGAGGGACATTCAACACAGACACTGCAGTGATGCAGGCTAACCTGAAATCACAATGAGGCATAGCATTCTAAACAGAGGGTTGTCTCACAGATGTGGCTGCTACTGCTTCATAAATAATGCTTCATACTAATAACCACTCTTTTTTCAAAATTCCATGTTTCTGTAGGAATAAATATTAGAAATCAAATACATGGAGGGCAAGGAATCTGCAGTATGGACTTAATGAAACAAAGCTTCAGCTGAACAGACCACGTTGAAAAAAGCAATACTCAGTATTTTCCATCAGATACCACCAGAGTACAATGCTTTCCTTTCCAGCCTAGTAAGTGCTTAGAGAAAAGTTAAATCTTAATGTCCTTCAAGAATGTCTTCATAGTCTCTCTACCACCAGAAGCAGATTTCAAGATCAAAGGTTATGACTCCTTCCCATCTGACAACAGTGCAATTCAGCCTGGTTTTCTCATCAAGCACTTAAGTCGCCCTACAGCACATGAGGATTGTTTACAATAGGATACGTAACACTTCATTTCTGACTTTTCAGAAGCAAAGCCATGTATATTGGAACTTCTACATTACAGACAGCTGACGTTCCTAGAAGAAATACAAGAGATAATAGAGAAGTTTTTATTTCTATTTAGGATAAAACTAAGAAAAGCCAAACAACCAGACTCATGGTTCAGAATGCTTATAAGTTACTGCTGTGTTTTGCACTGGTGTCCCACAACTCCATCCAAACATACTTTCCTGCAGTATCTCCAGCACCCGCATTTTATTTCCCTTTGAGGTCTGTGCCCATGCCTGTGCTACACTGACATCCACACCTCAGCTGTACAAAGTTGCTAACAATCAGAGAACTCACTTTTAAATCAGCTAATTTCCAGACTAACATATGAAATTTATGTGCAACTTAACATTTTCTGTGCACCTCCTCCAGAATCCATACTTGCTGATGCTTAGCTGAAGAGTATCAACCTATTTTACCCAAACTATTTTTACATTGTCCATGAAGTCACATCAACATCAGAATTGCATGACAACCAAGAGGAAGATATTTTCCAGCAGAAGATGCACAGATGGCCCTCCCTTTTGTTCCACCAAGCAAGTGGCTGCACACAGGCACACCCCACCAGCATGGCAGTCATGAAGCCAAGTCATTCATAAAAGGAATATTTACTAGGGAGGTTGCGAGAATCAAGTTCTTGAGTGACATTATCCTCGCATTTAATCAAGACTCTAAAAGCACAACATCGTCAATATTGTTGCAACTTACATATGGGAAAACGTGCACATAGTCAAATTCCAGGAACCAGAAACTACCAAGTGGTTTTACAGTTGCTGACCCCGACATGCAAGATTTTGTAGCACTGGACTGATTATAAGCACTGTCCTGCTAAAATTAGCTTGTTAGCTGATCTACAGGGAAAAGGAAGAGATCCTGAAACCCCTTTAAGCACAGTTAAAATGCTTTTAAGCAGTGCCAGAATTTTCAGCCTCAGCAACTTCAGATTTTAAAGTCAAAAAAGTGTCAAATAGAAACATGTTTATGTTACTAAATTTTATTAAAAATGCTTTTGCCTTCAGTAGTCAGTCTACATTTAAGCAAGCAACAATTTCCATCTAAAAAAAGAATATTTACCAGCAAAACATTTGGTTGTACTAAAACCAGCCATGGTGATTCTTCCCCTTCGCCTCTGCACCTGCGGGTGTAGTTCCACTCTTAGTCAGCATCACCCCAAATCACAGGGCAGGGAAACACATAGGAAACTCAGAGTTTATTTTTTGCTTTGAATTATCATAGATATTGCATGGAATAGAAAAAGTTAGAGATAACTAACATTACTTAACAACTACAGCATGAATAACGTTAAGAATGTTCAAGAAAAGACTGGACATGGCACTTAGTGCCGTGGTCTAATTGACAAGGTGGTGATCAGTCAAAGGTTGGACTTGGTCTTGGAGGCATTTTCCAACCTAATTGACTCTGTGATTCTGTTAGATGAATATTTTACATGACCTTTGAGTTGGAAGGCCTAAGCAGTTAAGGTCTTAATCCTGGCTTTTACACTTTTAGAGACCATATTATCTTAATAGCAAGGATTGTTTGACCTCAGCGAGAATGTAATTATCCCCCAAACCATGTGCTGCTATAACTAAAGCAAAAAAAAAATCAAATGCATCTGTGGTAAAGGAGCATCCTCATTCAATTAAAACCCAGAGATACAGCACACCCAAGATGCACGTTAGGAGACCTGTTCTCATGTAACATCTACTTCACACTTACACGATGCCGCAAACTAGTTTTATGTGCAAATACCTACTTTCACATTTCAAAAAGCCACATCTATGATGAACCACATCAAGAAACTGCAAGCAAACATTCAGCTGAGGTGCTACATAATCAAATGCCACATGCAGTCAACAAGTGTTTTTACAGTATGGCCATTTATGGTAGCAGTAAAGAAGGCAAATGGAAGACTGGAGCACTTTTACACCAAGAACCATCACTTCCCATGGTGGAACTGGCTCTAAGTACCAGATAAAAAAACACGATTTGTATTAAACACTACATCCTCATTGTTTAGGGAATTCACAGTTTGAGCTAGAAGCACTTTCTAGAGTCACACAGACATTAGGATCACTGGAAAGCAAAGTTTATTACTTTCTTCTCCAACATCCTGTTTAGCAGTATGTTAGAGCAGGTTCCAGAACAGACTTCTACTTGCCGTTTGTGAGTGAAGTTCCTCCAAGGGGAAGGAGAGCTTAAAGATTAAATTGTGAGCAAACACTTATTCTCACTCAGAAGCACAAAGTGCTGAAAGGAAACAGTACCTAATTTCCTTGATAAGCTGGATGTTCCAGTAGAACCTGAACTCTCCAGTGAAGACCTTTTTTCAAGAAACAATTGGTATTGTGATTTGTTGTTTGAAGTACAAAAGCTCCATATACTAACCAGCCACACACACTGTGATAGCACAGCCCTGAGACAGCCATTCTCCACTCTTGGTTCTGTCATCTAAAGCTTTGTAAACACAACTTTGCTTGAGTAATTGGCAAGCAACTTAAACAGGGCTTTAACATCAAATGCTCTTCCTTCAACAGAGCAGCAAACTCTCTGGAAACTATTTGATGCATCTACAGAACTTGAGATCATCAAGAGCATGCAAACCTCCATCAGATCTAAAAGCACTCCTCCTCCTTTTTGCACTCTTCCCTTGATCCTTACCTAATCTTCATATTACAAACCTCAGTGGGACCACCTACACTGCAGGTACACAAACCCATCCAAAAGTGTACCTGTACTGTGGGCTTTGCTAGTGTCCCAAAGCTCTAGGAGACTCACCATCAACAGAAAGGGAAGACCTTTGGCTGAGGGATCTTACTCTTTCACATGCTTTGCTTTAGGGAAATGTCCCATCCCAACTAAAAGATGGCAGAAGCACAATCAGTCTACACACAACAGATCTCGGCTCAATTCAGTTGAAATATTTTTCTCATCCCTTTGTAAAACTGTAACTTTCTGTGCTTAAACACATTTGAGCCCAGTTTTCTGTTGCCATTTCTTAAGAGGAACACAGCTAAATCTTCAGAGCCGCCCACATGTCCATACAAACCTTCAAGAACACCTCTTTATCAAATTTCACTTGAATAGAATAAATTCTTCTCTCCTTCTCCTGCTACTCCTGTTCTGAATAAAACATAATCTAGTATTTTAGCAGACTTCCAAATTCTAAAGGAAAATAAGGAAGGCACACCACTAAAAATTTAAAGAATTCATTTTTCTCACATTGACCAGTTTATCTTCCCCTCCTTAAGAAGACTGGCAGACTTTTTGGCTTTTAGCTTATTAAAGGTGTGAACTTAAAAACTAAGAGCTTGAATTCAGATATTTCAGTTCAGTAACAGCATATAGTCAAGATTTGCTCTGGGGGTTTCCAGCAAGGTGGTTTCCCTTCTGTCCCCTGTGTGCACTCATTCTTACAAAAAATTTACATAAATTCTCAAATAAACTTGTTTTCTAAACTTGCAAGCTGCCACCAGCCTGCACAGAGCAGCCAGATCACATGATTTTTACTTCATTTGCCTTAGAAGATACATGCTGACTTCTCCATATATTATTCTTTTACAGACATCAGCTCAGGAGAAAAGGATCATTATCTAGAAAACAGAGGTGCACATCAGAAGAATATAGGTCATGAAAAGCATCAGTAAACATATTGTCTAAACCACATACAAGGATGATCAAAGTGAAGAAGGACAAAGGCTGATGAAAAAGAACTTGATCATGCCAGTTTTATTTCTCCACTTCAGACAAGTATGTTCCACTATCTGCTGCTCTCTCTGTCTGATTTTATGGTTACTAACTTGTAACAAATCTTTAATGAAGTTGCCTTCTTCAGGACAGATCCTGTGAACAGCCACTGCCACAAATGCAACTCAGTATTTTGATCATTACTAAGATATTTTGCCTTTAAAAACCAAGGGTATTAGTATGAATTACAAAAACAGCACAGAAAGTACTAGATTTCTACACAGGCTAGTACCAACTTACAAGGAAAATCCTTTTTGTTTATCATAACATGCCAAATTAAACTTACATGCCACAATCAGCTACACTATGCTAGTTTCCAGTCTTTCACCTTGACAGGTCCCATAAGACTTTCTAAGAGGGAAGTCAGTCCTGCTGAAATGTAACCTTAATGCTCTTACTTGCTTTTTGGTCCCTTCCAAAGCAATCCCTCCATTCCCCACTTAATTTCTGGAGGTCATAATCCTGCAGGGCCTGATTCTACAATGCAGAAGGCACTGCATAAGAAGAACTAGCTAACCCATGCAAAAAGCAAGAAGAAGAAACCCCAGAGTTTCTGTAGCATGAAATACAGCAACTATAAAATCCACAAACAAAACATTACAAATAAACAAAATTCAAGCACTTTAAGCACGTTCACATTGACATGAATTGAGTAGCTAACAAATAAATTACCCTAGCCCAATTCAGAACACATACAGAAGTAAGGAACTGATACCAAACTAGCCAATTGCATGTCACGGTCTTCCCATAGTGTTATTAACTCTGTAAATCTACTCTGCTAAACTAACAGGTTAGCAGCACTTGAAAAAGTGGCTTTACCATACATCTAGTAGGGAAGACAGCTTAAAATATCTTGCCCTGAAGGAAAGAACTTACTCCATCACCTAAATCCACCCATTTTCATTAATAAATTAATCTGTAGAGCAATATCTAAATTCAAATTGCAACGTGCAATATTCTTCCCTGGTCTGACAGGCACTTCTAATAAAGTATCATCTCAAATAAGTAGAGAACAACATTATTTGATTGCTTTCTTGAGCAAAGAACTCCTGCAAATGTTTCTTTTAAAGGTATAAAGAGGTAGCAGTACAGCAAATGCCATCTTAAAATGTGTGAGCAGTGTTCAGAGACCTTCAATTTGTTTACTTTCAGAAGGCAGCTTTTGAATGCACAGGGTTTGAGCAGAGGGGGTTTTTTGTTGTTTTTTTTTTTTAAAAAACCCTACTGCTATTTCCGCTCCCATATTCTACCAAGTAGAGATCTTGTGGTTAAGGCATTCAGTGAAGAGAAAACAGAGCGTGGAATGCACAGGCAGCCAGCCTTCTGCACCAAAACCACAGGAAAGCACATTAGTTTCTCTCATTTTTATAGATTAGAAACAGGTTCTTCAACTTCATCATACTTAGCATAATGGACTATTCAGAGTTCCAGTAATCATAGGTGAAGTCTCCAGCTGGCAGTACATCAGTATGACAAGCAGAAACCCTTCAGAATACCTTATCTTTTTGTTGGTTAACTCCTATGTAGCCAAGTGTGAACATACCTTTGAACACAGCACTAGCACCACACAGCTCTGCCAGCTTTTAACGTGCAGCAAAGCTAATGTTATTTACGAGGACAGGGTGGATGCTACCAATTAAAGGCAAGTAGTTTCTCTTTTGAGCTTTCTTCCAGCACTAGAAAGTATTTTAATTTAAATCATAAGTCTTCTAAAACTCACTTCCTGGGCATGTGTTAAACTCACCCTTTCATAATGACCAAAACTCAAAATGGCTTAAAGGGACGGTATGTGTTACAAACTTGTGGAACAGGATCAAGACCCAGTAATGCATTGCTGGTTTTTGTTTGGAGGGTTTTTTTGTTTGGTTTTTTTGGTGTTGTTTTTTTTTTTTTTTAGAAAGAAAGCAGAGTTACAACAAAGTCCTCTTTAAATATGTTTGCAATGACAGCCTACATGCTTCAGGTTTAGGAAATGACCATCAGATCCTGAAGACATAAAAACAAATATGGGGATATCTTCCTATGACTCACTATGGTAGCTCACTGCTAGGAGAGCAGTTCATTTGCAACAGCAGACATTTAAAAGCATTAGTGTAAAAACTAACAAAAAGTCATCAGAGATGTTTAGTCAGCAGTAAGAGAACTACTGTATACATGGGGTGTTGCTCAGGAGAACTAAGTAGCACAAGTCCCTTTACCTATATATCTCATGTATTTTCTAGATTGAGGAGAGACCAGAGGTATGATAATCCATTCAAGGAAGAAGTTACAGAAAGATTATAAACACCTAGGTAAATAGTCTTAAGCAATCACAGTAGCATCTAACTCCTAGCACAGGGGAAAAGCAGAGATACTTTTAAATTTCTCAGGTTACTCATTTGGCATGGGATTACTCACATACAAAACAGCTACCCAGAGTATATGCACTGCAGGGAATTTTTTAAGTTTTAACATGAGCTGTTCAGCTGTTAGAAAACCCAGTCTCAATTATCTAGTCTGAAGCAAGTGGTTGCAGTTTAAATTATTCATCTTCTGAAATCACCCTGAACAAATTCTTCCAGATCACCACCTTCCCTCACACAGGCAGGCAAGCCAGGGTCTTTTTCAGCAGATCAGCTTGAGAGATGAAGAGCTTTTGTTTATTTTCTCTCAGAATATTTGTAAATTGACGAAATGCACAGAAGATAGAATTTCAAGGTGAAATTTTAGCTCAAACTATCAAAAAATCCAGAACTCAAACCTTGAGCAAAATCCCCAACTCGGTAGGATTTTAAAACCTAGGTCACAATTCTGATAAACAGATACCTAGATCAGCACAGATCAGATTATTTTCAAATTCTCCTCTGAGTGAACAATTTTATTATCAGCTTCCTTCTTTGGGAGAAGACTGGTATGTCAGTTGAAACATTCAAGTCCTCCCACAAAACAAGTCAAAGCAGCTAAGGAGGAGGGGAAGCCACTATTAAAAATGTGTGGAATGTAACCTACTTGGCAGAAGGCAGATAATATCGGGACAAGGACATCAACTACTTCAGATCCGAGGCTATTTCCCCACACAATACTACCAACATAAATATTAGGCAGTTTTAAATTTACAAATATTAGTGAATTTTATCAACTTTTGTGGAGTATACATGACTAAAAATAGTTTAACAGACAAAAGTTACCTTAATCCTTCAGTTTCATCCTGATACACACTATATCCATTGTAACAGGTGTAAAAACTTCTAGATAGCAAAAGTGTCCTTAGCGACCTCAAAAGCTTTCAAGTGTCTTTTTTAAATTCAGAGAAGGTGAGATGTATGCACAACATATTTGGTCATATTGCTCCAACAAGATAGAAACAAAGCAGAAACTACATGAGACAAAACATTGTCTTTAGCTAGTAGATTTGGGTCACAGATACAGGGATTCAGAAGTTTTAAACATCCTCAATAAAACTAAAGCATTCAATTTAAAATGTCTCTTTGCACTATGTAATGTTCTCAGAGCAAACCCACTGACAGGCAGTGACCTGACTTTCAGCCTCAATGGTCTCAGAGATACACAGGCACTTACTGCAGCTGAACCAGCCAGAAGACCACAACAGCTGGAAGACTCAGAGCTGCCTTAACCTTTCCAGCTGAACTCAAAAGAAATCAAACCTCTTGCTCCATTAAGTAGACCTGACACAGTCTAAACTGAGAGACTTCAGCTGAACACCCTCTTAGCAGATAACAGGACTCACTCACCAGAATTACACACAGGAGGCATTTCATAACTCTTCTTGGGCCATACACAATAAGAGCAGCCCCTCAAGTCTCAGTCTCCATCTTGAGCAGGGCTGGAACAGGTTAACTTCCCCCTTGTTGCACAAGGCTTCACCCAGTTGTACACACATCATCTTCAGTAGTTAATCCACTGCAGAAGTAGCTGCCTGTCCCATCCCTCCTGCACTCACTCTGTCTGCACAAGGGTCTCACCATAACTCTCTTGGTGCACATTGCTACAGAGAATTTTACCTGGATGTTTGTGATCCTTTCTACAGGATCACCCCTGAGGCTGAATCGATACAACAGAGCAAGTTACAAATCGTAACTGCTAGAAGCAGAAACATCGTAAATTACTTCAGTGTTAAAGACCGGTTTCTATGTAACATTTAATGCTAAAATCATGCTCGAGAAGTTACACCGAGCTTCGGGACTCCCTTCTGGTGGTTTCTTGATGATTCTGGAGTGCCCCCAAATGATTTAACCTCCCATAGTCCAGGTATGAGTCTTAAACATTTAGTTCTTGCAGCAATCAAACAAGATAAGAGCTTTAAGGTTTAGTATTTCTTCAGTTGGTAGCACCACTTGTACAACACAAAATAATATTGCCCCAACTGCTAGAGAAGTAGTTAAACCAACTTAAAAGAGCTAGAAGCACGAACTTCCAAACCAAAGCTAAGTAGTCAGCAGCACTGTTGGCTGGTCACAACCTAAGAGCCAGCATCAAAAGTAGCAAGGCAGGATATTCAAAGTGGTTGGTCCACTGGATGCCACAAACAGAACACTTCATCTTTAGAAATAAAAAGAAACCCAACCACACACACCTCTTACCCTTACAGAGACAGACATAAGATTACATCCACAGTTTAAAACCTTTTATTTCAATACTCAGATAGTAAGACAAGACATAGCTGGCTTAACTCTGTTGGTGTACTAAGAAGGATCTTGGCCCCACAGGTTTACTTTCAAACTTGAGGGTCTGGAAAATGTTTATCATGGATACAATCACGAAACAGTCTTGACAATTCACTGCAACACTACAGGAGTGCTGCTGAGCACATGAGGATATCGCCTCCATCCATGACCCCAAGCAGGATCTCAAGTTCAGAGTTCCCAGCAGGGTGCAAACCTGCTTCACAGGGAAGGGGAACATCAGTTAAAGGAAAGTCAAAGAATGGGAAATCAAAATGATACAGCACTTATATGTGTTTCTTGTAAATCTTACTCATGTGGTCAATACTCAGGTAATGTTTGGTGTCAGGCAGGAGAACAAGATGCAAATGCAAAGATACTGTGTTTCTGGAGGACTTGAAAGACACTGCTAGGAAGGAAATCTTGAGCAGCAGACAAAATTGCAAGACAAAGTTAAAATACACTCGTAATTGCATTCTTAGTAGTACTGGGTCCTGCAAAGCCAGAATCCACTTAATTACATCACCATTACTTTATTGGGTTTTGCTAATGAAGGCTTCTTAGTATGAGCTAGTAGAATACATTGTATGCTTTTTTTAGTAGAGTTGGTAGCACATACACAAGTATATTATCAACAAGTCCTTTTTACACAATTATGAAACATCTTCATAAAATGAGAGACAAACACAAATATTATTATGAACACAAAATTTAGAAACTCCCTACCTCAAGCAGTACATATTAGTGCAATCCCACTTATTTTTCTTACATAGAACAAGTCAAGTAACAAAAGAAATTTAGCAGATCACTTTTCTACCCAAAGATGCCAGATTTTTCACACAGATTTACCAGCAACATCTTACCATTTCATGGTCTACTTACCACATATGAAGCAAAATTTGCTTGCAGATTTATAGATTTATGTTTGCTTAAATAAGGAATGCTAATGATGCTCTGTAGTATCAGCCGGGCATGTTAGTTTTATCAGAAAAACTCAAAACAGTAACTGCAGTGACTTTAAAATTTATTTTCCTAGCAAATATAACTAGTGACTCGACATATTATAATACCACTACAGTTACAGAATACTCTGAATAGGACTGGAAAAATAATGTGCCTGTAAATTGTGTGGAAATTCCAGTTTATTTGCTGGCTTAGAAGTCTTGAAGAAAGTGATACATTTGATAATTATGAATATGTGTGTACCTACAGTTAATCTGTTGAGAAATAATGCTTCTCTAGGTCCTATGGATCTTTGTAGAGTACTTTTGTTTATGAGTGTTACACTACTTTTTTTTCTTCAGCTGTAGCACTGACACATAAAAATGCTAACACCCAGTTAATTATTAATGCACACTGGTCCTAGCAGCTAGCACTTTATGCTATCTTTGATAGTGCCCTCCTGCATACATTCCTATTGCTTGAACTCACTTCTGCCTGGACTCACCAAAAACTACACTTTGTTTTCTGGTCACAGCTGAGAAGCTGGTGCAGGTCTGGTTAAATGAGCACGACTACCAGATGAAGTTGTTTGCAGAGCTGCACAGTGAACCAGACAGGGTAACTGATCCCGGGTAAAAACATTCCCTGGTTATTTTTAACTCCAGTCCTTTGCGGAGTTTCAGTGAACCAGAGGGAGTAAATAGCTATAGTGGGAAATTGCTGTGACAGTGTGGGGACCTGTTGAACATTTTTCTTACTGATAGTACTAGCTTATCAAATTAAATCTTCAATTACAGTAAAGCCCCATTTCTCCAGGCTTGAGGAGTAAAAATATTTCCCTAGCCTTGTGCCTCCCCACTGTTGGTCCCTTCTAAAAAGCAAACAATCAACTTGTCCTCACTTTCAAGGCCCTTCAGTTCCTCCCTCTGCACCAGCTTGCCACTCCAACTGCTTCAGCAGAGCCCTCGTGGTCACATACGTAGCTCTCACTTGCCAGCTGCAGTTCTGGGGAGCTCCACACAAGCCTCTTCCAGAGGCACCTCCTTCTTTTTAGCCTTTTGTGAGATTTTGTGTGAGCACACTCATATGTTACAAAAACTCACCACAAACTTCATCATCCAACAGGATATCCCTCTGTAAGCAGAGGTTACGGCACTTCCCCACCTAACTACACAAGTGCACACAGTCCTCCTCAGTAATCCTCACCCAGTCAGGTTTGAGGCTCTGTGTATGCTTAAGGACAGCTAAAGTGCAAGTTCTCCAGCCTTTCCCATTCAGCAGCAGATTAGAGTCTCTGATCTCACTGTAATGACAGCCCGTGCACACAGTCCTTGATTAGTTGCAAGATCAAGCACTTCAGACGTGAATATGTGACCTTTTTGAACTTAACAAGAACAGCCCATGCAATGCAATCCAGCCAGCCCTCTTAAAAACAACCTAGTAAAAACGAGCAATCCATAAAAAAATAATTTCAACCTCATGGAAGTTTCACCTAGAAGCACCACTAGGTATCAGGCACTTTACACACTGGGATATGACCAGCTTAAATATACATATGGTGTGTCTTCAGAGGAGAAAAATTAAGAAAAGGCAAAGCAAACAGATTAAGTAAACATCCTTTGTCTCCTATCTACTTCAAGTAATTAAGTTATAAAGAGAGGAAAAATATATTTTATTTTGTGTTACCTGTTCCCACTAAGTGCCCTACAGACTATCCCAAACCCAAGCTGCAACCACACTTAAGCTGCAAGATAGAACACAAAAAATAACAAAGAACAGAAGATTAAAAAGAGACAAGAAAAAAAACAGTTTTTCACACTCACAGAGCATATCTTAGTAAAGAAGGATACAGTTCAAGACAAAGAGAAAGGGCCTCAATCACTACTCAGATAGAAATAATTCACCTGGGATCTAACTCTAGAAATTTGTAGTAGCAGGCTATCATTGCTATCTGTCAGAATTTCAAACCAGACCTCCAGCAACTTTGTAGGGCAAACCATCTGCAGGCAAACATTGCCTAATGGCATTATTTACAATTAAACTTTTCAGTCTGGTTCCCATTCAACCCTACTCCTTACACTAAGATTTTGCCTTGGTTGTCCAAAGTTACATCCATAATTCTTTGGAACTGTTATATGCAGAGCAACAAGTTTAAAAAAGAAAAAAAAAGGATCAATTACAGGTGTGACTTCAGTTTTCATGTTGCTTTTACATACTTCTTGAACTAGAACACATCCACAGTATGTGATGCATTTACCTGGTTGTTACATTTTCCTTAACAGCACTTTATGACCAGACTTCCAAACCAGTGCAGTTAAACCTTGAATTGTCAGAACCAACAGAGAAGCTTCTCTGCTTTCGTCATACCAGCCTAGACCTGAAGAGTGACTAATTTGGGAAGGTCTGCAGAAAACCTAGCTTCCTACAGCTCGCCAGAAGACTGCTGCATTCCACTTCATGAAGTTGGTATTTATCTTAAGATATATCAAGGAGCTCCATTACAACATTTTCGGTGCTGGGAATGCTTTCAGTAAGTGCAAACAGGTTGCACAAGGTATACAAACATGAGCCTTTAAGGTTCTTCAAAACTCCCAGAATATAAGGGCTCTACTTATAAAGAGCCACCCTCTACCACCACTACTGAACACTGGAATTCAGAGCTCCAGCCAAGACCAGAAGCAGGAGCCTCTCCCTCTAGTATGGGAAAGAGGAACAGGGCTACAGGCCAGCGGCTGCCTATTCATCCCTCAGAGTGCAAAGGGCATGCTGGCCAGTGATCTGGGAGGCTGTGCCAGTACTCCTTGTGCAAGTGGCAGTAGAAGACAACCTGATAACCAAAAGGTACGTCAATATTTACTTGCTATACAAGCAACCGCTGCTAGGAGTTAACACACAGAAAGGTGCTTTCTGACTGCAATGTGGGTCAAGTTATCCCAAAGGAATTTTGCTTTGGAAAAGAATTGCAAATTGCTCAAAAGCAGAACGATGAGTATCTCAAGACTTGAGCATTGCTCCGAATTTATGCCGGCTTTTGAACTCAGCTTGGTTCTACCCTGTATGTGCATTAGTACATGGCATCCCTGCTGGGTAACTTAGGATGCATTGTGCCACTGCTGGTTGTACTGGAACACTCACGTGGAACCTGAGGTCTCCTTGCCTGCAAGACAAGCCTCAGTTAATCAACTGCATTCCCTGGCTGTAGATCTGCAATTAATCAGAGCAAGTCCAACCTTTTGCTTGGTAGCAGTGTTCCAGGAAGCAAAGAGCTGAGCAGTTCAAGTTTCACAAGAAGTGCAACAAGCAGCCCTTATTATTCCAGGTGACTGCATCGCAAGTGCTTTGTTTTGATTAGGATTTTTATTTCCCACCTTTAACCTCAACAGATGTCAACAATCAGTTGCTCACTCTCCCAAACTGTATTTTGTCACCTTGAGTTACACTGCACTACTTACCGTAAGAAGGCCCCACGCTTTATCACAATGTAAGCATACCAGTCCCAGCATAGCCCGGCGTGAATCTGCAGCCTGGAATTCATGGCATTTATTCCTTTGATTTTCTTATGTGCTTATTTGAAGAGCATTTTTTTTTTGACAGTCAGCAAGGGTTAGTCAGAATACCCAGAAATTGTGGAGGGATTTGCACATCCCGAGCCCAGCACAGGGCAGTGGTACACTAAGACATCAGGGTCTGTCAAACATCCAGCATGCCAGCTCCAACACCAGCTGCATGTTCAGTTGTTGCTTTTCAATCTATTTTACTACTCTATTTTAGAGCTTGAAATTCATATTTAGAGCATAAAATTCAGAACAAGCTATTTGGTTGCCCAACAGCTATTTCAGAGATAAAAGACATTTTGAGATGACCCACCTTTAGCTTTACTTGTAGCCAATGAGAACTAACAGTCTTGGAAGAGGAAAGGAAAAAGGGGAAAAAAGTCTGAACAACTACTCACCATTCATCTTCAAGTCATATGCTTGCTTTCAGGCAAGTGTCTGATATTAACATTCAAGAGTAAAAATCTCCAAACTCATTTTACTCAATAGTTCATAGAACAGTAAGCTAAGCTCCAATCAGTTGTTACTAACACTTTAAGAGCAGTAGGAAAATTATTTTCTTTTACAAATTTGGCAGTAAGATTTGAGTTTGTAAATACAGCATGAAATCAGTAGACAAACAAAAAGGCCCCAAACACTGAACCCCTACATACATTTTGTGTCAGAGTAAGTGTTTTAGCAGTTTCAAACATGTTCATGCATTACCATAGGTAACATTTAGCTGACTGACAAACTATGGTGAACTCAGCCACACTGAATTTCATCCAGTCAATACCATCTCAAGGATCTAGTGACATTTATTAACTAATACACTCATACCAGAGTATAGTTTTGTGTACTGAGTAGACATGTTATTGTCACAAAACAAAAGCTACAGTTTTACAAAGAGGACAAAACAGTAGAACAAATAATTTTATCAATTTTGATTGAAAATATCCATTGCTTTTCAGAGCAGTTTTGAAAGAATAAAACATTAGTGGCTTTCTTACTGTATACTGCTAAAACTAGCTATACATTGTTCAGTCTTCCAAAAAATTAAAAAAGCATGAAGTAAATGGCAACTGCAGGACAAAAAAAATTCAGAGGGTGATTA
This sequence comes from Calyptomena viridis, assembly GCA_013390005.1. Classification (NCBI taxonomy): domain Eukaryota; kingdom Metazoa; phylum Chordata; class Aves; order Passeriformes; family Eurylaimidae; genus Calyptomena; species Calyptomena viridis. The sequence continues at coordinate 78,036 of WEIV01021468.1, forward strand.
GGTAGTTGCTAGGCTGTATTCTCTTTGAGCAAGGAAACCTGAATATTACAAAGGGCTGAGTTACAAGGGAATGTGGGGTATTTGTGACAGACCTCTGCATGACAGCTGGAGAAAAGCTATTGTGGGAACAGCTGTGTGCTCTGCACAGCTCATACTCCCAAATACCTCAGCCTGCTAAGAGGCCAGTTAACTGGCTGCAATGCATTTTAAAAGTTTTCTGTCTCTTGGGATGCAAGCATGATGGATTATTTGTATAAGTCTTCAATAAGAGAAGGAATGCTTAATTCTACCACTTAGAGTTTTACAAAATGCTGTGGTATAATGCTGAACTATCATTCACTGCTGCTTTCCTAGAGTTTATAGCTGCGACATCCCATCAACTCTCCTCCACAATTAAAACGTCTTCACTTCCTGTCTTAACAGTGCACAGACTTGACAGCAGTAAGTTCATCTATCATATCCTGATTTAAGGGAAATGATCTGATATTTCCAGGATGAAATCCTGGCCCACCAACAGCAATATTAAGCTGTGTTTATCTCCCTAGAGGAAGAATTTTGAGGAACACACTAGTTTGTCTAACCACTGAAAGCTTTGACATGCTAATTTGTACTCTAAAGTTTTTCCAAATTGAATGTCTGAGAAGTGAACCCAGGACCACGAGTGGTTATACACAAGTGACCAGTTACACCTTGCACACCATTCTTCCTACACTGCTAATTACCACGGTGATGCTGAAACCAGGACATGAAAGGGCTTTCATTGTACGAGATGGGTTTTCTCACTCAGCCTCCTTACGGACACGTTGTTGTTTTAGCTCAGATTGAGGCATAACAATCATCAGGAACTGATACTCTCACACACAGGACAGGGTGCACAGGAGTGCTTTATGTGCTGATCACTGCCATAACCTCAGCCATGCTCCATGCTTCCCCACCAACACCTAAACAAGGCAGGAAAGGATGAGCTATGCAAGATCCCAGAAAGCTGGCAAAAGAAAGAAGATTAACTGGTTCTTACATCCTCAGTTCGTCATGTTTTCATTTGCTCTATCTGAAATCAAGAAAGAGTTTTCCCATTTTAAAATATGAATCCTTTGTTGTCTTTCAAAGATAAAAGTAAATTATGGGACATGCTTCCCCGTGACATCCTGTCACCACAAGAGTCTTATTTACTGGAAAATAATCAACAGCACTGAAGTAGAAGCAAGAACTGTAGTTGAGTCCTGATTGAAAATTAAATAGGAGAGCAAAACCAAGTGCAGAGATATTTGCTATTATCAGTAAGAAAAAAACCACTTGCCTTTTTAAGCTTCAAAACTGAGTTGACAACCATATTTAAAACACAACCAATAAAGAAGCAAAAGAAAATTTAAATCCTTCACTGACATCACAATCTGTCATGTGGCAGGACAGTACTAGCAAGAGCTAGTACCGATCCATGTTTTAGTGAAAGCCACTACACGTTTGTCACTTAATCCTAAGAAATTCCAAAAATGAAGCACGTGACTTGCTTGTAATCAATTTTAAAACAACTTGGAGCAGTTTCTGTGCAGCCTTAAAAGACAAACAACATATTTGGCAATACACTTGCCACACAGAAAATACCCAAGTGCTTGCACAGCATCGCACACACTTGATAACATCACAGCTTTAAGAGCTCAGGAAGAGACTGTGGGATATAAATAATACACCAAGCCTCATCTCCTATTGTCCGTAACCACACTGCAAGCCTGGAAACAACATAAAACTCTTCTCTAAAGTACCTGAAGTACTGCTCAGAAGGTCTTTCCCAGCTATTTCTCATAGGGTTTGTTTTTTTTTAAGGCTGACTTTGCTGCTAAACTTCACTTTGCAGTGGCAAGATTTTATCACAAGATAAAGCTGCCAAGAGGGCAAGAAGATGGAGACAATATAAACTGACAATAAGACATTTTGAAAAACTCACCCTCAGCGTGTCAGCTCAACACTACAGTACTGTTCTCTCAACACCATTTCAAAGTGAAGTATTTCTTTTCCTGCTATTAATTTGAAGACATCCTCATATGTGACAAGCAGACACAGGTTCCTCTTTTCCAAATAATTGCTAGAAGACAAGTAACAGCTACAGCACCTGACCCAAAACATTTATTTATATCTTATATAAGCTAAAACCTTTGGTTTAAAGAATTAATTTCTACCAGTGCTCAAATATTGAAGCTGTCTGGTCTTCAGCAGAACCTTATTGCTCTTGAAATAAACGGATGCGCCAAGGCATCGAGTGTGAACTTCACTTTTTTTCCTCCTCACATCTTTTGTGTGAAGCTAGAGTTCACTTTCTTGTGAAGTTAAAGTTATCCATAAGCCTTATACGCTGCCAAGGAACCCAGAAATCCATTCAGCAACATTTCCCAAGACAGCAGCATCTCAGAACTGAAGGCACATCCAGCTGCACACATTACTGTTACAGCCAGCTTAGATGTCCACAGCAAGACACAGGCAATACCACCTAAAGCAGCATTACCATGTTCGAGTGAATGGCACCCTAAACCAGCTTCAGACAACCATGGTATTTAATTATCTCGATACGCAAGCAATGAGGAATTCAATCCACACACTGAGTGGCCTACAGTTATTCCAGCCTCACCACCTTCAAACAGACCAACGAGTTACCTGGTCAGATACTGGTAAAATACTATCCATCTCACAAAAGACACTTGTACAACACATTTCAAACTCAAACACACCATTCAAACTAACTTCTAAAGAACCAATTCTCCCAAAGTGTCTGTTCTTTTAACGTCCTGTACAATGCTGGATCTTATAAACATTCAGTTATGCGGTACTTACCCAGAATTTCAAAGTGCTGTTTCTATCTAGTTACTTGGTCTATGCTTAGATATATTACTCTATACTCAATAGAGTAATACAACTAACGAACACATGGACACATGATTTAGTGAAAAAAAATCTGAAATAAAGAAACAATCTACTTGCTATCCGATCAACCTGTTCTAACAAAATATCAGTTGAGAACATCACTGACCCAAGCATTCAAAGACAAATCTGCCCCGCTGTCAAGCAGCTTATCTTAGGGGTTGGTAGACCATTATGGCCTTTCCTTTCCAGTGGAATAAAAGAAAACAAAGAAAAAGCCATGCTCTCCACATTCGTCAGCAACACCAGCAAGCAGAACGCAAGTAGTTGTCTCCTCCTCCTACCATTAAGCAGACAGAGGAAGAAACGCTAAAAGGAACAGGGCAGAGGATGAAAATAAAGAGGGTACGGCTGAATTTGTGGTGGAACAGTAAAAAGGGCTCTTCCCCGCGACACTAACACACACACGCTTTGCAGCACCTATTCTGTCATGTTCCTTACTGAAAATGAATAGAAGAAAAAGTTCAATTGTCTAGAAGTTGAGGGACCAACAGCAGGAGCTCAGACGAGCGGTGGGAGACGGCTGGTCACAGCTAGCACGGCGTGCCCCGCCGCAAACTCCCCTCGTCTCTCGGGGGGAGCTGCAGGAGATTCCTGGCTCCTTGCCGGGCCGGCATAAGATGCTCAGCCCGGGGCAGCTATTTCGGAGCCGGACGCCGAGTGTCACCGCTCCCCGGCCGCGCCTGCCGACCGCGCCTGCCGCTTCCCGGGCGGATCGCGGGGCCGGACCCCG